>OZ024786.1:6329046-6621147 GCA_964017065.1 Haliclona indistincta
CTCTTTGTAAACTGGTGGCAAGCGTTTCCAAAATCGTACTATGCAATCGTTTTTTTGCCTACCTAGCGTTGTAAATTTCTGAGTTTTAAATAATTAAATTATAATCACAAAATTTAAACAATCACAAAAAAATCAGTTTTGTACTTCAGATTCCGCTGGGCCGAAGATCAGATCGAGTGGACTGCTAGCAGATTCATTCTCCAAGTCTGGAGAACTGTCCAATCAGTTTACTTGGCTCTGCATAAATATCATAAGGATTATAGAAAGATACAGAGCATGAACAGTGTCTTTACCGTGTTAGTATTCAAACCTTTGAATAATTATTATAGTCACCTACAATTTTAATAGTAACAGTGATTAGTATTGATATCTAATGCAAGGTCCAAGGGAGCACTGTATGTGAACATACTAGATTCTACAATAAAGTAACAATAGTTAGAGACATAAGCAGATTCCTCACCGATTTTAGTCGTCACAATCTTCACTCTGCAATCATAAATATTATTTTAGAGCGACGCTTTAAAATTAGTTATTGTGAAAGGGGTGGAGCTTATGTTCTCATGCGTGCGCATGCGCTCAGTGGCACATGTTGGATGCAGAAGATTTTTACTACCGTAGTTTGCAAATCCGTTGTCTCAAGCTCACAACCATAGCACGCTACGCATGCGCATTTGACTGTACAAATCTATTTACATTTCGTCAATGCGCATGCGTTTTGATGGAAAAGCTACTCAAAAAGTGGACAACGGACTTGCAAATTACGGTAGCTGTTGGAAGTGACTTGCTATTTCCCTCCCTGGCTCCATCGCTGTTCACCGTGTCTTGCTCCCTTGTTATTGCTTACCAACACATTGACGATCATGCCTCGTGGACGACAGGGTCGTGTGAGACGCTCGGGAAGGTCGTCCACGGTTGCCAACACTCTTGCCGCTGCTGGTAGCGGAGTTCCCGCGACTGCCAACGCTCGTGGACGAGGCCGCGGAGCTGACCGAGGCCGGGGAACTGACCGAGGCCGTGGGGCTGGTCGAGGTCATGCTGGCGTTGTCACTTTACCTCAGCCATCAACATCATCTACCTCCCCGGAGTCGGATCAGGATTCCGAGGACGTAGAGACAGACTCAGAGTATCCCTAGGGCTGGTACGGGAGGCAGTCCAGCAAGTCCTCGCAGAGTCCGGGCACGTCGCTGGCTCCACCTCTAACAGCCCATCCTCTTCAGGTACATCTTAATAGCATATTATCTACGGTTTTACTCTGTGTACATGCATGGTTTGTTAAATTTACTAATCACATTCTAGTGCCGTAACGCATTGTGTTCATTTGGGATGTGTTTCCGACTGGTTGGGTTATGTCATGATTTGTGATTGTTGCAATTGTTTTTAAGATCTGAACTCTCTGGTACGTACACTCCCTAGTCACTGGGGATATGATGTCGATTATGGTTATTGTTGTCGTATTGCGTAGGCAGTAATTGGCTGTTAGGCTTACGCCTACCTGTCTGTTTTTTGGCGATCGTCGTTGCTATTGGGTTATGTATTAAGACACGTAGTGTTTCCCGCGTATGCTTGTTTTCGATCAGACTGGTCCCATTGAAGGGATTCCTGCTGATCGTCTTTCCGCGATAGTTACATGCTGGCATCCAAGTTGGATGCCGCATGGTGGGCTTCAAGCATATCGGCACTTTGCTGAGATATACATTCTCTGCAAGTGTTGGGATAAGGCGTCAATTGTTTTTGTCACCTTGTGCAAGAAGAATGTTTCTTTCTGGTAGGTGGTTGCTTATGCGTCACCGTGGTTGTAGACATTCTCTATTCCAGCAATTACCCTTGCTACTGGTTGGCAGGTAGTCGATGTTTATTATTGTTATTAGCCAAACGACGTATTGACCTTCGCATAGAGATGTCTGCTTATCGATCGCCATGGTATACAGTCATTACCTATAAGAACCCAACCATTACGAGCAACAAATGCAACCTCCGGACATATCACAGGATCTCTGACGTATATAGTCCGGTGACATCACCTTTGTATGCCTGTTTTATGGGAATGTACGCACATGTGTATGATCTGGCTGGATTGAAGTGGCTCTGATTTATTGCACGTGATGATCTGCTGTTATCGTTTCTTTGCTATATTCGCACAGGTGCTGTTCTCCCGCTAGGCACTCGGCCTCCTGCGTCAGCAATTACATCTGTCGCAACAACTGTTCCAGTCAATTCATCCGTTTCCAATGCTTCAGGATTCCAGACTACCGTAACATCGGTTACCAGCACTCAGACACATCCCACTGTTAGCCGTGGTACTATCCTCTCGGCAGCACTCCAACCAATTTCAGGTCGTCTGACACGACGTATTCTAGCCGGGGAGTTTGTCGAAATGCGAGATCTTTTGATCGACAACATGGCTCTGTACGACCAGCTGGAGTCTCTTCACGGTCAAGTGATGATCGGTGCCACACCTGGAATGCTGCGCACAAGACTTCGTGAAGTGCCATCCTTAATTTCCTGGGTGTACTGCTTCCTGGCGTATGTCACGGTACGGGCCACTGATCCAGCAACATGCGACATGCTTACTTATTGTCGTCTCATCATCAGAGAGGCGCTACGTCATGGGGGTCGTGGGTGGCAGGACTATGACCGTACCTTTCGCTCACAGGCAGCGATTGATCAATCAATGCGGTGGAATGTTATTTCGCCTGAGCTGCAGGCATGCACGATTCTGGGACAACGGTCTGCTGGGGGTATGTACTGTTCTTTATGCACTGGGGTCGATCATTCTGTCTCCCAGTGCGCTCTCAGTGTACTGCAGCAGCCACTGATGATGCAGCCACCCGTGAACACTAGGAGGCCTCCCAGTTCAGGTGATCGACGTGCATTCAGCCGTCCAATCCCCATCTGCTCCTCATGGAATTCTGGCCGTTGTATTTATCCAGGAACTTGTTCATTCAGACATATATGTGCTACATTTAGGCAGCAACACAAGGCACGGGATTGCGACGACACACCATCAGGCTCACCATATAGGCGCAACCCTAGGGAGAACAGAGCTAATCAGCCTTCCGGCACATCTCGATCTGGAGACGGTCAGAAACAAACATGATTGTTAAAGGAATTCACTGCTTATCTCAGTTCCTTAGCTGACAACCGAGCTATCATAATTGTTTATCCAGTATCATTATTAATTGACCAGGTGTTTCTGCCTTTATTATCTCACTTCATACCATCTTTTGTTGTTACGTATGACCCTGTTTCGGGCTGTTTACTTGTCGTGTTAATCAATGTGTTTGGGTTGACAGTTGAGCGAAGAATAACGTTAAGGTGCGTGCATGGTAGCACTATGATTTGCATCAGTAGTAGAACTGCATGAGGCTGGTACCTGCGAACCTGGCGCTGCTTTAGGAACGGTACAATTTGGGCGAGGTATTTGTAGCGATGTAGTGTGGGATCACCATTGGACATAAGCTGTAGAGATTCACAGCCATTAACTTACCATGGTTTCCTCTGCACATGAATGCACCATTCTCTATTCTCTCCCACACAGAAGGCCCGAAGGAGCTGCCAGGCAATTGGTCTCGGCAGTTGATGGGGATCACTGCGGGACGGTATCGCTATTTACAGGATCTCCTCCATCTCGAGTCTTCATCATGTGGTTCAATACCACACTTGTGGTCACGTGGTCCCACTCCTCTCTCGGTGCAGGCATTTGCTCGCCATTTACAGTCTCATCCAGACCAGCAGTTCTCAGCGTTCATACTAAGAGGGCTGTCTTATGGGTTCCGGGTGGGCTACTCTTCCAGTAGGGGCGCGCTCCGGTCACGCGGCGTCAACCATCCATCTTCCTTAGCTAATCAGGCGGTGGTGGGCTCCTACATTGCTGATGAAGTGAAAGTGGGGCGCCTAGTCGGCCCAATACTGTACTCTTTCCGAGGGTTTGTCCATACAAGCCCCATCGGGCTCGTGCCAAAGGGCCATGCGTCAGGGAAATGGCGCATGATAGTTGATCTCTCTTCTCCGAGGGCTGCCAGCGTCAACAGTGGCATTGATGAGGCCTTATGCTCCCTTCGTTACGCTTCTCTGGACAATGCTATTGAGCTGATTCGTCATTTAGGTCCAGGTACGGAGCTACTAAAGATGGATCTTAAGGATGCATATCGTGTGGTTCCGGTTCACCCTGACGACTACCATCTCTTGGGGATTACTTGGAACGGGCACACATATGTTGATCGTTCACTCCCATTTGGCTTGAGGTCGGCTCCAAAGTTGTTTACCGCAGTTGCCGATGCCATGGCATGGGCCCTCCATTTTAGTGGGATACAATATTTATTGCATTACCTAGATGATTTTCTCTTTATTGGCCATCCATATTCTGGAGAAGCAGCACAGGCACAGAGTATTGCCACTTCGGTATTTCAAGAGCTCGGAGTACCGGTTGCAGAACATAAGACGGAAGGTCCAGCAGCTCAAGTGATCTTCCTCGGCTTCCAAATCAATACACTCACAGGTCAGCTCAGTCTACCTCGGGATAAGCTGATGCGTCTTAAAGCCTTAGTCCGGGAGTGGTGTGGCCGGACAAGCTGCACAAGAAGGGAACTGGAATCGCTTCTTGGTCATCTGTCTCATGCAGCAACAGCTGTGCGCCCTGGACGGCTGTACCTTCGTCAAATGTTTGCCTTACTTCCTACTGCTTCACGACCATTCTTTTTTGTGCGGCTTAAGGCTCCAGTACGAGCCGACCTGGCATGGTGGTTATTCTTCTTAGAGAAGTGGAATGGGGTCTCCATCTACACGAAGAGGCCGGTTTCAGTTAATGTCTACTCTGACGCTTCGGGGTCGTTTGGCTGCGGAGCCTTTGTTTCTAATGGTGCCTGGTTCAGCGTGCGATGGCCTCATTGGTGGCAATCAGTTGATATTTCGGCTAAGGAACTCCTACCAGTTGTACTCGCGGCAGCATGCTGGGGCCATATATGGTCTGGTCACCACATTCGGTTTAATGTAGACAACATAGCAGTGGTAAAGGTGGTTAATCGCTTAAATGCTGACTCCCCTCATCTATGCCAGCTGTTGCGCTGCCTTCAGTTTTACTCAGTGTATTACAAGTTCACCTTTTCCACGGAACACATCCCAGGCACGAATAATACTGCTGCCGATGCACTGTCACGTGGTAACATATCTCTCTTCCGTTCTCTGTTCCCTCAGGTACCCCAGTATCTCATCCCTCCTCCCCTCCTCAACGTCATGCTGGCGCAGATGCCGGACTGGAGCTCCGCCTCTTGGATGATACAGTTCAAAGCCTCTTTACGGCCGGCCTCTCACCCAATACCATGAGAACCTACCGGTCAGCTCTGTCTCGTTTTTTAGCTTTTTGTCGTAAGTCCGGCCTCACACCATTCCCGCTAACACAAGTAAACCTCTGTCGTTTTGTAGCTCATCTCTATAATGTACATCTTGCTCCGAGTTCTGTCAGGCTTTATTTGAGTGCACTACGTTTTTTCCAGATTAACCTCTCAGGTGTGGACCCGTCACTTCCAGACATGGCGCGATTGCATTACACAGTGCGTGGTCTTTGCCGACTGCAGACGGCAGGCGACCACCCTACCCGTCTACCTATTACGCTGGACATACTAGAGACACTATTTCGTGTTTGGTCTGTGGAGTCACCGACGTATGAGCGGATCATGCTTTGGGCAGCGTGCTCATTGGGATTTTTTGCTTTTCTGCGTGCGGGCGAGTTTACCTTGACATCCGGCAGCTCTCACCAGACGGTGTTATCTCCGTCCGATGTTCAAGTGGATAGCACTAATAACCCCAAATATCTGACAGTGACCTTACGTAGGAGCAAAACTGACGCTTTCGGTCATGGTTGCACACTGTACATTGGAAAAACCGACTCAAGATCATGCCCAGTTACGGCGATTCTCGCATATCTCTCTCTTCGCTCCTCTGCTGCCGGCCCCTTGTTCATTCATGAGAACGGCACTCCCCTTCTTCGGTCCGAACTGGTCTCGGCGGTCCGATCAGCCCTCTCATCCACGGGATTAGATGTGTCACGATTTACCGGTCACAGTTTCCGGATTGGTGCGGCCACGTCTGCGGCATTAGCCGGATTTCCCGACTCACTAATTCAAACTTTAGGTCGCTGGAAGTCGTCCTCATTTCTACGATATATACGAACACCGCCCCAAACATTGCTAGGGATTTCCCAACGGATCATGTCGGGTATCCAGTCTCCATGACCCCAACCTATTTCTGCCAGATGGATGGATTTTGTACTTTGTGCGTAATTGTATGTTGTTTTCGTGCTTGGAGACACTCTGTTATAGGTCACTATGATTGAATACGACGTTATTATGATTGTTGTAAAGCATTACTATTTGTCTTTATCATAATAGGTTGTGTTTATGAATTCCTGTCGTCAGTTTATAGTACATGTAGTCAAAATAAAATAAATAATAATAATAATAATTACTAGTTATAAATAATAATAATAATAATAATCAAATTAACGAGTTGGTTGGGAGTGTATAGTGCTGCGCACTATTGGAGGGTGTCTCAAAGACCCATACACTCCCATCCTCAGCGTCCAGCGAGTTGCACCTCGCGTGGCACCGAAGTTGGCGAGGGCCGGGACCTGGCAGCTTGGAGTCTGAGTATTAGCAGCGCAAGTAGGTGCATGGTGCTAGCAAATCTGATGAGCAGACCATCAGACTGGTTGTGGTTGATTTGTGCCTTGCACCACTGCACCCTCTGACTACGCTGATCGACTGTTGGTCACAGCGTTGCATGGGGTATGCCCCCACCGTTGGTGAGGATAATGACGTGCTATTAGCGCAAAAAGTCCCGGCCCTCACAGCAGCTGCTATATGTATGTGTGGTATCAGCATATTCCGAGGGGGTGGCCCATGAGTGACTACCAATCTATCTCCCCTCCTCATTGCGTGGGTTTCGGGAGAAGTTGGGTTGGTGATTCACCACCCTGATGAACATTAAATATTATTTTAGAGCGACGCTTTAAAATTAGTTATTGTGAAAGGGGTGGAGCTTATGTTCTCATGCGTGCGCATGCGCTCAGTGGCACATGTTGGATGCAGAAGATTTTTACTAGCTGTTGGAAGTGACTTGCTATTTCCCTCCCTCCCTCCCTCTCTGGATTATGTAGTCGTGAAGGATCCTCACTAAGGTTAGTCTAGGTCTATGGTGAGACTTCAATGAGCATTATTATTTGTATGGCATTGTTAGAATTAATGCGTGTGTTGTGTGTATTGTGTTCGTGAGTGTGTGTAAGTATACGTGTGTTTGTGTCTGTGTGTGTTTGTATGTGTGTAAGTGTCTGTGCGTGTGTGTCCGTTTAGATGTTATATGTCAATTCCGCTCACTTGTTGAGCGTGATACACTTATGGGCCAGTCTTTGTTCTGACAAGCCCCCTCGAGGCATTGGTGTTGGTTTTGTGTCATTGTGACTACTATGCAATAGGGAGGGTGTCTCAAAGACCCATACACTCCCATCCTCAGCGTCCAGCGAGTTGCACCTCGCGTGGCACCGAAGTTGGCGAGGGCCGGGACCTGGCAGCTTGGAGTCTGAGTATTAGCAGCGCAAGTAGGTGCATGGTGCTAGCAAATCTGATGAGCAGACCATCAGACTGGTTGTGGTTGATTTGTGCCTTGCACCACTGCACCCTCTGACTACGCTGATCGACTGTTGGTCACAGCGTTGCATGGGGTATGCCCCCACCGTTGGTGAGGATAATGACGTGCTATTAGCGCAAAAAGTCCCGGCCCTCACAGCAGCTGCTATATGTATGTGTGGTATCAGCATATTCCGAGGGGGTGGCCCATGAGTGACTACCAATCTATCTCCCCTCCTCATTGCGTGGGTTTCGGGAGAAGTTGGGTTGGTGATTCACCACCCTGATGAACATTAAAGATACTTTACATATGAGATACCGACAGTAACTCACCTGAGAATTGAGGCAAGATAATAACTCAGTCACATAAGTCAAGTCAGTGTGAGTAGGTACCTGCATGACAAGCAGTTAGTACACTATTCACCTGAAATATATTATGAAGACAAGTAAGAGACAGAGAACCAACAAGTTTAAAACGTACATAACGTTTGATGACGTAGGCAGGTAGTTTACTAACTCAGCTCATGATTCGATCTGTAATAAACATAGGGACGAGTGAATACGAATAACAATACCACCCAAAATACGTATCCAATAGAAAATTTGAACTAAGGACCACCGTGGTCAATACTCATGAGCTGATCCTCCATTCGATCGATTTAGCGGGTATATTCTGCTGTCTCAGTGTCTGTTCTGAGCTAAGGAGACAATGATTTCAGCCTAGCCTGCCAAAACCGAACACACATGCACGGTGGTACGCATGCGTTAGAAGGCGTGGTTAGCTAACTAAGAACCACGCCCACAGCTACCAAAGTTGGTGGTTCGATCCTCTGTACATTCTGTATTCCAGAGGAGGCTATAAGCTTAGTCTGCATTGCAAATGTGAGTTTACCAATAATTATGCCATGTCATTATAATGAACAAGTGATATTGTTCCTCATTGTTCCTCAGAGTGTGCAGCAGCTGTACTGTGATTATCTGAAACAAAATAACTTGATATGATGACATCAGCCTACACACATTGTTCCTTTTTCTGGAGAAATACTAATACTTTACTTGCACAGTCAAAATGTTAGAATCAATGCCACCGTCGTTGGCAGTCGATACAAATCGTCGGTTGTGCTCGCATCTAAATCCTCAGGCGATGTTTGTCTTGCAAATGTGCTGTACTTTGCCCAAGTGTTCTGTAAAGTTGCTGACGGCAAAGTAGCTGAGTGGGTGGCAGCAGTTAAGTGGTACGAAACACATCAATGCCGAGTGTGGTTTGGATATCCTATAGAAGTTTGGGGCTCAATGCAAGAACCTGGATATTCGCTAATTCCTTTGACTGCTATTAAGTCTAGAGTTATTCACAAGAAGATGTTGGTAAACTTTGGCCGCATAATTGACGTACACTCTGTTGTAGTAGCTGTACCATTAGAAAATAACAGTTTATTCTAACAATGTTGTTTATACATTGAACACTTTTTTTCTCATTATCATTGTACTCACCTCATGCAGTGCTTCATGATCATTTACGTTAATTCACCTTTCAGTAAAAATTGTGGTTGTTTGTCTCACCTTTTAAGGATAAAAAACAGGTTAACAATAGTCTAGAACATCAGAGGTTATATTTAGCTCGCCGCAGTTTCAGGAGGGAACTACTATAAATAGACACTTGCAATTGTATTACACAGAATAATCACCTATTAGTGTAAACGCATTGTGAAACTGGAGTTCAAAAGTTCAAAGTTTAATACACGCGCGCGTGCAGGAATGCAATTTTAGCTTGCCTAGCTAGGAAACTGGATATTGCTTCTGTGCAAGTTTGTACACTACTTGTCCTAGGTGTACGAATATGTATACTACTTAATTACAGTGTGCAAGCACTTTACAGACTTGGAAACGTACTACACGCAAACTGCTTGAAAACTACAAGTGTAGCGAGTTTGGAAATTCTTGGAAACGGCTATCGTTCTTGCAGTGACACCAATGGAAAGCCACTGATGACTTTCAAGACATTGAACGAAGAGACCAGCTGCATAACTATGATGCATATCCAACATATTTGTCACCAGAGGAACTGACAGAGTTGCAACCTCCTGCTGAAGAGATTGTGCTACAAACAGCAGGTGATGATGACGAGGACAATGAACATTTTCCATTTGATAATGAGTGACTCTAATTATCAGTACATGGCTATGTTGTATAATATTATTGTGCCAGTGATTATCAGTAATCAGCATTGAATTAAACAAGGACAATACGAGAACCAAAATTAACACAAAATGAATACTGATTAACAAAAGTACCTATAGCTCAAATAAGCAGTCAAGAGACTTGGGTTTGCAGTTATGTACGTTGTGATTCTCCTCTTGTTTACAATTACTTTCAGACTATTCGGGTTCGTTATTTTCCGTCTCATTCTCTCTAACTTCCTCATTCCCTGGCTCAGTGTCTGTGCTATCAGTTTGAGTTGCAGAATCTTTAAAAGAACCAGTTCGATGATCATGGCCAATCTGTATTGGTACAGATCTACCTTCTCTTGGTATATACATGCGTACAGTAGTCATCCAAAAAAACTTATGATAGTCATTCTGCAGAAATCACAAATCATGAAATAGCAATGGACAGGACAACCACTACATGTATGGTCAAAATCCATTATTAAGATACAGCATGTATATGCTACATGTACTATACTGCTAGCTACATGGTTGTGTATTAGACTGCTATTGCTAGCTCACGTCATTGGCATCACCAGATGCCATTTTGCCACAGCTGCCATCCTGTGCTTGAAAAGATCTGAACAAAAGAGCAATATGTACATGCAAGTAATGCAACTCATACTTGTTAGCTCATATACATTATTATTAGTAAGGCTGGGAAACCACGTACAATCCCGGCAGTATTATAGCCACTATGAATGGAGAACTTAATTGTGACAAGCACTACGCCAGAATTATAATGTGCCCATGCTGCAGCTCACCTCACTTTTGAAAGCTTCCAGTTGCTGTTCTGTCTCTGCGCCCTTCAGTTCTGGTTCATGAATCAGGTCTGCAGGCTTGTGCCTTATGATACAGATACATTCTGATAATGTATGAACTTAAGTTTTGATACTATAGCCATAATTTTCATGAATGTTAATTTTGATATGCATGCGTAAGAAATTGCGTATCAGGTATGATTTGCATCAGACGCCAAACAGATCTGTAGATTTTTGGCCGTGTAGACGATCAATAGCATGCTGACACCACATTGTCCATTCATAATTCCTATCACCAAAAAGTGGTGAACGTACGTAACTGCAGGCTTCTTGATCTGCAACACTCACTTCTCAATGGCATTGATAATAATTTTTATCTTTGGTGGCATACAAAGTCAACCAAAGCTAGAAGAGTGCTGTCTTAAACATTGCGCTGCTTGCAGGAGCTTCCTGATTTCAGCTTGGGACGGGATTGGATGATCCTGTGCCGGCGGGACGTCCCGCGCATGTCCCGTCCCGTCCTGGGTTTTAGGCACCACCTCTGGTCACAACTGCAGGGGGTAGGCGGATCATTGGCACGTCCGGAATGTAATAATTGACCCACAGTTACTATGGTAGCACCACCGCAAACAACTATCCGCCCCCGCTCAGCGCACGTGGAAAATGGCTGAATCGCTAGTTCACTGTGTTGCTTGTAATCATCAGCTAGATGATTCAAGAGAAAGAAGAGTTTTGTTAGATAGGCGAACGAGACACGTACTGCCTTATCTCAACGAACTAGCGAGATCTCTAGACTGTCAATATGATGAATTCACTCGATATAGTGACATGCAGCTGGAGTCAGGTCAGAGACCTTCCATCAAGCCTTACATATGCAGGACATGCTTTCTAGAGTGTGAAAAGGGACTAAGGCATGAGAAAAAGGCTCAAAAATGTCGAGCTACATTGACAACTCACCTGAGTTTTCGTGTCCCAAAGAGACCCCTATCGTGCTTGTCAGACTATTCTTATTCTGACACTGACGAAGATATAGGGACTTCGCCAAAGTTGCCGCGAACAGACTGTACTCGAGTACACCCTTCTGCCAAGAGAGCACTATTTCTTCCACAAACAGAGAATAGTTCAGTAAGCAGTAACTTTCATGACCTAAAATACATGATTCTGTATGACCTTAGAACAATACATGATTGTATGAGTCTGTATAAATTGCTGTAATTGCAACAATAAGATAGTTGAGTTGAGTTTGAGCCCTGAATAGTTGAGTCACAACACTGGCGACGAGGACATACAATGGCTACGCCACTCTTGGGCAGCATCATGGAATTCAACTCAGGGAAAGAGGTAAAATAATGAAATCAGCATTTTTGCAGATTCTATCCGACCCGTCTTTTGATACTGCCAGCCAAGAAGCAAAGCGAGCTAGAAATTGTGCAGAAAAACTGTCTTGCTGGGCCGAAGACGAGAAACACAAAGACCAAGTTCTCTACCGAATTGTACAAAAAATTGGACGCAATATTAACTGAGAGACTGACAGCTTCTGCCAACAGAGATAAAATGTGGCGAGACTTCTTCATTCTCCGTTCTTCAGCTGATTTTATCGAAAGATGGAAAACATTCTTGCTTGAAGCAAACTTGCCTGAGACACCAGTGTTTTACCAGCATGTAACCGACCTCATCTTTAGAGCACTGATAAAACTACACTTTGCTAGGCCAGCAGCTGATGGAGAAGAATCTCGTGCAATGTCATCAACAGAGTTAAATGCTCTAAGATTATGCTGCAGGGTATATCTGCTCAGGAAATCAAAAGCAGCCAACAGCAAAGAATTGCTCGATTGTATGACAACTTTAGTTAGAGGAGATAAAGAAGAATGTGATGGAGAGAATGAAGAATGGACATTTCTTATAGACAGAGGCGGGCTTTGGAAGATAAAAGAAAATACATTTAAGGTATTCTGTGCGTTGGAGGAGGAAATTAGATTGTCACTACGTCAGTTGATTCTCGAGCCAGGAACTTCACATAAAAAGAAGCTATCTTCACAGTTGGTCAGCAGTGATGATGTGCAGTTTTACTGCTAAATTGTAGTAGCGGACTTTGAGACTGATGATGAAAAGACACAAGGAAGTTCTTAGGTTGATCGTTGACTTAGTTCGAGGCTTTGCTTACACTAGTGCGTACTCAACAGCCGAGATAAGTTACGTAAGTACTGTTAGTCGCTGCTGTATTGCCAAAAGCTCTCCGTTACTGGATTCCTCGTGTCGAGATGGCCACAGAAACATGGTTTCAGCAACCTGGGATGCTCTGCTGAAAAGTCTTATCGACAAGTAGGCGTGGTTTTTGTCGTGCCTCTGGCGGTCTGTCAAGGTTAGCTATCGCGCTGAAACTTAGTATGCAAGCAGTAGTTCCAGTGGTACTGCTGTGCAGCTAGCGATGTGTTTGTAGCTGCTTTATACTATGAAAATCTAGCCCATAGCAACGGCGCCGCCTTATGAATATTAATTAGTACCGAGCACCCTTAAGACTGAGGAGAGGAGACGAGTAATAATTATTTTAATGTTCACCATCACAGCATTTCTCTTTGCATTGAATTTTAGGTTTATGGGATTGCACCCTGTCAAAGAGTTGCAACATTTCCCACAAACAAGCTGGCCTCATTCATTCTGAAATATCTTCATGCACCAGAAAGCAAGCTTGAAGTATAAAAAAAAAATCTTGCCTTGTTGGTAGGTCCATATACCAGAACAAACATCACACAGTATGTATTGTACATAATCATCTCATAGCGAAAGTCTGTCACAGATAACCCTGGTGCTCGTGAACAAAAGCATTTCTTCCAAGCTTTTCATCAATGGATTGATGCCAGCAATCCAATAAACTGGGACGAGATACTGGAGGAAGACGCTGCTATGACTATAGTGGAACCGGTACATCAAATGAGGATATCGATGTTGATGGCTGTGATGACATGAACCTGGAGTTTCCATGAGAAAGTATGGGCGAGTACTCCTATCAGCCACAGTGACTTGAACACCATTTTCATACTCTGAACTTACTGTGTTGCTATTTATGTGGTCTTGCTTACCTTCTTATTGGTATTATAAACCATAATGATATTCATACCCCATACATTTTGATTTAGACAACAGGTTGTATATATTTCGTATATACACCTGCTGACAGGTGTATATACGTATATATACACCTCTGGACAAGAATACGAGTGAACATCAAGTTGCAAATTGTTTTTATTTCTGCTTTTAGAGGCACGAAGCACCGGACTTACTAAAAGACAGATATGCAGTGCCGCGGTGGTCTCTAGCTCTCGTCTAGTCGTCTGCAGTACGACGTAGAAGCACACGCTGACCTGGCAACGCTCGGTCGGTTCCTACGTCTAGACAATCACCACAAACGGTTCCTACGTCTAGACAATCACCACAACCCTTAGATCGTTCCTCTCAGTACTAGCACACCTCGAGCAAGACAACTGAAATCGACATTCGCGTCTTCGAGCAAGCCTTACACTAGCGACAGGTGGCTTCAACAAAACTAAGGCATCTAAACTAAAACTACTGCTACCTGAAACGCTAACTAAAGGAGTACAACGCCTGTAGACACCACAGCAGAGAGATGGAAGCGGATCCCTAGCTGCTCCAAATCGCCACCATATTTTCATGCTGAGCATGTGCTGACCTACTGCGCATGCTCAGTAAATAAAACAAAATGGCGGACGACTAGTAGCGCATGAATCTCAGTACGAATTATATCTCATATAGCATGATTCATCGGCCTATATACTGTATATAAACCTGCAAGTCGGCCAATTTGGAAACATATCGCCCTCGGGCCTGCGGCCCTCGGGCGATATCTTTCCAATTGGCCTCCTTGCAGGTTTATATAATGTATATAGACCTCTGAATCATGCTATATCATATACATATTACATGTACTCACTTCTACCTATTATTATTATCATTGCCAAGTATACTGTACAACTTCAAAAGGTTGATTTGTACGTCAAGACCGACACAGTCAGAAAAGCCATCTACTATAATGGTACTATGGTGTCTACACTTTACTTGTGTTGTTAACATTTGCTTGGTGAGTTTTGGAAGACTTTCACCATCAAAGCAGTTGGGCACATGATCATAGAAGGTGTGGTTATGGGTGTAGTCTCCGTACTTACTGTGTTTTACCTTGTTATCATCTATTAGTATATGCCTTTACAATAAATAGCAAAATTATTGCAGTTGAGTCTATATATAGAAATGAGGCTCATACCAGATTGAAGAAATATACCAATATTCATGAGGTAGTGTATGATGCAATCTCTTGCTTCCCTGTGCAAACCATGTTTGTTTCTTGACAGGTTTGGCACTGCATTATCATTGTAAGTTATTACAACCTAAATTTTAAATACAAAATACCTAGGCAATTGACGGTCTGTTTCTTGCACAGCTTTCCAGGTTACACATCATAGTCTATGCATGGCATGTAAAAGTATTAC
This sequence comes from Haliclona indistincta, assembly GCA_964017065.1. Lineage (NCBI taxonomy): Eukaryota > Metazoa > Porifera > Demospongiae > Haplosclerida > Chalinidae > Haliclona > Haliclona indistincta. Next base: position 6,344,133 of record OZ024786.1, read on the forward strand.
AAGGAATATTAATGCAAAGGCATAAGGTAACACACCACATCATCGCTCCTTGGCAAGCTAGATTAATAATGTACCCTATATACACCTGTAGGATCGAAGATCATGCTTAGTAGTCTGGCACAACGAACTTGAGAACCTCTGCTGTATCTCATTATAGAAAGTTCTCTGTTACCATGCATCAGTAACAATAATTCTCCTTAGCAAGCATGTCCTGCACATGCTGTAGACTACAGACGGATGCCTTCAAATATGCACTGAACAACGCCAGCTTACCTCGCGCAAGTTGTATCGCGTGTGTAACCGTACCCGAATCAGAGCTTGTGTTCATCGCTGCTGTATCACATTTGTAATTTTGCTTGAAACAGACTCGAAAGCTTTCATTTCAGATATGGGTGAATGCCGATTCGCCATGTAAGTGATGCTACGTAACAGTCACTACTGTGTGAAATATGTGAAAAACACTTGAAATTTCTATGAAATATAATGTGAGAACCATCTAATTACCATGTAAGTTCTGAATTGTATCTGAGTTTCATATGAAAAATTGATTGAAAATATAATTTATTTTTATCAATAGTACAATCAAATACAGGTGTAGTCAATGAGATGGATGACCCACATACTAAATTACTACAAGTAGCTGTCTATAAATATTTCTTGTTCGGAACTGGTCTCCGTTTCCTGGGCCGCAGCTTAGTTGCCTTCCATAAGAAGATATCATTTTCCTGAGGACCGTAGTATAATGTTAACACAAAAAATAACTAGCTGAAGCTTACTTCAAGTTCTCCAATTATATTTTTTCCTTTGCAAGGCATTGGCAGCTCTACATCCTTCATGTCATCATTGACAAGCCGACAGAACTGTACATTAACGTACACATCTAAGCAAAATCTGATGGTAACATTAATTCTCCCAAGCAATTAAAGCTTACCATCGTTCTTGTACAAGTACCTTCCCGTGCCAACATCTGACTTCTTGTCTGTTATGATTATTTCACATCTGGAATTAGGAAGAAACCGTGAGTATAATGATTATACTTATAATGGTGATTTGCATGTATTATAATTGTTTGAACATACCCAGGTGTAAACTCTTCTGGATCATGATCTCTACTTCCTCCTGCTCCTACTGTAGTCTTGATAGGCTTCTTCAATACAGTCAAATTAATTATAAGCCTGAAGTTAAGATTTTTATAAGCCTGAAGTTAAGATTTTAAGTGTAAAATTTACACACCTTCCTTTTTCCTTCCTTGTAGCTTCTTCCTACAAAACATTATCAAGCAAACGTGCATGAATAAATCTTGTTCTTTAATTCTGACCTCATCGTCACTAGTATCAAGATCAACATCATCATCATCATCAAACCACATTAGAATTGTACATACCTTTCTCTCCTTATTTTTATTTGATTTTTTATTTTTACCATTGCAATCACTGGTTTCTCCCTGCAGTAAAATTATAATTACCCATAAAGAATGCATTGTGGTTTTGCATGGCGTTAGTATTAGGTCATCATCAGGGGAATCTCAATGGTAAAAGAGATAAGAGACTCATGAACAGTACAGTATAGTCTTTGAATGAAAGTGAACCATAATAATTATACCTTGTCTCCATTGCGATTCTTGTAACTTTTAGCCTGAATAAGAGAATTGCTAAGAACTCTTTCAACCTCTCTCTCTCCCATCCAGCGAGCTCTGGACATTTATTGACAACCTATTCTCGACGTAATTAATGCATTAAGATATTAACACACACCAATTACCTCTTTATGAATATGTGCCAGCTCCCCAGGAGTAAGCTCTTTAAGGGTCTTCTGTCCCCAAGCCCTGCACTGTTGTGATGCTCTCCGAAAGGCATGCTGACATAATAGAAATTAATCATAACTACAGTAGCTGTGCTATTAAAAGCACTGCAGCTCACGCACACACACACACATCACCTGCACAAACCCGAAACTTGGACTTGGCTGGCGTGTAGTTCTTAGATGTGCCGAGGTATTCTTCAGGCCTGTATGTAGTCCGCTGCTGACAAGAAGCGACTACTGCAGCGGCGCCAGGTGGTCCAGAGCTAGATGCATATGATGGTCCATCATGATCATCGGGGGTACCGGTACTGACAGCATGCCCAGCGCTAGCTGGCGAGTCGAAGGCAGCTCGGTTACTAGAATCATCTATGTCATCACGATCATCATGACGGGCCTGGGGAACCGCTGCCGGTTGAGTCGTAGCAGCAGCGATCAGTTCAAGCAACTTTTCCATCGAGACATGTACAGCGGACATGTTGTCAGAGAAAAACGTGGAAAACAGTGAAAAAGTGTGAAAAAAAACGCCTTGTGTAATTACAAAATGCGGTTCACACATGATTCATCTAGATCCAGAGGATCGCGAGGACATTACCGTGGCAGCACTCAAACCTACGGTCCTGGAGATATGATCACTCCGCACCGCAGAGGAACTCCACAGTCACTGGTATAATACTATACACTAGTTGCATGCAGATTTTAACACATTATGCCTGCTCTAACTCTACATTAGAATGAGTCTGTTATGTGCTCGTCACACGATGGCCCGCCGTTAGACATCTCACCAGTGATGCGACCACATGGACTAAATCGTACACATGAGGTAAACATGCAAGAATACCCGAACACATGCATTCACATTATCACTTCAGATTGACATGTCAAGCCAGTCTCCGCGGACTCCTCATTATCATCAAACTCTATTAAAACACTACCATTACGAGTTGATATAGTTTTCTGTAGGATGACATCATGCCTGTAGCCCAGCCGCAACTCCTCAGCGAGATTCTAGAAAAACAAAAGGAGACGCTACAAAACATGAAGTGAATAATGGTATAAGAGCATTCATTATGTATTGAGATATTCCGTATAAATATTATAGGAAGAGCAGAAGTTGATGAGGCATGAACTTGACATGCTAATTAACCGTGACTCCCAGTCAGTCAGCAACACTACACCGAAGAGGAGGAAGAAAGTAGTGAAGCGAGTGTTATCAGTAAGCATATAGCTAAGAATTATTATGTACTACCATAGTAGAGGAGGCTTTAAAGATGGATAAATTTGATAAAGACATTGTGACCTGTAAGCTATAATCTGCATGATGGTAAAATTATTAATTGAACTTATTACAGTGGCAGCAAAAAGAAAATATGAGTGTTTGAGAAGACAAGCAAAGTCACAGGATGATGAGGAGAGCTCTCGTAAAAAGGCCAAGTACAGGCAGCAAAAGCAACGAGTAATAATTACAAATAAAAAATTACTATGCAGAATATCTAATCTAATCATACAGGCATTTGACAGACGTAGAAGTACAGTAACAAAAAAAGAGCAGCAGTACTTCGACCAACTAAGTGTGGATTATAATGACAGAGGAGTCAGACGATGATGAGGAAGCAGAGAAGATCATAGTAATGCACAAGCTCACATGGCGCTCTGAAGGTATAGTACAAATTTTAACTTAGCATTAATTTGATCATTTTGGCTGTATCTATTTCAGACCTCGTGAAGAGGGTAAAGAGGGTAAAGAGTCTGTTAATCCTCACAAGAAGCGAGTGATAGGAACAGCATCTGCAAGCAAGCCCCCAACATGTGCTCCACAATGGGCAGTTGATCCATATCTGAGGTCTCAGGGTATGTTACACACATGATGAACCTTCAGTGTATGGTTGCACCATTTGTTAACTATTTCAGTACATGTTAATTGTACAGAAGCTGAGACGCCGTCAACACTGACAGATCAGGATCATGAGCCTGAGTTTGATCTGCCAGAACAATCTGGTACAAGGTACATGGTACAATCTGGAACAATCTGAACAATCTAGAACAATCTGGTACATGGTATATTGACTTCATGTACACCCTTAAATATTTACAATACAGAGGCTGATGACGGTGGTGAGACAGTAAATGAATTCAACTTGGCTGGCTTGAGCTTGACCTGAGTTACAAGTGAGTTTACAAGACGCAAACTAAGCCTTTTGGCACCGTGATTGACTCATCTTTTCGGTTTGCAGTTCTCACAAAAGTAGCAAAGCTTATCCTTACTATTCCTCATAGTAATGCGGGAGAGGAAAGGGTATTCAATCTAATAAAACTGAATCGAACACCAACCCGATCAAGTTTAAATACTGACGGAACTCTATCTCCGCTTATTCAAATAAAACTTGCTAACCAAGCTAGATTCTTGTATTGATTGGGAGCCTCCCACGGACTTGTTAAAGACAGCCAAAAAGGCGACAAAGGTATACAACGACCTGCATAAGAGATCGAATTAAGACATAATGTACATTGTACTCCTCGTTTTCTTTTCTCTATCCTGCTCTTATCCTGCTCTTCTGACATTGTATATTTCATTTTAGCAATCAATAAAATAATTTCAAAACACGTCACATGACAAGTACAATAATGACGTAGTAATGATGCAATAATAATGACGTAATAATTAAAATTATAATGAGTAATATGAATATAAATGTGCTCCAGGTTTTTTGAAGTATGAGGTTGGCAGGCCTGCGAATGACGTCCCCCGCGAGCTATCAATTAAGGTCCCACCACAGCTCTTCCTTTGCCATTGATGTCATCAACAAATGGAACTCTATTCCCTATTACATTGTATCCATCTCCACAACTCCTACATTCAGGGGGCGGCGACTCCAATGTATCCTGTACTTGACGGGATCAAATCCACGAGATGCTATGGATATACGGTTGAGTACGGAAATGCTGTAGTCTTGTGCGGGCGTGCACAGAAATATACAATTTTGATCGTGCTAACTCAGTTCTTGATCGGCTGATCCGCACCAAAAGATCAGGCGATCTTGATCTCGAGGCGCTCTTGATCCATTGATTCCAATTTGATCCCGGTCGTGGCCGCAAGTACAGGGTACATTAGAGTCACCGCCCCTGTACATTCAAATTCAATGGGGGTTCATCTAGTATCAGCCCATGTCCAGATCTGCGACCGGGATCAAGATCCAATCAATCAATCAAGGTGTTTTTTTGTGCGTGATTAAGCAATCAAGATGACGGCTTGGAGTCGATCAAAGGATCAAGATAAAATCAAACAAACTCAATTTTACTTTGTTAACTCACTGCTATGACAATTTTACCTTGCCTAGCTGTATTGAAATAATTATTTGGCTGCTGTCGGAAGTGATATACGATATACTCACGCTGTAAGATACTGTTAACAACACAATATGGTGGAGGGGTGTGTCTAAGTCAAAGTAATATAATTATTAATGGGTGGAGCGTACGTACTTGTCATGCATTACGTCAGTAGTATGACGACATAATATCAGTGACCAAGTCTCGCGCGTTAACTAACTGCAATGGAGCGTATCGCTGTAGTACTGCATTTAAAGAGCAGGAAGGCTGGACCAACCGTCAAAAAGGTTTGGCGTTTCAGCGAGGAGAACGTGGAAAAGTACACAAGAGCCGGTGTGCAGTCTAAGCTAGTGCAACTATTTCCCAATCTACAACGGTGCGGCCTACAGTTCGAGTTGTGGTACACAGATGACCTCGCTGGTGATGTGAGCAGACTGATAATTGTTTATATATGTATCATCTATTAATAAATGTGCTAAGGTAGTAGCCAGTTGCTCAGTAATGTCAGCATTTTCCCCATGCGCTTTCTCAGTTGAGCAGCCGCAGTACTGCAGCAGTAAAGTAATGTAATATTAAAGAGTCCCGTTAAGGGCAGACATTCAACTAGGGTCAAAGGTCATAAAATTAACCCTTGTAGTGCGCAGCCAATTTCGCGGAAATCTAGCGCGCGGCCGATTTCGTGAGAATCTCGCAGCAGATTCGAGTTTATACTTAACTTACTATCGTGTACTCACCTTACTATCGTGAGTCTAGGACTCTAGGTTTCTCTAACAAGCTATTTGGGCACAGAGAGCACTATTTGTACACACGTACAAGCGGTACCGTACGCTGAGCGCCAACTCAGTCCCACTACGGTTGCTGTGATTGAGGTCTCGACTAGCATACACCTCTGTATTAATGGCAGGCATAAAAGAAGCATCAAGCAACAAGGAGAATGAGCTAGTACAGGTGATTAGTTTGTTATTCATAGAATTATAACAAACACAAGTTATCGCATGAAAATTTATCATTGTAGAGGTGAGGTTCAGATGTGATGTAAGTGGGTGTGCAAAAGATTACTCCCTTAAGAGCACTTTAAAACAACATATGAAGAGTGTTCACAAAATGGAAGGAGTTAAGCCTGGACGTTTCATCTGTACTCAATGTGATAGGTCATTCTATCATGCGACAAAGCTCGCTACTCACTGTCAAGATGATCATCAACTAGACATCTGTATGAAACACTTATAATTAACATTGTAGTATTTGGAATTGAATTATTTCTTACAGTGATAAAGACGTTGAAGTTTCCAAATTGGCTTAACTGGAAGGAGGAGGAAGAGGCCAGTACACATACATTTTATGTCCAGCCCAAAGGAGAGACATCATCTGGGCAGAGCACAGATAGTAATAATAATTATTAATTTTATTATTGGCTACACTAGACCCAACAAGGACACAACAGTATGTATGCTGTAGAGATGGCAGCAAACGAGACCATCATCATCTAGGACATCAGAACAAAACAGAACAAACAAGAGCCAGCAGTACATCTCGGAAAATCAACAGTTATTGTATTTCAAGAATAGTTGCAACAGAAGAACTGAAGAGTGAGAAGGTGGAGGTCTACTACATTTCTACGCACACTAACCATCCGCTTGGCATTGATGAATGCAAGCACCTCCCACTGCCACCATCAGTGAAAACTGACATAGAAGAAGAGTTTGCGTAGAGTACATGTAGTCTTCAAGATAACAAATTATTATCTCTCAAACAATTGAGATACTATAGCCGAGAGAAACGGAAGCGCTGTGGTCAGTGTGTTGGCAGTACACTAGATGACTGTGGTGAATGTAGCAACTGTAAGGACAAAACGAAATTTGGAGGCCCAGGAAAGCGTAAGAAGGCATGTGCACTTAGAAAGTGCACACAAGGTGAGCTAAGTGATAAAACGATGTAATGTTTTAATCTTTATAATAATATTACAGAGATCAGACCAACAACCACTATCACTTCGCCCACTACAACATTAACTGTAGTTTAACCCAATGCTGTTATCACTTCCTCTAAAGCAGCTACTGCCATGTCTGCTAGCACTCTATCTACAAGTACACCTACAGTGGTTTCTTTTGCTACCACGGCAACAGTAACTACCACTGTAAGATTCAAATTATTTGAGAGTACATGATCACTCAACTCTTGTTCCATTAGACTTCATTCATTGATGAGCTTGCAGTACAAGGAAGGAGAGTCGTTCATATCCATGGTGATGGTAACTGTCTTTTCAGGGTTCTAGCCCGTATCATCTACAGTAGTGAGATGTCTCATGAGCGTGTGCGGCAATTGTTAGTTGACATGGTTTCACACAACAAGTCCAACTTTAGAGTATTTTGCAATGACAAGATTGAAGAGCATTTAGGGCGAATGAGGTACCAAAGATGCTGGGGTACAGCTTTGGAGATACTGGCAGCAGCATCATTGCTACAAATACCAATATACAACTACACTTCAGCTGGGACTATTCATGGGAAGTACAAATGGGTGTGCTACAAGCCACTATCAGAGTCAGCCCTCACCTGGTTCCCACAAGATGAACCTTACCCAAGAAGGGTCTGGGAGATGAGCCACATAGAACTGCTACATTCAGGCGGCTGTCACTACGACTGTATCGTAGATTTAATCAAATTCGTTCACAAATGGGTTAATTTTATGACCTTTGACCCTAGTTGAATGTCTGCCCTTAACGGGACTCATATTAAACAACAAAACAAAGTGCATACGATTAAACATTGCTGGTGGTATGCATGGTGTCATAATAATGTAATAAACTTAATTAGCTTACAGATCACTATTGAAATTGACTCCGATCTCTGTTGTGCTCTGAGAACTTTCGTTGAAATTTCGGTGGATGGTAGACCTTTAGAGTATCATTCTCTTCATGCACAAGAGTGCACAGAGGTTATACTGGAGAGGGATGATCACAGTGAGCCTCTTGAACCGCATACCATACCCAATACCACTCAGTCAAGGAGGAAGCGAGGTAAAAGTGGCAGCAGTGGCACCAAAAAGGTATGTACTACACTGTTTTTTAACAACTGCAGTAATGTAATTTAAATGTAGTCTAAGAGGTCTGACATCTTTGAGCCTGTGCCACTGGAGAAGGCATTGGAGAATGCAGCAAGGAGGCTGATATAGAAGAGCAGCCTATCTACATCTGTGCTGAGGAGAAGCTATACTGAAGTGTAGATGGTGTGCTGGATTCAAGGGTTCACAAGAGGCGCGAGTGATTAACCAACACTAAAACACACCAGCTCAGGCGCCAGCACCATCTCCACCAAGACCAACTGCCTGACCCTCTGCAAGGTGTGCGGGACATCTGTGCATACTTTGATGTTTGATAGTTAGGTACAATGCATGTTGTAAAAGTTCTTTATCAAGAATCGAACCAGAACTACATATCCCAAATACTCATCGTGCATGCATGCATGTCCAGTTGCATGTCACAATAATTTTCATGAAGGCATCACAAGCTACAAGCACGTAAATTAACTATTACTATAATAGCAGCTTCAATTCACTATAATTATTGCAGATACGACATCAGATGAGGTGACATCAGTTGAGTTAAGTCCAATGTCAACAGCTACAGGTGCAGAACTGCATGATGCATATAAAAATTACTGCAATTACGATACTTAATTAATATAGGTGAAGATGTAGCATGCCAAGGTCTGTACGACAGGAAGTATGAGATAGTGTATGGTGACAAAACTGCTGGTGCTACAGCATCTCTGAAATTGTGGGAAAAGAGTAGAGCTACTGGTGACGAACAGATTCATCATTCTGGCGAGAAGATAGTAACTGCTGTACTGAGTACAGGCAATGGAAAAAGGTTCACAGAGATGCAGCAATAAAACTACAAAGCCTGGCTGACACCTTGCTACTACAGGGTGTGTACAGATGAACAGGTGAATGCTGGTGCTTGCAAGTATGTAGGCACTAATCGAGGCACCAGAAGGAAGATGTAAGGGCTTAGCCTCTACAGTTGGTGACCATCCATACACGTGTACGGCTTGTGAAGCGTTGCAGCATGGGAAAAACAGCCCCCTGTTGCATAAGCTCCAACGAGCGCCCAAGTTGAAACATCCTCGCACTGAAAAAACTCGAGCCTGCTTCAGGGGCGTGGTACACAAGCAAGTCAGCAATAGCGATATTAAGGCTGCCTTGGTGTAACAAACATCCAAGGTTGCAACTCAGTCTAAAGCCATAGCTAGTGCAGAAGAGGCGAATCCTCTTCGACAGCTGGAAAGAGAACAAAACAGCTAGGCCGTTTCTAGAGCAACTTCTAAGGCTGTTCACTGAGAACAAACTCTCAGATTTTGACCTTGGCTTTCTTGAGAACTGGCTTGGGAAGAAGCTAGGAGGCAGATATTGGCATGCAACTGAACAAGCGCGCATTTTAGCGGTTCTCTTGAGCAACCAATTCGGAGAGAGAATGTACTCAACAGTAGCACCAATGATGGGGCTCCCATTGGCAAGGCAGGCCAAGAATTGCGGGTTAAAGACTTTGATGGCTGCTCTTACATGCCCGGCTTAAACGACTGGGCTTTCCGTGCGGCTGCTGAGCACTGTACGCCGTACTAAAACAGCATGGATGGCACTAGAGTGGTCCTAACTGTAGAGCTGTATGCTGACCTGTACTTAGTAGGTGAGTCATTCTCACCTCATGTTAGAGCATGGCCTGACAAATTCAAACTTCCCGTAGCCAATTCGTGGGAACAAGTGCGCGATTACGTGCTGTCTGTGAGAAGAAAGAGATTGTATGCAGCAGAGGCATACAGCTTCGATCTTGTAGATACAACCGGGAAGCTGCCAGATATGCTCACCGGATCTATCCCGGAAGCTACTTCAGGTGTAACAGCTTCCCATGTTTACAGCATCATGTTGGAGGTTGAGAAGATAGCGATGAAGCATAAACTGTCACTGACAGGACATTGCACAGATTCTGCAGCTAATACACTCAACGGATTGTTAATACTTGCAACTCCAACTAAGTTCCTGGTAGAGAAACTTGGGGTGACCTACTTGGGATTGTCCAGACCAGACTACCACCTGTTTGCGCCATTCTTTCGCTCTTATTATCCATTAATTGCATATCCCTGTTAGGACCACTCTGGGCGAACTGTCCTTCGAAACTTGATGAATAGTAAGAGAGAGATAGTTGCTGAGATAACAGATGATTCAGAACACGTGCATGCACTGGCCAACATGTTAGTCGACATCGACATCAGTTCAGCTTCCAATGCCGATGGTATCAAGGTCAATGCACTTAAAAAAGCCCTGAGAGGTTTGCAACCCCAACGAGAAGTCCCTAATAAGAATAGAGGGAAGCGATTCGCTGCAGGAGAGCTATCATTGGATAAATCCACTGAAACTGACCACCAAGATGAAGACCTACAATTTTGGGCACTCTATCCAACAAAAAAGGCTCTTGTGAGTGCCAAGGTCTTTCTTTTGGGACACGTTTGTCTCATTCTAAATGAGGGTATGCCTTGCAGATCTGCTGAAATGAACCCCTCTACTGAAGTTGTATTGACTATCTATGAGTACCATCCAGATACAACTCTTTACCATGAAAATGGTAGGACGAGTGTGCTGAAAGCTACAGCAGTGCTGAATTGTAATGTCACTGCTCTAATTCACCTCTGTGACAAAGCAGTGTCATATTCTCACGATGATTGTGAAGATCTTGATGGCTATGTACCATTTAGCGATAATGTGAACATTGAAGAGAGACTTGAAACTTTTGGTGCTAGCAATCAAGTAACCACAGATGAAGAAGAAGAAGATGAAGAAGAGATTGAAGAGATAGTTAAGAAAAAGTTTAAGCCTCCAGATAGTGAGTATTACGGCAGCTGAATTATTGTGTACTCCCACCTGTATATATAGCTGAAGAACAGAGCAGCCAAGGGAATTTCCACTAACTCAATAAAAAAGTCTTGCATCGGACAGCTACTAGCTTACATGATTGGCCATACTCTTGTTAGTATTGCCAATCATGACAAACCATCACTCTATCAACTCCTACGGCAGCCTTTGCTGGGTGTATACTTAGAAGGTTCCTTGGTCAGTTCGCCAATTATAACATGTGCTTTGTTCATTTCTGTTACTCTCAGGCTGTTTTAGTAAGAGGTCTGGTAGATAAGGTAGGGCTTGCAGCAATCCAAAATATTTAGGTGTTTTTGTTTTTCTGACTTATAGCGCAGCAAAACAGCTTACCGGCTAAGAATGCAGCTTACGCCACTAGGCAAGAGAGCCATAAACATATTCACCCCGGAAGGATGTACTGCATTACTCAAACAAATTCATCATGCAATTGGTGTTTGCCCAGGTCAGCAATAATAGTCAGTAATAGTCAATTTGCTGACCTGTTTGCCACAGTAGGTAGGGAACAGGAGGAGCAAAGTAGCCCAGAGGAGGAAGAAAGTAGCCAAGAGGAGGAGGACGAGGAGAGCAATGAAGTAGATGAAGACAAGAAGAGCAGTCATGATGATGATAGCAGTTACAAGGAGGAGAGCAGTCAGGATGATGACAGTAGTTACAGAGAGACCGACATCAGCAGTCACAAAGAGACCGACATCAGCAGTCACAAAGAGACCGATACCAGTTTTGAAACTGAAGGTTAGCACACTTTATCAAGCTCTTTATAAACAGCAATTTATTTTTGCTTTCAGAATGTGTTGACAAGGATGCTCTTCCAGGTAAGTTTGTAGCATGTCTAGTTCGGTGTAAATTCATTCATAAGTTTTTTCTATTTTTAGGTGCAGAGTTTAGTTACAGTCTTATTTATGTAATGACGGACACTGGTGCATCTGCTTCTTCCTCAGGAAGTTCTACTCCACAGTCTCCACAGCATAGCATGGATCCTGAATTTTGAATTGTGCAATCTTCTTTATGACTTGTGCTATCATTCAATCATTCAATCATTCTTGTGCTTTCCTCAGTAACATGCCCCTCAATTGAAGGTGTTGTACGTTGTGACGTCACACTGCCCTTAGCCACTAATACTGCGTTCACACAGGCATGTGAAGCGAGCCAGCCCAGGTCGACTATTCGCTGGCTCGCTATCATGCAGCGTTCACACAGGATCGAGCCGAACCGAGCTACTCGCCAATTCGGTGTCTCCGCCTACTCATATTAAGGCGGTAACTTCCTGCTACGTTCCATACACGCACGTGCACTGAATCATGGCGAACAACTTGTGCAGTTTGCTGCTCCCTCCACCATTGACCATGATGTCTTCAGCCTCCACTATTCTCTCGCAGACTACTCAGCCATCCATTCGTCGAAGAATCATCATGAATTGACAGCGATCTTTTAGAAGACGCTTTCTTCAGCGACGGCAGAGGTCGAGGAGGATGATTCAACTGCTGCTTGCCCTATGTTACGCCTCTAGTCTAGTTATTGCTCACCCTAGGGAAGTCTGGATGCGTGAAAAGTAAGAGACGATTATAATTATAATACTTATTGTTCACGTTTTGTAATGTAGGTCCAGGCATTTCTGGGAGCATTTGACGCAGACGTTCACAGAGACAGACTGGAGAGAGAACTATCGAATGAGCAAGGAAACATTTAGCTACTTGTGTCTTGAACTCAGCTCATCAATTAGACGGCAGGATACACACATGCGATGTGCTATAACAGTAGAGCACCGTGTTGCGATCACTCTTTGGTGCTTGGCAACTTGCAGTGAGTACCGAACAATTGGTCACCTTTTTGGTGTTGGACGTAGTACTGTGTGTATGATCGTCCATGACACATGTGCCGCCATCGTAAGGGTTTTATCAGACAAATACATATCTTTTCCTACTGGAGATAAACTACAAGAGGTCATGGATCCCTAAAATGGGAAATTCCACAATGTGCTGGTGCAATTGATGGATCTCACATCCCAGTCAAACCACCAGCTCTCAACCACACCGATTATTATAATCGAAAGGGATATTATTCTGTTGTCTTACAGGCTGTAGTTGATGATGAATACTTGTTCCGTGATGTCATGGTAGGATGGCCGGGTAGCGTCCACGATGCTCGTGTTTTCGCCAACTCTAGTGTGTATCACAAGGCAAACCAGAAAGAAATTTTGAATACGAACAGAGTTAGAATCAGAGGAATCGATATTTATCCCTTCATAGTAGCCGACTCTGCTTATCCTCTAAAGTCATGGCTTATGAAACCATTTCCATACAATTCCACTATGTCATCAGAAAAGAAGAAATTCAACTATATTCTATCAAGAGCCCGAATTGTCACGGAAAATGCCTTTGGTCGTTTAAAGGCTCGATGGAGACGACTAATCAAGCGAAATGATATGGATGTTTCGAGAGTACCACCGGTGGTTTTGGCATGTTGTATCCTTCATAACATATGCGAGGTTCACGGGAAGTCTTTTTCTCGTACTTGGCTAGAAGACATGGCAGAAGACCAACCAGCAACTATCCCATACACACGCACATCACACAGCAGCACACCTGCTGATATTATTCGTGATGAGCTAGTGCAATACTTGAAATGAATCTTTTTTTCTTAAATAATTGATTCCAAGTACTAGTTAAACAACGGTCCGAGGGCAGTATGGAATATACACGAGGGCAATCCAATTAGAGCCCGAGGGGTCTAATTGGATTGCACAAGTGGATATTCCATACTGCACGGAGGGACCGTCGTTTAACATGTTTGTATCGCACCTGGTGGGCGTATCCACGTGCATTGTACTGTTTTTAGTATCGCTTGTGCTATTTTTAGTATCACACATGCTATAGTAAACACCACAATGGACCCACTAGCATAAGGAATATTAAGCGGTATATAAAGCGCACACAATAGTGCTCTGTACCTTCCAGTAGGGCAATCCCTACCCCTATTTTTCTACCACGTGGTCAACACTGTACCACGTTTAAAAATTTTGGGCTACTTGCCCTTTCCGCAGATATTGTCTGTTCCTTCAGACAATATCTGCACCCGGGCCCCGGGCAATATATTCCATATTGCCCTAGGGCAGCAATATATTCCATATTGCCCTGCAGTTGGGGCAGTATGGAATATATTGCCCTGGCGGTGCCTTTGATACGCCCACGAGGTGGGATACAAATATTGTTGTGATCAAATAAATAATTTATTGATCAGATTCAGTTGGAAAACGTGAGTAGTATGATCTAGGTGATGATGAGAATTGCGGGGGTTGTACATTGTATCCAGGAAATGAATTATGTGGCAATGGTGAATGTACGGCAAACAGGCTGCCTATTGCCGTACATCAGCTGTAGAACCTAAAGAATTTGAGATAATAATATTTTGGATATGACTATTGCCAATTCATATACCTTAAACTGAAATTCTCGTTCTTCTCTTTTCAGTTCTATGTCTCGTTCCATGTTTTCTTTTCGCCTTCTATCTTCCATCTCAAGCATGCGTTCCTCGAATTTCAGCCTTTTTTCTTCTACTTCCAAGTACCGCATATCACTTTCCTCCTGCAGTTTTGCCATTTTCAAAACAGCTCCATTCATCGACTTTTCAATAGCTTCACTGCGAGTTGGTCGTGTACGCTTATTTGTACCATTATCTTTCTTTCCTTTCTTATTAGGGTCGACGTTTTCAAACAAAGTATCGGGAGGGGAATGTTTGTGTGTCTTTCTTCACAGGTATCAGCATTTTTAGACCAGGTCAACGCTAACATGGCATGCTGTACCCCAGGGTGTAGTGGTGTCTATGTTCCAGTCAGGGTAGTGTGTGAGGGGCTGGGTGGGGGTTTGAAGGTAGAGATTGCTTGTAATGGGTGTAAGATACGAAGACTGACTTTTGACAGTTCTCCTATGGTAGAATCATCTCGCCGTACAGTAGTCAGCCTTGCTCTACATGTAGCATTTTATGCCTCAGGATGTACTCATGCTCAGTACTATCGCATTCTAAAACAATCTTTAGGTGTTCAGGCTGTTACGTGCAAGCCATTTTATGAGATGATCAAGTTAGTGTTTCCCCATGTTAGTGATATGTTAGAGGAAATGGGCACTGAGGCTCCAACAAGATAGCTAACCTCTTGTGTGAGGTCATACATCTGAGTATGTACGAATGCCCACCTCACATATCACTCACACCAGTACTGGTCCAATTTTGTTGTCACCAGTACCCAGTATGAAGAATATCAAGAGGAGTTTGATGAACTAGTAAAGAAGTTAGATGTTTAGGACAATTTGACTGCTATTTTGCTACAATTTCCTTTGTTTATGTTGAGTTCATAATAGCACCTGTCAGCTGACAAGTGCTATTACTAGCTTCAAATGTAATGTACCGTATAGCGGGTAATTTTGGCGGGAGGAAACTTTGGCGAATTTGGCGAATCGTCAGAATTCGCCAAAATAAAATTCGCCAAAATCTTATTTTCTATTGCAGTAATACGTGAGCCAGGCTCTTGACGCCAAAATTAAATTCGCCAAAATGCAAAATCTGGGTCATTCGCCAAAATTTTGACCCTCCAAAATTATGGAATGTGTGCAAAGCACAATTTTCGACTGAATGTGTGAGTTTTAGTTGTGTTTTACTTTACATTGTAATGATGTTGATATTTTTGTGGCACAGTTTCAGCCCGTCAAAATCAACAGAAGTGGGAGGGGTAGTCTCCAAGATCGGATTACAGGCTAAAGATCAGGACATGGAAGTAATAACTGTGAAAGTATGTGACACTAGGATGGCAGTTCAGTACGTAAATGCTTTCACTTCATTCTTAGGGTTATCCTGATCTGTCCGTGATAGTGGACGATGAACCATATCTTTTTCTAGCTATTGGAGAGGTATAGGCTCTGGTTGGCACTAATGCTTTATGAACGTATTTTTATTTACAGAACAAAAATAGAAGGAAGATAACATGGATGGAAGCAAGCGAGGAAACAAGCTCCAAGAATGAAATAGGGCAGTTGATGCTATACTTGATAGCGGCTCATTTTAAGGTAGGAAGGGAGACTAATTTTAAATTTTGTCTAAATTACTTTTTCCCATATTTTCTGATATATAGAAAAATGAACAATATTTACAGCAAGTGTGAGCTTCACAGGATACTCTATGGTGAAATTTTCGGAAGGACAATGCTAACTTTGTCTCATATTCGGAACACAATTCCACAAGAAGTGTTACTACAGTACCGCTCACGAGTAAGTGGACCAACACCCGCGGGAGACTCGCAGGCAACCCTGGGGTAATTTTGTCTTGCCCGTGGTACCGTGTATCATTAACCGCGGGTAGATGCGAATACAGAGTGCATCACGCGCTGGTGCGGATACGTGCGAGCACTGTATATGCTCGCAAAAGTCGCACAACGACAACGTGAGTCTGCCTAGCTATCCAGCGGGTCGCGAGTGCATGCAAGGCTGCATGAGGGCCGCGGGTTAGTGTGGTGCGGGCAGCGGGTACACGTTCACGGACCCGCGGGCACCCCCGAGTTACGCGCGGTTAGCCCGCGGGTTTGAGTACACTTACTCGTGAGCGGTACTGTAGTTTGACTACTGCAGGGTGTACAATTCACCCAATGCTACAACTCTGTCGTTTTATTTTTTACCAATTACTTTCAGTTTCATTATTATACCAAATGAAAGATGCAGTATCAACAATTGGTACTTTAATGCAATTTTTGAGGAAATAAAAACGATAGGATTACAGCGATGGGTATGAAAAATGAGATAACAATAGCAATATTTTACGAATACATTCTTGTACTGCGGAATTATTTTTTTACTAACTTGTTGTGACCAAGGACAGTTGAACCAGAGACCGAATACACTGTGGTGCATTCTATGTCAGCTAGCAATCATATCTATGTCAGCTAGTGATGTTGGCTAGCAAGTTGTGGTAACTCTAGATCTTGAGCAGTGATATTCATAAGTAGGTGCGGTTTCAGACGTAAATTGATACGGAGACTGCGGCAGTGCCTTATAGCTATTGGAGTGAAATAAGCATACAGGAAGAACGCCAAAGCAGTCTGGTTCACTAGCTATCCTCAAAGTATCGATCTATGGACCATTTAGACGCGAGCCGTAGTACCTGATTATTATTCATAGAAAATCGATGAATAACAATCTTTGCTAGCCGTCCATCCAATTATCAGTAGGCGTGGAGGGTCAGCGGCCAGATCATGTACGTCCAGTGGTGCGTGCACGTGACATGCATGTTGTGCTTTCAGTAGCTCCAAAGTGAAAGTCTCTGCAAAGTCTCCTGTCCGCAATGGCACAGCTATTCCCTAAAAGGTTGAGACAAGAGTCTCCACCTGACAGCCCTAACTACGTCAGTGACAGTAGTCACTCTGAGACAGACGTCGGTAAGTAGTTCTTTCACACACTATACATAGTCAACATGTAGTCAAGATCTATATTACATTAGAGTATAGCTCAATGTTATTGACCAATCAGATTTACTAGATCCGAGGATCTATTTGCTGTAGAGACCATCCGCGAACGGATAGAGTCCATCCGCGAACAGATAGAGTCCTTCCGCAAACAGATAGACCACCGTTTGCTTAGTGAGAGTGCATTCATAACAAGCCATACAAATTGTTATTGCAAGAACACGTGATGTGAGGCTTGTACACGTGTGAGCGTGAGTGAGTTCCAGAAACTAACTTTTTGTTGCGTCAAAAAGCCACTGGCAGACGCTAAAGCGATGGCGAAAGGATGGTAGGAGACGAGACAGAGTACTAGCAAGGTGTAACAAGACACGAAAAGCCGTTTAGCGACGTACTCTAGCTAAAGTCGCCTGTGTTTTCCCATCGCTGAAGTAAGGCCGTGTTCTTTACAAAACACTTGCGCAGCGTCAAAAATTCCTTGTTGGATAGCAACGGTTGCTATACTCTAAGCCGGTTAGAGACCTCGGCCAACGGGATCTACGCGGTATAGAAACCCTTGCGTCGCCATAGAACCCTCGCGCTACGCGCTCGGGTTCTATATGGCTTCCTCGGGTTTCTATACCGCGTAGATCCCTTGGCCTCGGTCTCTAACCTATACTATTCTATGTTACAAGTTAGCCGTAGCCTGACTAATCGTAACTATTATGGTCAGCTTGGGGACACTGGTTTTCACCTGGAATGTTGTGGTTACAATTATCAACAGAAGGTTACCTCTCACATGGGCAAGCCATACCACCAGAAAATTATCAGAATACATTTTCTTAGAATATAGCTCAATGTTATTGACCAATCAGATTTATTAAAACGGAGGCTCTATTTGCTGTAGAGTCCATTCTCAAACTGATGGAGACCATCCACGAACATGCAGATAGAGTCCATCCCTATATGTACAAATTGTTATTACATGATGTGAGACTTGTACATGTGTGAGCGCTAGAAACAAACTTCTTGTAGCGTCAGAAAGCCACTAGTAGTCATGAAAGCTATGGCAGGAGGATGGTAGGAGACAAGGTGGAGTACCAGAAAGATGTGGAAACCCGTATAGCGACGTACTCGAGCTAAACTTGTCACATCTCTGAAGTATATGGCTGTATTCTTTACAAAACATTTGCGTCGCGTGTGTTGAATAGCAAAGTCCTTGTTGAATAGCCTTTGATTCAGGCAGTTTTTTGTATTAGCTGATATTGTAACCAAGGGCAAAATTCACTTCAAGCGCAATGCGTAGTGCAGTCGATTGCAGTTGCGTTTGAACATGGCGCGTTCCGTGAAAGCACTGCGTAGCTCTTTGTGTGGCTCTTTAGTCCACGGAAATTGTTCAGATGACCTCCGTCCGTTCTCTACTATTCGTTTGAACGGTTTCCGTGGCTCACAGAGCTGCACAAAGGGCTACGCAGTGCTTTCACAGAACGCGCCATGTTCAAACGCAATTGAAATCGACTGTATACACGGAAGTGCCCAGACCAATCCCAGTCTGTAGGCAATATAAAGTCTATGATTGCAAATGCTGCAATCTGATTGGGTCGTGACAATAGTTGTGATGAGTATGAGTGTATGAGTCCCCTAACCATATTATACAGTATGTGATTGGTCAGGCTACACCTGACTAGTTATATTTATTTTTACCTCTTCAGTATGGCCATCAAAACAACGAAAGAAATTTTCCGAATTCAAACAAATGGTAGAAGATAAAAATTTTATTATTGGTTCAGATGTGGTTGAATTGTTCATTTAGGTTGGAAGTTAAATGTAGTTAATTGTGCAAGGGACGCTCCCCCTAGGCAAACGGGCGCATGCGTAGACATCTAGGGTGTGGTCAGCCGGAACATGGTCGTGCACCCTACTCTGGCTGTGTGTCTCTTTCCCCAGTCTCTACATGTACTAATGCCGAAGACGCGTAAACAGACTGCCGCTGATCAAGGTCGCCCTAATCCGATCGTGCCGCCTCCTCGAGGCCGCGGTCGTGGCCACACCGCTACTCTCCAGGCAGGGCGCGGTCTAGCCACTGCTGACCAAGCAACAAGCGGTCAGGCTACACGAGTCTCCGTCGACTGGAGGCGGACGAGGTCGTGGACGTGGTCGCGGGCGCGGACGTGGAGCTTTCTCATCATCTGGCTCGCGCGTACAGGAGCCTGGTCATGATTTTGGCGCTGACGACTCGCCGACTCCTCCTGGCGAAGAAGCAATCTCAATGGACCGCTTGCTGGAGGTTGTACGTGCAGAAATATGAGCTCACCAACAACTACCCCCACAGGCCCCTTCCCCTCCAGCTATTCTGCCTACCAGTTCAGGTCAGGTCACTTACATACTTACTCATACACTTACATGTACTTTTGTTTTTGTTTTTCTTTCGTGCATGATTATTCAATGCCTCCCCCTTTAACCCTCTTACCGTGATTAATTGTAAACGTTGCTCCACCCACGTCACGCGATGGCTGTCTTAGAATTGTGACAGCTATCTCGGTACTGCGCTTTGTCTGTGCTCTGGACGCTTCAGCGCTGAAGCTAGAGGTACGACAATGTTACTCAACCTGTACTATGTCCTGGGCTACTGTTATTTGTCCATCAAAGCTTGAGTTGGACCGTCAAAGCTATCTGCTACCATCATACACTTACGCGAGCAACTATTCTTTGCTTCTTTCCTACACCAAGCAGCGTAAGCTGTACCAGGAACCTTTTGTGTTGTTCAAAACTGGACCTTGGCCATTCTAGAAGACTCTGTGAGCGTGATAACGACATCATCAACGGCTTTCAACTTGTACCGGGCGTGTCTACTCCACTTACCTCACCGCCTTTTTTCCAATCATGTTGCTGTAACTTGGAGAGCAGTCTGTGCCGCTCCTACTCGCCTCTGCGTGTTTGTTACGGCTAAGTGAGTGTTGTGTTTCATACTAGTATACTCCAGAGCTTTGCTAGTAAACCTTTAAGCTTTGTAGGACCCATCAAAGCTACTCGCCAGCAAGTGATGGCGGACGAGTGAGTTGTGACGCTTCTCCTTCGTGTTGCTCTGTGTACACGGCAACTACAGTCTTTTAGGATGTTTATAACTTGACCATGGTCATTGTGGGAGTCTTTTTGTGTGTGTTTACTAAGCACAACTGCTGTTGACAGCCTTGTTGGAGCTCATTTTCTGCCTCAACTAGAACAGAAATAATTTCCAGGAGAACACAGCTTTGTTGCTGCACACTTTGTATCACTATTTTACACTTCCAACAGCTTAGTAAGTGTTGTATAACATCTTGTTTGCCTTGAGCTATCTACTATTGAGTTATTTGTGGCAACCAGCGTACGTGAGCGACGTGTGTATCGTCAGGATGCTCAGGCTTGCTATGGACGATTGTAGTCTTTAAAAAGGCCACCTAGTCTCACAAGTCCTACAGCTGATGGGTATTAGTGATGGTCGCTACCGCTATACGCAGGATCTGTTAGCTCTGGAATCATGGACTAACCTATCGCCCAACAGCTGTATCTGTGGACCATCCCCTCTGAGAGTTGATCGCCTTGCTCCCTATCTCGCACGTCATCCAGACCCCCGTTTTGCTCAGTATGTGGCTCATGGCTTAGCTTACGGTTTTCACATTGGATTCTCAAGATCTAGTTCACTAAAATCGGCGTCCCGCCACCATCCATCTCGAATGACAGACCAATGGTTATTACCAACCAGATACACGAAGAGCTATGTCTAGGTAGTCTGTCAGGACCTATACACCAACCTTAGGCTAAGTATGCTCAGGTTAGCCCCATTGGTCTGGTCCCAAAACCTCATAGTGAGAAGTATCGTCTAATAGTTGATCTTTCCTCTCCCAGAGGCCGTAGTGTCAATGACGGCATTTCACCACTTAACTGTTCACTACAGTACGCTTCAGTCGACGATGCCGTTGCTATCATAACTCAGCTGGGGAGGGGTACTCGGCTGGTGAAGCTAGACATGTCCAATGCATATCGGGTTGTCCCAATTCACCCAGACGACCAACCTTTGCTGGGCATTCAGTGGCAAGGTAATTATACATTCTTTGATAGAGCTCTACCCTTCGGATTGCGCTCTTCACCCAAGATCTTCAATGCTCTTGCATATTTTCTGCCATGGATTCTCTACTGTGAGGATGTCCCACTTGTGATACACTATCTCGGCGATTTTTTAGTCTTTATCCCCCCCAGAGACTAATCTCGTAACCAGATCCAAAGTCGAGGCTATATTCAACTATGTTGGTGCCCCCCCTAGCACACCACAAGTCAGAGGGACCTGCATCGTCTCTAACCTTTCTTGGAATTGGAATAGATACTGTCCATTTCCAACTGAGTCTTCCCGCTGAGAAACCTGAACGACTTCAGACCTTGCTTCGGCAATGGCTACCACGCAGAGCATGTACAAGAAAGGAGTTAGATTCTCTTATAGGACATTTGTCACATGCAGCCACAGTCATTAGGCCCGGACGCATCTTTCTCCGTCCACTATTCTCTCTCATGTCACGTGGGTCCAACCCATCTCACTTTGTCCGCCTCAATGTGGAAGTACGAGCAGATATTGCATGGTGGCAGTGTCTGTTACAACACTGGAATGGTCGCTCATTTTCCCCCATTGGCTTCAACCTCCTTTGTGTACTCAGACGCATCTGGCTCTTTTGGCTGTGGGGCATTCAGCCCGAAACAGAATACTTGGTTTCAATTGGAATGGCCAGAAACTTGGAGTGCAATAGGAATCGCTGCAAAGGAAATGTTACCCATATAGTAATAGCAGCTGCGATTTGGGGACCTGGCTGGAGTGGAGAACATATACACCTCTGTTCAGACAACGAGGCAGTAGTCACCACAATCCAACGACGTCATGCAAGGCATCCGCTTCTATCTAACCTCCTACGCTGTCTTTTCTTCTACGCTTCCTATTATCATTTTCATTTCTCTTCATCCCACATCCCTGGTGTACGCAATACTACTGCTGATGCTATATCACGTAACTACCGTCATATGTTATATTTTCTCCTCCCACACGCCAGCCGAACAGCGATCCCCGATGTAGTTCTCCAGTTTCTTCTGTCTCTCCCACTCTGGGGATCACCCAGCTGGATCGAGCTGTTCACTCACTCGCTAACGCAGGTCTCTCCCCCTCAACCAGCAGCTACAACTCAGGTGTCAACCGCTACTTAGCTTTTTGCACCATGTATAACCTATTAGCATTTCCCCTTAGTGAATTAACATTGTGTCGTTTCGTTGCATTCCTCGTCCAAGAAGGACTTACATATAGCTCTGTTCGTCAATATCTTTGTGCACTACGTCACCGTCAACTGCTTGACGGTGGACCTGATCCCACGTTAAATTCATGCTCACGTCTTCATTATGTACTTCGTGGCTGCCACCGCTCTCTTCCTCCTGCTACCTGACCTCAACGTCTACCTATTTCTCCATATATTTTACGGCTTCTGTACTGCTATTGGTCAAGGCAATCACATAATCATGATTCCATATGTTTGTGGGCTGCATGCTGTGTTGGATTCTTTGGGTTCCTCCGATCGGGAAAATTTACCTGCGACTCATGGACCACATATCATCCATCAATGTTGTCCCTTTGTGATGTTGCTGTTGATGATAAGTCAAACCCATCGATAGTACATATCACGCTCAGACACAGCAAAACTGACGTCTTTGGTGCCAGAGTGACCCTACATCTAGGCAAAACGGACGACATCATATGCCCTGTTATATCCCTACTGAATTACCTAGCCATTAGACCTCCAACCACTGGGCCTCTTTTCCTTTTGAAATCTGGCAACCCACTATCTCGTTCGTTCTTAGTCCCCTCTCTCCACACTGCTCTGGCTCCATTTGATATTGATGTGTCCCGCTACAATGGTCATAGCTTCCGTATCGGCGCCGCCACAGCTGCGGCTCAAGCGAACACTCCCGACTCCACAATCAAGTCACTGGGTCGCTGGAAATCGTCAGCTTCCACTAGATACATTCGTCCACCAGTCGTCACAATTGCAGCCAACTCTGTACGACTCCTACAGCATCAGACCTAATGTCACATCATAATTTTGATTATTACTTCATTTACAATTTTGTTTTTGTATTGCACCCTTCACTCAAAATTTCCTGTTGTTTTTCTAATTTTAGTTATTTCAGGTTTGATATCGATGCTCACATGATTCCTATCACAAGTATTTGGGAGTGTTGGTGTTGCACACCAGTGGGATCGTAGGTATAAACCAACGTAACACTCCCGGGCACACCACAATCCAACCATAACTACCACTTAGTATCTAAGACTATGTACATCTGTGTAATGATCTGTTACAGTATCCACAAGTCTGTGGATCAGGCCGATGGTGTCAGATATGCAGCTTGGGCTGGTGACTGTAGACAATGAGACAATCGTTGACCATGAGACTATATGTGGACTGTTTGTTTGTTCGTTTGTTTGTGCCATTGGGGGAGTGGCCCTTGCGAGACTACCAACCAGACCACCTCTTTTCCTAATGGATTTGGGTGTAAAGTACGTCCAACTAATTGGCGTACCTTGATAACAATTAATTGTTCATTTAGGTTGGAAGTTAAATGTAGTTAATTGTGCAAGGGACGCTCCCCCTAGGCAAACGGGCGCATGCGTAGACATCTAGGGTGTGGTCAGCCGGAACATGGTCGTGCACCCTACTCTGGCTGTGTGTCTCTTTCCCTCCCACCCTCTCCTTTTCCATAACTGTTACTTGTAGTGTATTTGTTTGTATACTGTTTGTGTTGTCTGTTCTACTCCGCTCGTGAGAGCGTGATACTCGCTTGGGCCATTGCCAGTGGCAAACTCCCCCAATGAATCATGTCAGCTTTTGTTAGCTCCACCGATAGGGATCGTAGGTATAAACCAACGTAACACTCCCGGGCACACCACAATCCAACCATAACTACCACTTAGTATCTAAGACTATGTACATCTGTGTAATGATCTGTTACAGTATCCACAAGTCTGTGGATCAGGCCGATGGTGTCAGATATGCAGCTTGGGCTGGTGACTGTAGACAATGAGACAATCGTTGACCATGAGACTATATGTGGACTGTTTGTTTGTTCGTTTGTTTGTGCCATTGGGGGAGTGGCCCTTGCGAGACTACCAACCAGACCACCTCTTTTCCTAATGGATTTGGGTGTAAAGTACGTCCAACTAATTGGCGTACCTTGATAACAATTAAGTTCATATCAAAACTTTGCCCAACACGGAGACTTTTCCATTACCTCAATGCACTAACTGCAAGCTAGTAATGGAAGAATCCAGTATACTGTCGTCAGCAAGTAACATCAACTGGCCCCTAATAAGCACGTCTACATTCAACATTCACAGTGTGGTCAGTCAGTTTTGTTGTGTTATATATGCGAAAAAATGTTTAGTGTCCTTATTTGTTTCAGGACCGTCGTTTATTCCAGTTGTTTACGTCATACCGATCAGCTTTAAATGTAGGGTGTTTTAATGGAGTAGCAAAGAAAGTGACAGAGAGTCTGATTTCTTTGGTTCGGAGAGAGACTCTTTGCTCTGACCATGATATTTTGCTCAATGTGTAAGATATTATCGCATATAAAAGTGTGAATAACATTCCCAACCTATTTAGTTACAGTCCTTCAAAATTCAAAGAGCCGGGAGGAATTGACTCTAGAATTTATCCTGTGGATAAACATTCTAAGGACAATGTTTGTAACGGATCCGAAACAATTGTTGTAAGATTTAGCTAATATTTCGGCTGGCTTTGCTAGTGAGAGTGCATGATAGGTGGTGAATTCAAATACGGAAGTGCGTTTCTAAAGGCCCTTTCACACTGGGCCCGATAACCAAATTGAATGTGCATCGAATGTGCATTCGTCGCGTTTACACTGAATTCGGTTTTAGGTGATTCACATTGGATGCGCATTCAGCCAATCCACCTCCGGAGGTGGATCATAACCGAATTCGAACCGAATGAAATGTTTATTCATCGAAAAACAATTTAGATCGAGTGAAGTTACGCCTACTTGAAGACCAAGATCGTGTGTAAACTTACTTCCAAGTGAACATGAACGCTGTTTTGCTACTGTGGGAGCGCAACATAGCAGTGCAGCGTGTAAGATCGACTAAAGCCAAGAGTACAGAAGGAAATAGCTCGCAACGTACGTTTATAGCTTGCTCGACAAGATACCTGAATATGCTGTCACAATATGCAGTGCTATGAACAAGGTGGCCACCTTCTGCGTGTTTTCTGGTGGATACAGTCGTCTATGTTGACAAAGCCTCCTCAAAAATGCTGCACGAGCTGTGGTGGGCGTGGCACTTAAGCAAACCGCCCATGTCAATTCGGTTGCACGTTTGTGTAGTGTGAACGCAATCCATGTGATTCAATGCGCAAGCCAGTAATTTTCGTGAGGTTAAATTTTCGTCTTGAACCGGCGGGGAGAATTTCGTGAGTTTAAATTTTCGTTCTGAATACGTGCGCGCTCAACCATACGTCATACATTCTGGATTTTCGTGTGCAAATAAATTCGTTCTGGCACACTGGTAGAACGAAAAGAACGAAATTTTCACCTCACGAAAGTTACCAGCTATACGGTATTTAATTCGCATTGGCTGAATGCGCATTTGAACTGGCTCCAGTGTGAAAAGGCCTTAGTGTAGTTGCATGCTTTATCATTAGCACAATGATCTCATGAGCTATCTTTTTGATGCAGGGTTGTCCAGATGTAGCAGTAGTGGATGATAGAGTCTACCAATTCATTGCTCTCACAGAGGTATTATAAAACTTGTTGTAGCCAAATAATATTTTTGCAATGTTGAATAAAGGCAGTTTTTTCCTCATGCATAGTATACCACACTATTGTGTCATTTCTCTTTTTGCAGCACAAACGGTCAGAATCATGGAGGCCAGGAATAGAGTTATCGTCAGATGACAGTCAAATTGGGCAATTACTACAGTATATGCTGGGAGTTCACCTTCAAGAATTGGACAAGAAGAAAGGAAAGAGAGTTTTGCCGATTTTAGGTCTATATATGGATGGATTAGTTGTAAGTGTGTTTATGGTAATGTGCTGTTCCACTTCATGCATTGTGTTCATTTCAGGTGCGATCAGTAGTAAGTGATGTAACCAGTGTGAGGGGGCACAGCTACAAAGTGACCATGTATATGGGAGAGAAGTTCAATGACCTCAATCAAGGTGTCATTCATTCCATTGCAGTCCTTCACAAATTCTTGTCTATGGAACGTTGAACTCCTAGGACTAGCCAGGGACTAGCTATGCAATAATTATGATTATTTTGTGAATTGCAAACTATTCAGTGTGGGCAGTCCATAGCAACGTATGACGTCATTTACTTACAAGCGCTTACGCACCAGACTAAATAATACCAGTGTTTGAATCAACTGCTAGCTACATTGTTGGTACTAGCTCAGACGAGACATGTTTTCTTGTACAAGAAAGGACAAGCGTCTATCCTCAGCGAGAAAAAGACGGATAAGCCAACTAGGGAAAAGAAAAAGACAGTCTTGGAATTCTTTTGAAGAACAGACCGCAAATCGCGATCAAGATCGACAAGCAATGGAGGCATCTCAAAATATGTTGCTGGAGAATACAAAAGATGATCAAGAGCCCGACATTGCTGACCCAGAGGACGATACTTCTGAGCCGTCTACTGTGGGACCAGAGGTAAGTGAATCGCTGCTTGAGAATGATTCCGTTCTGCCTAGCAGCGAGTCTGAGTATTTCCCCACGCCTGAGAAACGACAGCGCGTCGCCATGCAACAGCCAGTTGAGGGTGCTTCTCTGGGCAGGGGGATGTTTGTATGTCTCTCTTCACAGGTATCAGCATTTTTAGATCAGGTCAACTCTAACATGGCATGTCGTACCCCAGGGTGTAATGGTGTGTATGTCCCAGTCAGGGTAGTGTGTGAGGGGCTGGGCGGGGGTTTGAAGGTAGAGATTGCTTGTAATGGTTGCAAGTTACGAAGACTAACTTTTGACAGTTCCCCAATGATAGAATCATCTCGCCGTACAATAGTCAGCCTAGCTCTACAGGTAGCATTCTATGCTTCAGGGTGTACACATGCTCAGTACTATCGTATTTTGAAACAGTCACTAGGTGTTCAAGCTGTTACATGTAAACCATACTATGAAATGATCAAGCTAGTGTTTCCCCATGTGGGTGATATGTTAGAGGAGATGGGCACTGAGGCTATGGTTGACATGAAAGCATTACCACCAGGTGAAATAGGTAGCATTCAACGTGCAATAGTAACAGGTGATGGTACATGGCTAACAAGAGGTCACTTCAGTAAGAATCACACATACACTATACGTAACTACATGACTGGTGCTCTGTTGTATGTAGTACATGTGTGTATGAGAGGAGAGGATGATTTAGTAGAGGGTGAGTTGTATAAGGGTACAGCTAAGTCAGCTGAAGGGTATGCTGCTGATGAAGCCTTTGGTATGGCAAAGGATGATGGTATGCATGTAGAGGTGCAGTGGCAGGATGCTGACTCCTCCTCGTCAGCTTCCTTTCGTAAACACTATCCCGATGAAACCAAGTCATGTATAATGCTTTGTGCTGGTCATGTCGGTCGTTGTCACACGAAGGCACTTACAAAACTGTCGCAAAAAAAGAGCTTTACTAAACGATACATAAACAAGCATAAGGAGAGCTTTCCTGAGGTTGAGACGGTGAAATGTTGTTGCGAGTGTGGTAATCATAGTCAGGGCTGTGGCTGCATGTCAGATGGCTTTCTACGACAGGCTCGCATTAATTTCTTTTGCTGCTTGTGCAGTCGGGAAAGGATCCAGAAGCTTTTGCTAAACGGCTCTGTGACCTAGGTAAGTATCATGCACGCAATATTCACAGCTGGGAGGGTGGTAGCTGTGATTTTCATAGTGAAAAGAGGTGTACTTGTGGTAATTGTGAGGAAGACGAGGCAGAATGTGATGGCAGGGAGTATGCCACTAAAAACCCACTCACCTGCCCTCTACATGCACTAGCCTATGAGATAGAGTGTAATATAATGTCATACACCCTGAGCTTGGTAAGGGCCACTCTAACTTGTGTGAAGGATCCCATAATGTGTTGATAAGATTTATATCTAAAGATCTCCATCTCCATCGCCTACATTATGTCACATCAACCAATCTGGGGCTGTGCCAATGCAACATGACCTACCTGACAGGTAAGAAGGGCACAAGATACCACTGGCTGCTGGATCTGTTTGGACGACTCAAGCTACCGATACTGGATGGGATGCAGGAAGCACTGGAGCAGGCAAACAAGAATAGGAAGAAGAAAGTAATGAAGTTGAGAAGTGAAGATTCAAAGAAGAAGAGGATCAAGTGGAAAAATGCACGGGACTTGGAACAAGAAGAGAGGAAGCGATGGGTTAAGCGACAGGAAATAAGGCATGACTATGGAGAGGAGGATGGTGACGATGACACTGAAGTTGATGACTCGGCATGTGCTAGGGAACTTATTGGTAGCTCCTCAGTGTCTGGGCCTGATAGAGCTATCATCATTGCTAGTAAAAAGAAGTGCAAGTGTGGATCTACTACTCATTTACGAACTAGTCACAGAGAGTGTCCTATGAATAAGAATAAAGGGCATGGGGATGGCAGCATAGACTCAATAGGTAACTCCACGAGATCTCAGCAAGAAGTTACTACAAAGAAGTGTAGATGTGGTTCTATTTCTCACCTTCGTACTAGCCATCGAGACTGTCCCATGAATAAAGGTAAGACATCAGGTAAGTAATTATTTGTTCAGGTAAGACATCAGGTAAGTAATTATTTGTTCACTTGTATGTGCAACTTATCAGAAACTCATGGTATTAGTTGCATTTAATGCTCAAGGGTTGTACGTATGATAACACCTCGGCACCCCAGCATGCGAGAGGAAGAGGAGGGATTGGTAATAGCTCATGGGTCACTCCCTCAGTCGCTGCTAAAACATATAACACATAACGCGAGGACCGGGACGCCAAACACATATGCACATATATCCAGCACTGCAGGCTGGGCAGCCACTACGAGCACCAAAGGTGCCTTGCACATCCAGCATTGCAAGCTGGGAAACCACTAATAGCGCCGGCACCATGGTGACCACTCCACAACATAGCATTATAGTTGGATGGACACCCGCGGGAAACCTAGTGAGTTACAAGACGCCACAGGTGTCCCAAACCAGTAGCCAACCGCAGAGACACAGCAAGTGTACCCTGAACTGGTGCAGGTGTCCTTCGCCACTAAGATCACCATGGCGCTGGGGCGGGACACATACTCCCGCCCCTGCCACTGCAAGTGAGGAACACAACACACCCCACGAGCAGGTCCCGGTCCCTAGCCAGCCGGCAGCATAATGACAGGTCAACACCTTGCAGAACCACAGAGCGCACGCCCTTAGGTCTCCTGCAGCTTGGGAGTGTATAAGTCTAAGAGACTTCCTCCAATAGCGCATAGCGCTATACACTCCCAATCACACCATCATCATTCTCGATCCTCATCCACTAAAATACATACTTCATTTGGACATTAACAACTATAACCATCAACCACCCCTTCCTACATAACGTGGGTAGTAGTGCTAAGTAGTAAACTGTAAGAGCTATACACCGTGCTACGATGGTTTATCTTTAATGGTTGCGACGTGGTGCCTGCCGGCAAACCCCGACAGAACGATCGATCGCGAGGTAAGCAATCACGCCATAACTCACAAACAGAGCCTTGTAACCAAAATCCTTACAATTCATTTTCAAGCAAGTATCAATTGCCGGTTAAGGTGTGTTGCACGTTGCACGTTTCAGTGCTTAGTTTTCAGCGCGCGACGAGAAATCCTGCCGACAGACAAATACACACATATATAACACGACTACTGTATGGCCAGTGGCTCCGCATAAAAACTTAGCTGACTATTGCATGGCAACCGTTCTGCGTGATTACATTTAGTAAGCTAGAGCTGGGTTTACCATGCACCTAAATAAGTCATCCCAGCAACAAACAGACGAGCTATAGCTGGTGCTCCAGCTAGCTCTAAGGCTAATGAGTCCACTACAGTGTACACTTTGCTAACAATACACCATGCCACCATGGCTCAACCTCTCTGAGTAAATCCTCAGTATGCTAATGCTATGTGCCGCGAGCCAGCGGCTGTACCACCATTCTGTTGGGTGACGAACTTACACAGTCACAAACCCTTATGGACACATGTAAGCTATAGACTATACACTCACGTGGAGTTACGCTCACGTGGAGTTCCCCAACATCAGTTTCACTGACAATACAATTAAGAAATCTGCACAACTAATGATAGAGACTATGGACTTAAAATGGTGAATATTATCTTTAAGAGGCAGTGCCAACCCAACATACAATTCGCAGTTACAGCATGCAACAATAAGCACGGCGTGTATTCATCAATGCCAATAAGCTGTTAACTATTGTATAGAGATCAGACAGACATGATGGACACATAACTAGCTATGGTTTTCTAGAGCCAGGAGCCCGTCACAATGATAGTATATTCTGCTGTAGCCGCAACTAGGCATGGCAACCTCAGGCAGATGATACCACCATGTAGAATATATCAGCCAGCAACTGCACTTACTACGCAAGAAAACTGCAACTACAGACAGAGTTACCACCATAGACTGTGCTAGACGACACCGTGCGATGTACCCATCAATGGGTTGGCTTGGGGATGCTGGCACCCTAACCAGCAAATTCTTGATGCAGTCTTAGTACCTGAACCAGAGCACCTTAACCGGCAATTATTGGTACATTCCTGGTACCCGAACCAGCAACTTCTTAGTACCTTAACCAGAAAATTTCAATCAATGTAACAGTAGTAGATTGGTAAATGCACTTGGTCCACTCCCCTACATGCTGAACAACAACAAATAGCAATTACCCACTAGCGCTCACCCGAGGACTGGAGCCTGAGGGCTGTGTAGCTCAGCATAGGACAGCAGTATGTCCTGCAGGCCCCAGCCCCAAGCCAACAACTGGGTGAGGCTGTGGCATAGCTCTTAACCTCCAGAGCATGCGCATTCAATGCAACAAAACCGTGCTAGGGGGAGTGTATGGGTAACCGACCCATGCAGACAAACAGCAGGATAGCAAGTACAGGTATAGCCGGAGGGAGTTTGTCCGAAAACTCAGGGAAATCTAACAATAGTCTTAATAGTGTACATGGAATACGGGGACATTCCACCCGGGAAATAAGCTGGATTAACGAAACATGTGGGTGAGGTTTAGCAATTATTCTACATGTGCAACCCTACATCGCCATGAAACTATGCTGTCCCGGTGAATGATGTTGCTTAGCCATTGTATGTAACTGTGCGCACTTTACGCACACTTGAATGAAGCACCTAAGGTGCAGATGCCTCGGTGGAATCACACTACATCCACAAACACAACTATCCACCATTCCACAAACACAGCAACTGCAGATGCATGTGTACAGGATTTCTGTACAGCAATCACCATGCAGTGCTTTAGTTATGCAATCAGAAGCAAATCAGTGCTGACCACAATTCAACTGGGCGTGTCTACAATGTTCAATACAGCACACGCATACAGAACACGATCGAAATAGCTTTCAATTCATAGCTGACCTGGCTGCTATTGTAGTGAAATTCTAACCTATCAGCTTCTAGGTAGTCAACTGTGAATAGCTTTGCCTTCCAGATCGCCATCAACAGTCATATGATCGAGATAGCGTCCATAGCTTGCTTACACAATTTCTTTAGACATGCGCTGTAATCCTGTAGTGAAATTCTAACCTATCAGCTTCTAGGCCGTCAACCGTAGACAGTCCCGCCTATAGAAAACTCTAGATCGCCATTGATTGCGATGTAAGCAAATCACGCGAACAGAGCCTTACAACCAAAATCCTTATAATTCATTTTCAAGCAAATGTCTACTATAGCTCGTGTTGCACGTTTTAGCGCCCAGCCCCCAGTAAGCGACGAGAAGTCGTTGCAACAGACAGAATGACTGACAACACGAGTACTGTATGCCTCGTGGCTCCGCCCAACGAGGCATAATAATTGTGCATAATTATTAGTACCATATAAATACTAGAAAAAAAATAATAAATAACACACCTCAACACAGGATCGAACCAGGACATCACGACTCTAAGGCGAACACAAAGAACATGCGCTATTTAAACAACCACGTGACTAAACATTCAAACGCAGAACTTATAACATATCTCCTTTGATAGATAGGTAGACGCGATGCCAACAGTCAAGGAACAACAACACGGCACTCACCTCGTGGATGAACTATACCCGTCTAGTACACACGGACGTAAACCCGCGACCCACCAACGCAATAAAACAGCCATTGAGAATACCACACGTGAACACTCGCTGCTGGTTGCCGATCCAGATGGGGCAATATACGCGCGCTGGGAGCAAGGCTTGGTATCCTTGTTACGTAGGGAGGCGAGTAGGGGACAAGACAAGCACGAAGCGCCACAAGCATGCATTGCAAGCCTTTTCACCCACTGGACACTCAGTAGAAGATCACTTTGCAGCAGACAACCCTTGTATTTTAAAGAGGTACAGTCAAACTATTAGTTGATTACATGATACATGATACCTATGTCACTATAGGTCATTCTTACCCAACTGGTATTGATGGTTGCAGCCTATCATTAATGAACCAGAAGTTGACATAAAGTGTATAGCAATAAGTACTCTTTGTCAACTTGATGGTAAAAATCTTTAGACACAATATATTTGAAATAGTGCATTGTACTGAATCAAAAATGTAATGGAAACATTGTGTATGCCATTGTCTATCAGAATTTGTCTTTTTTCATTGATAAAAAAATGGTCAAAAATAACCTCCTCTCCTACCTTAAAAGATTCTCAACAATCAGGAAAGGTTGCAAACCTATACTCGGCATATACATGAAGGACATGAAGGTAAGCATGTACACCAACTGATCAGACGTAATGTGTTTGTTTATTGTTTAGTTCCAGCAAGTTATTGCTGGCCTGTGCTGTAAGAGTCAGAATCCGAATGAGTACAGTTTGTCACTGTATGTGACAAGTCCAACCGACATAGGCGAAGGGCTATGTCAGTCAATAATAATACTCCACAAGTTCCTTTCAATGGCTCTAGATCTACCCTAGAACCAGTGACTGACCTTTCTCAATTTATTGTTTCATTAACCTTGTTGTTTGATTGACCCTCTATAATGAAGTTGTTTGATTGACATTGTCTATGAAGTAGCATGAGAAGCATTTCACTTTCCAGAGAACTACAATGTGAGCTTATGAGCTTGTGCCTACAAGCTGACATAGAATTACCACAACTTGATAACAGCTGACACAGAGTACCTCACAGTTTATTTTGTATTTGCTCACCTGTCTTTGGTCACAACATGACTAGTAAAAAGCATTCCACAGCACCTGAACAAATTCATAAAGCTATTCGTAGTGATATGCAATCTTTCAACCTGTCTCTATAGTCCTATTGTTTTGCTTTTTGCATTAAAACAACTATGTTGACATGGTGTTTTTCTTTTGCAATAATAGCGAAATTGAAAATAATTATTAGTGAAAATTAAATCGACCATAGACCTGTCCACGTGTGAACAATGTCTGTAACTCCCCCACTAGTGTCTGTAATTTTTTAACCATGCCTATAATTTCTAAATGCAAATACACAGAAATTCCCTGATCGCTGTCTGTAACTTCTCAATGTCAATGCATAGCAAGTGCAACAAGAGCGTTTTAGCACAAAAGAAAACAAACCCAGCTACTATACCAAGAGGTTGTGCTACCACAAACAACCAAGGCAATAGTGATCGATAGGTGGCACCGTAGCCCGGCGAGGCAGCTTGATCCGGTACTGGCGCTGTGACCTTTGGCCGTGCCGCGTTTATTGCGGGCTTACCGTTGCCGCTTACCCAGTGGCAAGGAATAGTTGTGTTCAATGCTGAGTTGGTATACTCGACATTGCTAGCGTTAGCAGTGAGACAGAGCCGCCGCGTGAACAAACAGCAGCGCAACACGACCGAACACGACAACAACGAGCAGCCATGGACCACGCAGTATCCCTGATGACGTAAACCGTTGCCTAGTGACAACTAAACTCCTAGCAACTGCATAGCAACGCTAAATAAACCACTTATTACACCCTCCGGAGGTCTGTTAATTGCTGGTTTATAGACCCTCCTATCTCGGGCGCTACACGCCCTCGACGGTCGAGTCTATGAACCAGCAACAGACCTCGGGGAGGGTGTAGTAACTATTACATATACACCTGCAGCAAAGCCATAGAATGCACCACTTATTATACCATTGAGGTAGTAATGGAGCCTGGATAATTTTTGAATGAAATGAAACTGTCTTTTTCAGTATTTTTCTCATAGGTCAATCAATGATCACCACTTACAGCAAGTATGAGCTTCACAGGATACATATGTAAAATTTATTGGAAGAAAAATGTCAATTATCTTTTGTATTTGGAACATAATTCCACAAAAGATATTACAGCTGCAGCAATGGGATAATTATAACCTTAACAGTTCACATCATGTTATAACAAAGTCGTTTTATTTGTTGTTGATTACCTTCAGTTCCATTATTATTGCATATCAAAGATATGGTAGTGACAGTATACTTAATATGCGAAATTGGAAAAAAAAACAAAAAACGACAGCACTACAGAGATGAGCTTAAAGATTAAATATTATCGTCAGTAGTTTTATGAATGTATTCGTGTGCTGTGGAATTCCTTTTTTAACTATCATGTTGTAACTAAGGACAGATGTGTGAATACAAAATAAGATATATTTAGATAGTTTTAGATTCAGAGTCTGAAACCACAGTCACTAGCCCTTGGTTAAATGCAATAGTCCGTGGTCACTCAAACTAACAAAAGTTGATATGTTCTATTTCAAACTGTAGAATAACTGCTCCATTTGTACAATAGTGTGTATGTGTATAATCAATACATGCGCAGTGAGATGAGATTTGTGATCAAGCCCCTTCCTCCTGAATGCGACTATTCGCCATCACATACAACAGTACAAATCTTCTCTTCCGATTCTAATTAGCATTGACAGGCACATCAGGCTGACCATTCTTCTTAGGTTTCTCCCATATGCTGAATATGGCTTTGTTCCAGCTCATTCTTTGAATGTAATTCTCATCTGCCGTTCTCTTCCATTCGTCTTTTCTGACTCTTCCTTTTCCATTCATTTTTCTGCCTCTTCACTTTCCCGCCTTACTTTCCACTCATTCCTTTTCTTCATGCAATATTGTTATAAATACTACAGTTGAACTTACCAAATATGTAAAGACCAATAGTTTTAGAATATTTAGATTTAGATAATTTAGATAATTTTTTAATTGGCAAATGAAATGACTCACTCATGTTTACAACATAATTCCGCAGGAACTGTTGCAATGTAGTTTAATTAGGTACGAATTAAACGTAGTTAATGAAGAAGGCAAGGGGGACGCGGCGTCTCCGCCCCAAGGCGGAACGCCAGGCTAGCTACCACGTGTAGCATGCACATGCGCATTCACTTTCCGAGCACATGCACCAGAATCTCCCTGTGCTTCAGCAACTGCTCTGTCTGCCTAGTCTTTCTGCCTATCTAGTCGTTCAATGTCTACCGCGGGATCAACTGCCTCTACCTCAACGTCCAGTGACTCAGGGGCGAAGACCATTACGCTGTCAGAGGACAGCCTGAAAGCCATAATCCAAGCAGCCGTCCGCGAGGAGTTCGCTTCTAGGTCACGAGCAGGCAGCTCATCCTCCGCCGTTCCAGCAGTGTCAGCCGCACCCGCTGCCACTACATCATCAGGTACGTTATACCACCTACATACACGTGCACTACAAGACTGACTACGCTGAGCGCGCCATGTTAGCCTAGAGCTAGGTTGACAGCCTACCATGTCTTAGGTACGCTAAAGTCAGAGCATATCCCAGATGTGGGGCAGGTTCAGCATGGCGCGATCTGATCTAGCATGCGCTACCAGCGGCTCACCAAGTGTGATATTATACTACTTCTTTGCGCGCGCCAGTGTATTACTAATCTGTACTGCGCTATTTTTGTTCACAGGTCTAAAAGTGCCTCCGATGTCGCTAGCTCTATCCCACGTGCCGATCCTAGGCAGTATGGCGCCATCAACTACAACGCTAACCTCTTCAGCGCCTATCAGTGGTGATTCTATGCCGTCTCCTCCCACTCCCAGTGGTGATTCTATGCCGTCTCCTCCCACTCCCAGTAGTGATTCTATGCCGTCTCCTCCCACTCCCAGTGGTGATTCTATGCCGTCTCCTCCCACTCCCAGTGGTGATTCTATGCCGTCTCCTCCCACTCCCAGTGGTGATTCTATGCCGTCTCCTCCCACTCCCAGTGGTGATTCTATGCCGTCTCCTCCCACTCCCAGTAGTGATTCTATGCCGTCTCCTCCCACTCCCAGTGGTGATTCTATGCCGTCTCCTCCCACTCCCAGTGGTGATTCTATGCCGTCTCCTCCCACTCCCAGTGGTGATTCTATGCCGTCTCCTCCCACTCCCAGTGGTGATTCTATGCCGTCTCCTCCCACTCCCAGTGGTGATTCTATGCCGTCTCCTCCCACTCCCAGTGGTGACTCTATGCCGTCTCCTCCCACTCACAGTGGTGATTCTATGCCGTCTCCTCCCACTCCCAGTGGTGATTCTATGCCGTCTCCTCCCACTCCCAGTGGTGATTCTATTCCTATTGACTATACTAAGATATATTTTACACTACATCCAGACTGTTATCCATTACCACTATCATTACCATCTACAACATACACTAAAATAGATTTTCAACGCACTGACAGTCTACACACATTCACACAGCACATCGCTAACTAACAGCGCCTATCACATCAGCTGGGGTAATGTCCTGTTATCAGCTGCAACAACCCCAATGCTCAGCCCCTTCATCTTGGCATCAATCCCACCCATCTCAGGCAAAGTGGTTCAAAAGGTTGCAGCCAACGAATTCGTTGACCTCAGAGAATTACTGCCCGACAACGTATCGCTACTGGAGAAACTGGAAGGACTCCCAGCGGCACCGGGGAGCACCAGACCACGCTTGCGGGAGGTATCATCCTTGCTCACATGGTGCATCTGTATGCTCAAACTTATCGCAATACAAGCCGACAATGCTGACAAAGCCAGACAGATATGCGGTTATGCCTGCCTAGTGATTCAAGAAGCCAGAAAACATGGGGGCGACGCTGGTGCGCCTATGATCGGCTATTTCGACAACACGCAGCCGCCAAACCAGACCTGCCCTGGGCCACACTAGACGGTTCCATCCACGCGGCAACAATTCTAGCTTCAAGGACAGGAACCGGTACTCATTGCCGCCTCTGTGCAGAGTCGGATCACCTGGCACAAGAATGTGCTTTAGCCCCGATACTAAACTATAACCAACCAGTTCGTCCTGTACATCTCAATCAAGTTGCCTATCGCCGACCCCTACTAGCACCAACAAACGTGACCCGTCCGATCTGCAATTCCTGGAATCGAGGAAAATGCGCCTATGCGCCTGTGTGCAGCTATAGGCACATCTGCGCCACATGCCAGGAGGGGCAACACCAAGCCAAGGACTGTGCACTCACCCCAATGGACAGCATCTTCCGTCGACCACCTCCACCGCCACGTCATGGTAACAGGGGTCCCATTGGTGCCTAGGGGTCTCATATATCATAGCCGACTCCAAGTAGCGGCGTCATTATCTGCATGATACTAACTGCTGCTGACTCATTATGCATGTGTTGCTGAAATTGTTTATTCAGCTATTAATTCATTTCTCGCTGCTATAATGGTGAATTTGCTGAATGTATTTATTATGCTATCAATGATTTATTTCCTGCTGCTAATGGCGCGTCTTCGAGTATAATTACTGCACGTGCAAGCACATACTATTTGACGACAGCATGATGTGAGCATTTCCTCCTCACACAGACTCAGCCGTCCAACTACAGGAGCTATGCAACGTTATCGGCAGTAAATACAAATACATGGAGGATCTGCTGGCCCTAGACGCGTGCCGCCCAAGATCGAGAACTCAGCTACCACTCAGGGCGCTACTCAATTCCTCCCCCGTTGCACGAGGCTTGGTCGAGTCTACTGGCTCTACACCCAGATAGGACCTTCGTCACCTATATCCTGGAAGGGATCCAACGCGGATTTAGGATAGGTTTCGAATACAGGAGCCATTGCTGCCGCCCAGTCAAAAAGAACATGAGGTCAGCATCACAGTTTCCCCAAGTGGTGACCAAATACCTGGATACTGAATGCGAGCTTGGGAGAGTCATCGCCCTCGACAACGAAACAAGCCAGGAGGTGCAGACCAGCCCATTCGGCGTCATTCCAAAAAGAGGTAAACCAAATGACTGGCGCCTGATTCTAGAGCGTAAACGATGGCATCGATCCAGAGAAGTGCTCACTAAGATATGCCTCAATAGACCAAGCCATCCACCTATGCTGATCGATGGGTGACGCCCCACTACTGTCCAAGCTAGACATAAAAAGCGCCTATCGGATAGTGCCAGTCCATCCAGACGACCGCCACCTACTAGGGATGCACTGGCAGGGATGCACCTAGGGATGCACCTACATTGATACAGCATTACCGTTCGGCTTGCGATCTGATCTGCGCTGAAGGTATTCTCAGCAGTAGCGGACGCACTACTCTGGGCAATGCACCAGGAAGGGGTAACTCACGGACTGCACTACCTAGATGACTTCCTGTTTGTACACCGAGCAAGTACAAAAGTCGGCGAATCCCAACTCCAGAGAGCATTGCATACCTGCCAAGTTTTAGGAGTCCCAGTCGCACCAGATAAGATCCAGCAACCCACCAACGTACTGACATTTCTAGGCATTGAAATTGACACCACATTGCTCCAGCTTCGCTTACCAAGGCCAAAACTGCTAGAGCTACGCCATACCCTGGAGCGATGGCGCAATAAAATCTCCTGCACAAAGCGCGACATGCTTTCTCTCGTGGGAAAACTCCAACACGCGGCAGCAGTAGTGAAACCAGGCCGTACATTTCTGCGGCGCCTCATCGACCGATCCACGTCAGTGAAAAGGCTGCACCATCATTTTCATTTGAACAACTCTGCCCGCGCGGACATCGAATAGTGGTACGCTTCATCACGGAATGGAACGGCATTAGCTAACTCCCCCCAGCGGAACCCCAGCACTCGGTGGAGTCAGATGCGGCAGGATCGACTGGAGCCGCAGCAGTCTGGGATCACCAATGGCTACAATTCATTTGGCCAGACTCGTGGCAGGGCGTCAACATTGCTGTCAAAGAGATGATTCCCATACTCCTAGCTGCAGCAGTATGGGGCAGGGATTGGTCCGGACAAGCAGTTAGATGTCACTGCGACAATTCAGCTGTGGTCTCAGCGGTCAATTCAGGGTGGTGCCGGGAAAAACACCTGATGCACTTATTGCGCTGCCTATTCTTCTTTGCAGCTCACTACCGGTTCCGCATTTCAGCGCAACACATACCAGGAGCAGACAATGTCAGGGCTGATGCCTTGTCTCAGGGAAGAATATCACAATTTTCTCTCTCTGCCAGGCCGAACCCAACCCCGACCCCACCCCATTCTCTCACCGCCTTCTCGAGCTAGCAGCAGACAGCAACCTCGACTAGACCTCACCGCGCTGGACAGAGATGTTTCGAAACTCATTGACAACAGCATAGCGCCTTCTTGTAGTAACGCTGACTGGGTGCCGAGATGTTGGTCAAAGGTACGTATACACTAGGACAGTTCACATATCCATTATGAGCTCTTAACCCTTTAACCCCTAATGTCGCCTTTTGGCGACATACATACTTCAGACACCATAACTTTATCAAAAAGTGTTAAAATATCCCAAAATTAAGCCAAATTGAAGAATATAAATAACCGCAAAAAATTGACCGGTTTTCGGCGCGCCCCCTGCGCTAAACGTATTGGCTTCGGCATTTTTCTATGGCTTCAGTGCAAAATTCGCAACATTTTTGGAAAAACAAAATGGCTGCCAAGAAAATTGGGACATTTTATGGCTTCAGGGTGCTCGGAAACACATTTTGGGACATTCTCTATGATCTGGGCTACATTTTGCACTCACCAAAACCACTGCTATTTGTGTGTACTTTTCAGCAGCCAGCCCCAAAGTACTACTTTGAGCAAAATTTGACGAGGTCGTTGCACTTTATCGGCTTCACTTTCGAAGTGGGAGGGGCATATTGACCGACTTGAGTGTGGGCAATTGCGGCTACTCACTGGGGTAAAAGGACGCAAATTTGAGACCAGTAGCTCAAAAGACACACGAGATATTCACGAGAGAGCATTTACGAGGTTAAAATTTCAGCTGGATAATTTAGTAATTAAAGGGTTAACTACCAGCACTTACAGAGATCTCCAACTAAACGTGTTCTGCTACATGCCTCTAAAGAGCGCCATATTGTTTCATGTGTGTGTCATGTGACAAGAAACCATATAGTTCATTACATTCAGTAAGGATAGAGGATCATAATGGTACCTGCAACATGATCATAAGACACTTGGTTCCTGAGATATGAAACAAAATGTCAAAAACACATTTTCTACTCTCTTCGTGTGTTCCACTGTCGGTCGATGACGCCATGTCTTGGCCATTGAACAACTCTGCCCGCGTCTGCCCGCGTCCCCATGTCTGCCCGCATCCCCATTGTCTGCCCGCGTCCCCATGTCTGCCCGCGTCCCCATTGAACAACTCTGCCCTCTGCCCGCGTCCCCATGTCTTGGCCATTGAATGCATCGATCACGGGGCAGGGACGGCTTGCCCTGGCCTGCCTGTGCCTAGTTAGGTGGTGCATGCAGACTATTATATCATCACGTGCGCACGTTCAGAGCGATTAGCCATTCATGATCCAGCTGAGAATAGAAGGTTCGTACCTTCTTCAATCGTTTTTGCCTGGGTATCTGACATTCTGAAATGTTACTGCAATTACGATACTTAATTAATATAGGTGAAGATGTAGCATGCCAAGGTCTGTACGACAGGAAGTATGAGATAGTGTATAGTGACAAAACTGCTGGTGCTACAGCATCTCTGACATTGTGGAAAAAGAGTAGAGCTACTGTTGACGAACTGATTCATCATTCTGGCGAGAAGATAGTGACAGTATGTCACTGCTGTACTGAGTACAAGCAATAGAAAAAGGTTCACAGAGATGCAGCAATAAAACTACAAAGCCTGGCTGACACACCTTGCTACTACAGGGTGTGTACAGGTGAATGTTGGTGCTTGCAAGTATGTAGGCACTATTCGAGCTTTACACTTGGCACCAGAAGGAAGATGTAAGGGCTTAACATCTACAGTTGATGACCATCCATACACGTGAACGGCTTGTGAAGCGTTGCAACATGGGAAAAACAGCCCCCTGTTGCATAAGCTCCAACGAGCGCCCAAGTTGAAACATCCTCGCACTGAAAAAACTCGAGCCTGCTTCAGGGGCGTGGTACACAAGCACATCAGCAATGACGATATTAAGGCTGCCTTGAACATCCAAGGTTGCATGCAACTCAGTCTAAAGCCATAGCTAGCGCAGAAAAGAGGCGAATCCTCTTCGACAGCTGGAAAGAGAACAAAACAGCTAGGCCGTTTCCAGAGCAACTTCTAAGGTTGTTCACTGAGAAATAACTCTTCAGATTTTGACCTTGGCTTTCTTGAGAACTGGCTTGGGAAGAAGCTAGGAGGCAGATATTGGCATGCAACTGAGCAAGCGCGCATTTTGGCGATTCTCTTGAGCAACCGATTCGGAGAGAGAATGTACTCAACAGTATCACCAATGATGGGGCTCCCATTGGCAAGGCAGGCGAAGAAATTGCGGGTTAAAGACTTGGATGGCTGCTCTTACATGCCCGGCTTAAACGACTGGGCTTTCCGTGCGGTTGCTGAGCACTGCACGCCGTACCAAAACAGCATGGATGGCACTAGAGTGGTCCGAACTGTAGAGCTGTATGCTGACCTGTACTTAGTAGGTGAGTCATTCTCACCTGATGTTAGAGCATGGCCTGACAAATCCAAACTTCCCGTAGCCAATTCGTGGGAACATGTGCGCGATTACGTGCTGTCCGTGAGAAGAAAGAGATTGTATGCAGCTGAGGCATACGGTTTCGATCTTGTAGATAAAACCGGGAAGCTGCCAAATATGCTCACCGGATCTATCCCGGAAGCTACTTCAGGTGTAACAGCTTCCCATGTTTACAGCATCATGTTGGAGGTTGAGAAGATAGCGATGAAGCATAAACTGTCACTGACAAGACATTGCACAGATTCTGCAGCTAATGCACTCAACTCATTGTTAATACTTGCAACTCCAACTAAGTTCCTGGTAGAGAAACTTGGGGTGACCTACTTGGGATTGTCCAGACCAGACTACCACCTGTTTGCGCCATTCTTTCGCTTTCATTATCCGCATATCCCTGTTGGGACCACTCTGGGCGAACTGTCCTTAGCAACTTGATGAATAGTAAGAGAGAGATAGTTGCTGAGATTGACACCGCATCCATGAGCCTGCATAAAGTAGTTACTGCTAGCTTAAGAGACTTAAATCACTTGAAACGTATGCACCCAGCATCAAAGGTAAAATACGGCGATATATGTCCACACACTCGCCAAAATTGCGATGCGAAATCTCGAGTTTTGACGCAAGCAGTGGTCAACGAACTTGGCACTTACGTGCCAGGTTCTCAAGCAACCCAACTCTATCTGCAGGCTGCAGTTTGGACACATTCACCGTACAGATCGATGGTTTCGGTTCACCAACTGAAGTGGCTAGGAGCTTATGGGCGGGGCATGGGCGGGGCTCATGACGTGGAGGCGTTGGAGACAATTTATTGTGCTGCATGATTCGTTGTCTCTAGCCAAGCATTTTATTAGCAGGGCCCATTACCTTACTGAAGAACTGCTCGTTCATGCAGGGATCAACCATCTACTCTGCATGTATATGTGCTTTTTTGGAAGTAGCCTGGCTGATTACTCACTGCGCCACACAGGCAACCGGGGGCTTGAGGCAATTCATGGAATGTTTAGGGGAGGGTCAACCTCTCTCCCAATAACTTCTGCAAACCTGAGCTTCAGGGAATTCTTGGAGAAGATGAATAAGGCACAGCAGATACACAGAGCAGAGCATGCCCTCAAACAGATAGATGGCAATTCGATAGTTGCTGCAAAAAAAAAAGAAGCGAAAAACATTTGCTCTATCGAGCAATGAGCATGTACACAACTCCACACCATACACCTTTCCAGAAACATATGCTTCTTTTAAAACATCTATAGAAGGTGCATGTAAACAAGGTGACTGTGACTCAAAGGAACTGATTGAGAAACTAGCACCTCAGATGGCAACCATGTTGAAATCAGAAAAGAAATGGGATCAACCAGATGTACCCCTTAAAGATGTGCCAGTGGCAATGAAGCTAGTAGTGGATCTCAGCAAAGTGACCCCTCTCTGTTCGGAGAAAATTGATGCTGTGATGAAGAACGAGTTGCAGAGTGAATGCAATGATCAGTCTGCAAGTACTGCAAGTACAGAAGAGATAACGGATGCATCCGTTATCTCTTCTTATCTCTACTGTTAAAACGGGGGTGTTGTGGTGGGTGTAATAAATGCATGATTCAGAACACGTGCATGCACTGGCCAACATGTTAGTCGACATCAGTTCAGCTTCCAATGCCGATGGTATCAAGGTCAATGCACTTAAAAAAGCCCTGAGTGGTTTGCAACCCCAACGAGAAGTCCCTAATAAGAATAGATGGAAGCGATTCGCTGCAGGAGAGCTATCATTGGATAAATCCACTGAAATTGACCACCAAGTTGAAGACCTACAATTTTGGGCACTCTATCCAACAAAAAAGGCTCT
This sequence comes from Haliclona indistincta, assembly GCA_964017065.1. NCBI lineage: Eukaryota > Metazoa > Porifera > Demospongiae > Haplosclerida > Chalinidae > Haliclona > Haliclona indistincta. Next base: position 6,388,593 of record OZ024786.1, read on the forward strand.
TGTGAGTGCCAATGTCTTTCTTTTGGGACAAGTTTGTCTCATTCTAAATGAGGGTATGCCTTGCTGATCTGCCGAAATTAACCCCTCTACTGAAGTTGTATTGACTATCTCTGAGTACCATCCAGATACAACTCTTTACCATGAAAATGTTAGAACGAGTGTGCTGAAAGCTACAGCAGTGCTGAATTGTAATGTCACTGCTTTAATTCACCTCTGTGACAAAGCAGTGTCATTTTCTCACGATGACTGTGAAGATCTTGATGGCTATGTACCATTTAGTGATAATGTGAACATTGAAGAGAGACTTGAAACTTTTGGTGCTAGCAATCAAGTAACCACAGATGAAGAAGAAGAAGATGAAGAGATTGAAGAGATAGTTAAGAAAAAGTTTAAGCCTCCAGATAGTGAGTATTACGGCAGCTGAATTATTGTGCACTCCCACCTGTATATATAGCTGAAGAACAGAGCAGCCAAGGGAATTTCCACTAACTCAATAAAAAAATTCTTGCATCGGACAGCTACTAGCTTACATGATTGGCCATACTCTTGTTAGTATTGCCAATCATGACAAACCATCACTCCTACGGCAGCCTTTGCTGGGTGTATACTTAGAAGGTTCCTTGGTCAGTTCGCCAATTATAACATGTGCTTTGTTCATTTCTGTTACTCTCAGGCTGTTTTAGTAAGAGGTCTGGTAGATCAGGTAGGGCTTGCAGCAATCCAAAATATTTAGTAGGAGTTTTTGTTTTTCTGACTTATAGCGCAGCAAAACAGCTTACCGGCTAAGAATGCAGCTTAAGCCACTAGGCAAGAGAGCCATAAACATATTCACCCCGGAAGGATGTACTGCATTACTCAAACAAATTCATCATGCAATTGTCGTTTGCCCAGGTCAGCAATAATAGTTAGTAATAGTCAATTTGCTGACTTGTTTGCCACAGTAGGTAGGGAACAGGAGGAGCAAAGTAGCCCAGAGGAGGAAGAAAGTAGCCCAGAGGAGGAGGACGAGGAGAGCAGTGAAGTAGATGAAGACAAGAAGAGCAGTCATGATGATGATAGCAGTTACAAGAAGGAGAGCAGTCAGGATGATGACAGCAGTTACAGAGAGACCGACATCAGCAGTCACAAAGAGACCGATACCAGTTTTGAAACTAAAGGTTAGCACACTTTATCAAGCTCTTTATAAACAGCAATTTATTTTTGCTTTCAGAATGTGTTGACAAGGATGCTCTTCCAGGTAAGTTTGTAGCATGTCTAGTTCGGTGTAAATTCATTCATAAGTTTTTTCTATTTTTAGGTGCAGAGTTTAGTTACAGTCTTATTTATGTAATGACGGACACTGGTGCATCTGCTTCTTCCTCAGGAAGTTCTACTCCACAGTCTCCACAGCATAGCATGGATCCTGAATTTTGACTTGTGCAATCTTCTTTATGACTTGTGCTATCATTCAATCAATCTTGTGCTTTCCTCAGTAAAATGCCCCTCAATTGAAGGTGTTGTACATTGTGACGTCACGCTGCCCTTAGCCACTAAAGCTAATAGCTATACCACAAACTTTTGATGTTGTTAGCTTGTGGTAAGCAGTATTACAAGTTGATGATACAAATGTTTTCATGCTCAAAAAAGGACAAGCGGCTTTCCTCAGCAAAGAAGATATTGATGAGCCAACTGGGAAAAAGGAAAAGAAGGGCTGGGAACTCCTCTGGAGAACAGTCCTCAACTCGCGATCGAGATCAACAGGAGAATACAACTCAGCCATCCGAAGACGTTGCTGGAGGACGAGGCTTCACAGTCTACCGACAGATACATTTATACGGTGACTAGCAGACTAGAGGTAGGTGGCTTGCTGCTTGAGAGTGATTGTGTGCCTCCAAGCAGTGAGTCTGAGTATTTTCCTACACCTGATAAGCGACAGCGCGTTGCCATTATGCAACAGCCAGTTGACGCTGCTTCTCAGGGTAAAAGAATGTTTGTGTGTCTTTCTTCAGAGGTACCAGCATTTTTAGATGATCAAATTCATGAATATTATTGTGTGGTTATTTTGTCTATGAAAATGTAATTACAGCAGTTCAGTTCAATAATGATAGGCTGCAACCATCATCAATGCCAGTTGGGTGAGAATGACCTACAGTGACATAGATACATGCATCATCTAATCAACTAATGTATATAACTCTTTTAAATGCAGGGTTGTTTGCTACAAGGTGCGGTCTTACAGCGCTAAAAATATCCGCTAGCGCCAATTCGCTGGCAGAAAATCCAATTAAAGCGTGGGTGATTCACACTAAATAGGCACGGTCGATTATGGACTCCTGCTTTTAGGGACTATAAAATTGTACATGCATGTAGCTCACATTTGAGGTCACAGGTATGCATTAAGATTTGCAAGTGTGGGAAGTTTACATGTGTCTGGTGCAGATGAACAAAACGGATGAAGCCTTGAGCATAATCCACAAAGAAATTTCCAGCCTATAGAATGGGGGTCTACATGTACGTAATGTGTAAAATCAATGTGTAGCCAACTGATTGTAGTGCACATGTTACGCATACACGTGACATACAGGTAAATGTTAACATCTCTTTGTCTCTTTCAAACACAGGGTGTTCCTGACATTGCTGTAGTTGTAAATGACCAACCAAACTTCTTCCTGGTAATTGGCTCTCGCCTAGATCTATTGCTTCCAGATCTGACTAGCATAGTCACCAAAGCTCAACATCGTCAGAAAGCAGCTCATGACTCCAAGTCGTCGTACTCTCCAAGGCACTATCAGTGTATTTATATTTCTCAACACTAGTCTGGCCCAGTGGTACTTCATCTTTAGCCGCTTTTAAGGAGCTTGTCAAAGACAAGCTCCTTAAACCATCTCCTAGTGTAACAGTCAAAGTGAAGATAGTACCTTTTAGTACTAGTGACTTTCCCACTTCGAATTGTAAGCAGTGCAAGGATCTGCTGACAGAATCGGGTCTGTTACAGTCTATCAAGACTGTAAGGTGGCGTCTGCTGCAAACTTCCATGTATAATCTGACTACAGAGGTTTGTCAATCCTTATGCATTTTACATGTTTACTTATGATCATTCTGATTATCAGGACCCAAGACTGTTTCAGTTAATGACGGCAGTCCGTAGCACACTAAGATATGGTTGCTACAATGGCCATGCGAAACAACTCTCCTCTACACTGGTTTACTGGTTGCGGACGTACACTTTGTGCTCTGAGCACAACCTTTCAATCAATGTGTAAGTATTCATGTTGTTTATTGTGCAGTGTATTGATTTTATTATGTGACACAGCTTCAACCCCTCCAGCAGCAACGAGGCTGGAGGAATCGTTGCTAAAATTGGATTCGCTGATAGCATCACAGATTCATCATACTCTGTCAAATCAATCACAGTACATAAATAATTATGAATGTTAGGTGCACTCAGCTTTTACTAACACTTGTAGGGTATCCCAGACTTGTCAGTCATATCTGAAAGTAATCCTCACTTATTCTTAGCTATTGGAGAGGCAAGTTAAACTTTTGATGTATGTTCAGTGTGTGTAGTTTTTGGTTGTGGCTATACTCAAAACAATTAAACTTATGCGTTATGTGCAGAACAAGAAGAAAAAAAAACGAGTATGGTCCAGAGGTGTGGCCGACTCAGGTGCTGAAAGCCAGAGTGGTGACGGTGACGGCCTTGGTCAGTTGATGCTTTATCTTACTGCTGCCCACTTCACAACATTGGCAAGATCGAAGACCAAACCAAGTCCTATCCTTGGGTTGTACATGAAAGATCTCAAGGTGTGTTTTGCATAATCCTCTAGCTGTTTCCCAATAGTGCATGCATTTTATTCCTTTGAAGTTCTCATTGAACGTGATGTGTTTACAACGGCCCCTCTATAAGCGTCCCACTCAAGTGGCAGTGTCCCAATTCAAACATAGCACTCAATAGTGCAACACATGTGCCACTACTTGGAAGTGAACCAATCCAGTGCCTAGATCATCTTTTTGTACAAATAATACTTAGGTTTCAGTCCATTCAGGTGCTCCTGTGTCGTCGTAGCATAGCCACATTTTTGGCCTCCTGACTGGGGCCACCTCTTTACTGTTTTTGGGTCTCAATGGTGTCCATCAGCCTTGGAGAAGTTCCACTTGTACTGGGGCGAGCCCCACATGTGTAGTGCTCGTTGAATCAATGTTCCCGAGAACATGCCAATTTACATGTACAGTGCTCTTAGTAAGGTATGAACATAAAACTACAATGTTCAAGCATGTTGGACAATTTTTATGACTTGCTGCGTTGACAAAGATGCTATTCTCTGAGAGCAATGGCACGTCCACAAAATACTTGCATGTGTATTATGTGACAACAACGTCTCAAAGGGAGCATGTAATCCTATTTCCTGTTTAGATAATTATTTGGCAACCATTATCACTAATCAATTATCTATGGTATGTCTATTCTGTAGTTTCAACAAGTAGTGGCGGACATAACCGATGGTCAATCATCAAATGACTATAATCTGTCATTATATCTGGATACTGCTACATCAGACATAGGTGAAGGTCTTGAAAAGACCTTGAAGATGTTGCACTCATTTTTGAGCACTGAGGTTAGCTATCTTATTGGAAATTGGAATGATAGTTACAATACTTATTTTGTATGAAAGGACCCTCGACTTTACCAACTGATTACTTCAGTTCGAAGTACGCTTCAGTATGGGTGCTATAGTGGGATGGTGAAGGCATTGACTTCCTCCCTGGTGTCACTGCTAAGATCGTTTGCACTTTGTCCAAAACACAATCCTCGCCTCAACGTGTGAGTTTAATTACTGCAATTGTGCACTATAAATAATAATTATTACGGCATAGTTTCTGTCCATCAAAATGTGATGAGGTTGGTGGGATAGCTCCAAAGGTGGGCTTCCTAGAAGAAAGTATTGACGAGTGCTACTCCGTCAAGCAAATCAGAGTAAGAAAATATGAACATGCCAATGAACTAATGTTCATGTTTTCATGTTAGGGTATTCCAGATATATCAGTAATAGCGGAGGACGACCCACATCTCTTTATGGTTATTGGCGAGGTAGGCTATGTTGTTTTCAGGTTGACAAAATGATCAAATTTTAAGCGACATTTAATTAATTAAGACTGCTACCGCACCGCCTATTGTGATGCGATTCACTTTCAGTATCAAAGTACCTTGAAAGCGTAAAACAGAAGTACTTGAGAAATTACATAAAACAATGAACAAAACTCCCTTCTCGAGCCACGTCCAAAACATACAAAGGACAGTGTTTGGGGGACGACTGTTGAAGTCATAGCCGCTGCTTCTTTGTTTCAGGTAGACGTTTACTTGGCAACAGAATCATAATACCCAAAGGCATCCAACATGGTTAAGATACACACCAAAGACAACAGCTACCTCACACAGTACTAAACTAATGTCTACTATCAATTCTTATCTTAAACCACAACTGCTGCTGTGCAACACTATCAACCTACGCTATCATAACTGTGTATCAGGCTTTAGCCATCTCTCCATGTGTGATTATCTCTAATGACAGTTGGTTCTAGTGAGAGGTCTACTGCGTCATGAACAAGGGAAAACAGATTTATACACCATACGGCTTGAAACAACTTCTATGGGAACTTTAGCATTGAATTGCTGTACTCCTGCTGGAGCTGCCCTTCTCCTTGAAACTATCCACACAATCGTGTGCAGCACACCTGTTCATGATGACTTTGAGCAAGGTTTGAAACCATTTTATTGTGCATGATTGTCTGGAATTCTTGGTGTAGAAACTGAAGAATCAACTATGCAAATCAATGTTGACGATGAGTTGCCTCCTGACGACAGTGATTCGACCATTATGGAGAGTGACAGTAGTAGCTGCACGAGTGACAAGAAGCAAAGTGGTAAATAATTATGGATTGTCAGTATTGGGACAAAAGTCTGTTTGAGAAATAGCACTTGACAGCAGCACTTACGCTGACAAAAAGTGATATGTCGCATGTTATCAGTTTTCTATTGTTTTACTAGCATTATTCACTTGTAAGCGAACCCACTTATGTAATCTAACGTAGATTATGGTGATAGTTATGATAATTTTAGTTCCGGTTCCAGTACCAAGACTAGCAGCTCAAAAGGTCTTGTTCAATTTATTGCTATGTAATGTTTTTATTCTACATTTACACAACAAACAGGAAGAAAGTACATGAATTTGTCAGAATCGTTGCTGTATTACTTTACAGATGCTGGCTCTTCTCCTGAGTGACACAACACAAGTCCACAATTGTAACACAGTATTTGTGAGAATCATTAATTATAAAGATTTTTTAGTTGCTGATCTGGATTCTAAATGTAGTAGTTGGGCAAATACTCCTATGACACTGGTCGGCCATCCACATTCAGTATGCTAGTACCATTGAGCCACGCCTCACAATGGAACGTTAGCTATGCATTTTGGAATCACGTGCGCATAACAAACAGTCTAAAATCACGTGCGCATACTAATGCTTCCAACATCCTCTGCGTACAGACTACTGTATGTAAATGCCTCCAGAGGCTCCGCCTGCCGAGGCTTAATTATCCAAAACACTAGTTGACATAGAATCACAACATAGAATCAAATTTGTAAACAAAAGATTATTAAAACATCTGATACTATTGTGCTATCAACACCAAAAATAATGAAATTGAAAGTGAGTGACTGATAAATAAAACGACAAGTCTTGTAGCTTTATATGATTTGGATCAGCTGCTTTAATCCCACTGGCTTCACTGCAACAGTTCCTCTCTCCCTAGTTTCTCTCCCTAATAAATTATGTGACAAATATGAGAGAAATTTTATAATTAGGGCATCCCAGTAAGTTCAAACTCCTGAACAATATCCTGCATTGTGTATCTATCAGAAAATAGAAAATATTTGTAGCCCAGGCGACCGTAAGATCAAAGGCACAACTCAGTGGTTATTTCACGTATACCATGGGAAATACGAGTATTTTTCAGGAAGCGACGTCACATAGCAACACCGTAGCAACAAAATGGTGTCATCGAAAAACCTACACAAGATTACACTGCCGTCTTTCAGCAACACGCTGCCATTCGTCTCTGGTGACTTCTATGGAGGCTCTACTACCTTGAGCGCTTTGGTTAGTAACCATAAGAGTAGTATTCTCGAGCTTCCTGGGCAACAAAATGGTTAACCCATGGCACCTCGGCAGTACGCGATAGGTTAATTTTACCGCCAGAGGGCGCAAAGCGCACGAGGGCGGTAAAATTAACCCCCTAGGTTATATCGTGTACCGCCTCGGTTGCCATGGGTTAACCTAGTGAAACATATTAATTTTGTGGAATTATTAAAGCACAAAAGTAATACATTTTTATGCAAGTTTGGAATTATAACAAAATGATAGAACTGCAGTGACAAGTTGATTGCACCAATACTATTTTGTTTCAGTCCTGTGTTGTGGAATTGCGTTTCATTTGTTATTTTTATCAATCACAATCAACTAATGAGCTGCGGTGAATCTTATATCAGTTAGGCAATTGTGTTGTGGTAATCTATGTAGTGATTCTATGCATTTCAAGTAGGATGAAATGACAATACTTAGTACATAATGAACAACTGATTGCCAGTTGATTTTGAAACTAGCGTCTTGCAGTAGTATGCTACTTTTCCAGCTTGATTGACTAATGCTACAACTTTATCAGTGCATACTACTGTGCTGCCAATACTCAACTGTTTACACACAGCACTTGCAACTGCTGTTCCAAATGATACATCCATCGTACATGTACATGCATTCTACCAGTTCATTGCTTAGTAAATTTATTTGGAACGCTAAAGGATGCCATTAATGAAGCCCGAGACTCCCATCAGTAAAACCCTCGTAACCGCTCTCACGGATGAGGGTGTGGATGGTAAAGCCACAAGGGACACTCCCCCCTAGTGCTGATACTACTCATAAAGAACAGAGACGCCAAACACATGACCACTTTGTCGCGAAAATACGAAAAGTGGTGATCAACATCTGGGGCTTAAGAGGCTCAAGATCATCCCTTCACCATCCTGATTAAGAACTTACAGATTAAGAAGATTAAGAACTTACAGGAACAAAGAATGGATACCTCGAATAAGGAATCTGCATCATCAGGTTTGTAGTATAGATACATTCTACACAAAAATAATAATTTCATTTGATTATTCACTTAATAAAAGTAATTGTGGTTCAATTATGCTATTGTGTACATGTATGCCAGAAAGACAAGCAGCGTAAATTTTTGCTAGTAGGTTTTCCTTCCTACCTAGAGGAATGCGGACTAACAGAAGAACTACTAGAAACGGTTTTCAATGAAGTTCTTGGAGGTTTACAACCCTCCTGTTGTGGTTAGAACAATACTAACACGGTAGCCTGGTTTGCACACATAATAATATTATGTTATGCTTGCCCACCCTTCGCACTAGGTTCTAAGAATGATTACCCTCCAGTTTACAGGTGTAATTTAATCAATGATGCAGCCTTTTGTTTTCATCCTATAGAAATAGTCAAAGACCTATTTAAAGTATCTTTTTCCAAAAGAGAGAGTGTTATAAGACAGGAAGAGGAAGTTACCTACGTTTTCTTCAGAGACTTCCACGATGAATGTGAAGGTATATTATACTATAATTTTATCAAACAGATAATTAGTGTATTTATTTGTAGAAAGAGAGCTGCAGTCTTGAAGACATATTAATATTTTTCTCTGGTCAAAGCAGTCTCCCTATCACTAGCTTCGAATTTCCTGACGTTCCATCTCTAGTATTTTCTAGTGATGTTCTTTCATACGCATCAACATGTGATCTCACTCTGCACCTTCCATTTCATCCGACTTATCAGAAGTTCAAGGAAAGCATGATCCTTGGAGTGAAGGGCAACGATGGATTTGGTTGCGTATAGTTCAGAGACTAAGTATAGGCATTTGAATGAGCGGGTAAGGAAAAATGGAGGATTTTGGAAAGGTGTGGTTATGTGCTTATTTATGGTGTACTATTACTCTCTTTGTGTGGAACACTGTAGATGACGAAGATTTCAGGCCAGCGGCACGAAAATGTTATAGGAGGTCTTTTTCGTCTTCGCCAATCCGCACCGAAAGACAATACTCAGTCCATTCTCCAACCCTATCAGACATTCATCCTATGTCTACTACAAGTACAAAGGTTAGCTGGAGTTTCTTGTGCTTTGTTTAGATTATGTGTGCATAATCTATTTGCATAATCTATAATCTATCTATCTATTTGCAGCCAGGAAAACCCGAACTATTCTTTCTTGCTGCCCTTTTGCACAATATAATCTACAGTGTCCTGGCTATTACTTGCCCGTTTTACAAGGAAAATGGGTGTACCCACACTCCAATAGCACTTGCCATATTTGGAACAAAATTATTTCGTACTCGGCAATCACGAGAGACCCACATAGGGGGGTGGGTGGGTTGTGGGGAGGGCGTCAGGTGGCATTTTTTTGGCGCTCTGGCAAAAGGAGATGTATCTTCTTCCATCGCTCTTGCTGGTAGGAGATTTTTGCCGAAATCGTGTGTTCTCATTAAATATTCGCCCCTCTGTAACTTACAGACAGAGACCTTTTTGCAAAATCCCATACATACGTTTCTTCCTTGTGTACCAAAGTTTATGTCTGACATTTTGTGTGGGTGTGGCATGCTCAGGAAAGAAACGCAACTTTTCGTCATTGGGTGGGGTTTGCTACGCCCACAAGAGGAATGGCGACTTTCTTGGGTGATCAGTGTGACTGACCAAGCCTTCAACTAACAGTAGAAACCAAAATATTCGTAATCCTGATGTTTGGAATTTCCAAACATCATTTGGAGTGTCTTCAGCCTCCTCGGGGTAGATAACAAAGTAGAGTATGAGCTACTATTAAGTAACAAAAGATGCACTACCTTGTGCTTACAAAATGAGAAAGATGATGATGTTCTAGACAAGTCAGCAATCAAAACTATTTCTAATCTTCTGTCTGTCTCAATCGCAATCTATCAACCAGACCTCTACTTCTTAACTATGCCTCTCCTAGTAAATGCAGTGCAAAACGCTTGTGCTGCCGGGAAGAATTTGAAGATTTCGTCTAAACCTCCTTCTGCTAAACCTCCTTCTGCTACGGAGGTAACTGGAAAAAGCAGTCGTAAAAGATATGGGGACAGCGCTGTGTATGAAATAATAGACTCACGAAGCTTGTTGGTTGAACTACGTACAGAGCAGACAGAGTGAAGACTATAGTGGTACATGAATTACAGACACCAACTGCTTTGGCACATTGTCAATACAGAGTGCAAAATTCATTTCAAAATCCAAGCGTCTGATTCTACTACTTGTACAAGTACCAATCATACTATGAATGACGTAGTGTTGTCTAAGAAATGACTGGATCTACAACTTCCGAACTACAAGGACAAGACTCGACAAGACTATGCATCACAGAAAGGCTAGCAATGTTCTCCTTATAATAGCTGTCTCAACAAGAGCACTTGCTGTTCAAACAGCCGAGGTATGTCTTGAAGGTGATCGCTTACATATTAACAGATATGTCGAATTTTCCCTCACAAGCCGGCGTACTCTGGACATTGACAAGCTAGAAGCTGAAGAGTTTGTGTGGCAGATTTCGAAAAACAACAGCAAGAGTAGTGACAAGTTCAAGTTTGCAGTAGTTTACTGTCACAATAGAACTGGATATTGTTTATAATGTCATAATGTTCTATTTAATGAGTAAAACAAAATAAACACTACATCCTGGAGGACAGTTTCGTCACCTAAGCTATATCTCCTTGGGTGGCACGTGGCACCCACTAGCTTATATAGAATCTGTAGAGTGCTTACCACAACTCAATTGATAGTTGACACAAAATACCACTCAATTTGTAGGCATTCTGTAAGTTCACACACAATTCCACAACATATGACCACATTCGTGAGACGCTTAATCTCACCATCTGAGTAATAAACCTATCATTATAGTTCTGTTGTTTTATTTTTTATGAAACTGGTAAACATAATTATTGTAAACTGGTAAACTTAATCATTATTATTGATATTCATAAATATTGGTATATTGAAATTCATTATAATTGATAGTACACGCCCTTCCACGAAGATCGTCGATCGCGCGCGAGTGACGAACAGATGATGAACGCTGACAGTAGCGGATCCAGGAAGCGGAAGCAGTGCGAGTTTGGATTCGAGCTCACCGGACTCAGCACGTACCACCAAGCTGAGCACAAGCATAGCAAGCGGCACCGACAATTTCTTGGTTCAACGTCTTGTTTGCATTGGATAGTTTCTTCCAGAAGATCAGTGCAGTTCCAAGTTCCACAGTCGACTGTGAGTACTTTTACAAGTTTTCTTTGAGAAGTGCAGCTAAACGGAATGCTCGTTCTCCATGCACCAATATCCCAGTTAAGTGCACACTATGCGACCAAATACACTGGAAGTACAATATGGCCACCCACTATGAAGACCGCCATGAACGTACAAGCCTGCCTGCATTCTTTCAAATCACCCGAGAGGAGCGCACACAGTTCTGTCGGTTGGCAAGTTTCAAAAGGCCAAGGTGCAAGTCGGCTCCTAACTTGACTGATCACTTTGACAGTATTGCATGCTGCTAAACACACTAGTAACTTATCTGTTGCTTATCATTCTTGATTATTATTATTATTGTATGCAGATTGTATACTGTGAGTGAATCTACCATCTATGACTATGTTATAGTCTCTTGATCTCTTGTTCTGCTTTTTTTCATAATTTTTGGTTACAAACATGTTCATAACAAGCAGTAGCTAGGTGGTACATGTATAGTTAGTAAAACCTGCTTTAAAACAGTTCAAAATAACTTTAAAGTGCAATTTATGTCATGGCTAAATTTTACACAAAGTGACCTTTTTAAAAATTTACCTCTGACCCACCCACCCACTTTTGGGCCAGGTGTCGGAACCTTTTTTTGTGGGACCCCCTGGCAACAATAATAGTTTTACAAATATTTTTGTGTGGTGTGGAATTGCTTGTTTACTAGCCATGTTTTTGCCAAGGACAGATGGAGCAACACCAAATAAACTGGTGTACGCTATGTAAGTTAGTAATTAGCTGTGGTTACTCTGTAGTCTAGACACTAAGTCAGCAATCACATTGACAAAGGGTAATCATGAATCAGTTGGTGTGATGCTGGATTAGGAGTATAATCGCTAGTCCAAAAGGTGTACCAATACCAAAAATACTGGTTTTGTGAGCATGTTGTTTACCCATGTAACCATGTTTTTTTGGCGCCTTCCTGTTTAACTGTTCATTAATATGATTGGTGAGTGTATGGTTACCATAGTACCGTTCAAACTGGCGGGATAGAATTTGAACTTGCAGCCGCTTACTCTGTTCAGGATCGAGACAGAAAGCTAGCTAGCTATGAGTTGGGTGCTAGTAAGATGGTGCGAAGAAGAAGAGGAATTAATCATTTTTTCATCTTGGGTGGTTAGTCCAGAAAAGCTACCAACCCAAGCTAAATTCCAGTCAAAGGAGTGTGCTTCTGGAAGAAGTGCAACAAGTACGACGCGGAGATACTTGCCGTTGCTGGTTAGTCACATTTATATAATAGCAGAGCATTAATTTTACAATTACTGGTTTTGTAGACAAAACGACAGACCTCTGCACGTCGCCAGCAGTGGCAGTCTCAGCAGAAGTCCTCATAGCGCAGCCGAAGACTAAGAGAATTTCAAAGGCTACAAAAAAGGCCACTGCTAGCTGTGATGCCGAGAGTGCCGGTCCACCGAAAAAGCGTTCGAAAAGCCAGGGCGAGTCGGGAAACAGCTCCGCAAAAACTACTAAAGATGCCGCTTTGAAAGCTGCGCAAACAGCAATGTCAGAGGCCATTATAGCGTGAAGTGTGCAGTGTGAGCAGTGCTCTGCATTTGAAGAAAAGATATCGAGCCTAGAGGATGAATTAGAAAACAAGGTTGCTGCACTCGAAACAAAAAAGGCGCAGATAACACATCTCTTGGAAAGAGAAGGTAAACGCCCGGTCAATTTTTTGACTATAATAGTTATTAACCGGCTTTTTTGTTTCATAGTAAATTTTGCAAGGTTTACGCATGTAAAATTAATGATTGTATAATTAAATTTAAAAATAATTATACTTGTAGAGGAATTGCAGAAAGAACTGCGAATGGTGTCAAGTCAGCAGCAACCTGTGCTGTGCTCAATAATAATTATTAATATAATAATTATTATTGTGTTGCATATTTGCATTATGCAGATGAATGCCTACCTAAACCTTCTCAAGAGACAGTGCACTAAAATAATTAATTGTACATGTACCCAAGGCCACTGGCAAAATGAGGTTCCACTGAGAGAAAGAACTGAGGTCACGGTACCAGCAAGTGCTGCTCATTATGACATCGACGATCAGCCGCGGGTATCGTCAGAGAGTGACTCAGAGAGTGATGTAACTGCACACATACATGCATTCCTAATTGCATTTGTTAACTGTTATTATTATTATTGGAGGAATTGTGTCCGTATAAAAGAAAAATACAAGAAAAAAAAAAATTCTGGAAATACTAGCCAGAAATGATGTGCCTGTAAGTTAAAAATTAATGTCTGTTGAACTTGCTGTTATTAGATTTTATGATACAGCTTGCTGTGGTAGACAAGAAGAAAAACAAGGATGTTGTAAGATCTCACCTACCCGACGCACATAATAGAACTTCTCTTATTTTTAGCAGATCACTGCATCAGGAGAGAAAGTAATCATGACGAAAAAAAATCTAAATATGCTTACACCGTCAATTCAGCTAATGTTCAGCTCGAACAGCAAGCTTTTAAGGCAGGAGAACAGGTAAATCAATACTTTGTCAATAAAAAAAATTATAATTATAATCATGTTTGTATCACAGAAGACAGAGTTGGTTGTAGGGCATGGAATATACATTCATTACAGCCAACTGAAGCAAGATGAACTACAGAGCAAGGTTTTAGCCACTAGGCTGATGCGTGGGTTGGTGTCGGTGTGCATGCAGCTCACACCTCTGGACAAGAGGTGTGTTGATTTATTCTCTGTCCAGGGGTGTGCAGCTGTGATGGAACAGCTCCACAATTTTATTAGCTTCCAGACAGGTCAGCACTAATGTGGATACTGTATGGGCAGAAACCGCGAACCGCAAATTTTGCTCTCTGGCTCATCCACACTATTCAAGGATTCATTCTCTGCCTTGGCTACAGAGTCCTTTAAGGCCAGAGAAGACAACTTAGAGCATTTGTTTGTTTTCACAGAGGAGTGCGGCACCGAGAAGAGAAGTGGTGGGATGGAGAGCAGTGAGCTGGAGAGCACTGTGACTGAGAGTACATGTATGACTGCGGCACAGAAAAAAATCGTGAAAGGTCGGTGAAAATCACATATACTAGCAAATAATTATTGTGATGCACATAACAAAAAACCCATACATTTTTGAAGAAATCCCTCACAAAGTTTCATAAACCAAGTACTTCAGCTTCATTTCAATTAATTTAACATACAATAAGTGCCTTGGTTAATTAATAATCTTCTTCAAAAATGTGACATTTTTGAATTACAGCTCAATTGTACATAGTGATTTTTTTGCTGATATCTCCATCTATACTATCTGCAGAAAAAAGTATTATCGCGTCAAAGTAAAATTCGTTAATTGGGGGCTTAACAAAAATGAAAGAGATTTAGGGTTGGAACATGTATCAAAAAAGTATGGAAACAAGATTGTGAACTAGGTAAGTAAACAAGATTTGAAATAAAAAGGATTGTAACAATAGTAGAGTAATGCTACCTCCCTAAATTATCTGCTTTCGACAGTTGTATAGGGAGGTAGCATTACTCTTACAATCCTTTTTATTTCAAATCTTGTTTACTTACCTGTTCACAATCTTGTTTCCTTACCTTTTCGATACATGTTCCAACCTCAAATCTCTTTCATTTTTGTTAAAATGTTTTTTATTACTTTATTATAACAGTGCCTGTTAATTTTTTCTGCGTGCAGGGGAAGCTAACAAGAAGAGGAAGGAAACAGAAACTTCGGCATTTGAGATCAAGTGTCTGGGTTCACCTGTTGCGTCAGATATTGGCAAGCCTGCTGAGACAGCTGTGACAGCTGCTGACAAAACTGCTGATACTGCTGAGAATAGAGATGACGAGACTGCTGTGACAGTCTAGAAGCCTGCTGAGAGAGCTGAGATAGATCTATCTTCATCTGACTCTGAATCAGATTCAGACCTTGAACTGTTGTTTTATCTCGGAGATAGTAGCTTTAATTTCTTTAATGTGTTATTGAGAATGATGAAAATGAATTGGGCTTTTCACTTCACGCAGAGTGATGACCTGTGCAATAGGAAAATACCCAAGTAAAGACAAATTATAGTATAGGCAAGCACAGTTATCACAACACCATTGGAATGTAAAAAAACTGTTATGTAAGTAGGCTAAGTAGGATCACATAAATAATATGTAGCACTTCACAATCACCTTTTTCACAACTGGAGAGCTGCCAGCCACAGCCTCACTATCAGCCATCTTCCATTCCTGCTTACCAAAGATATTCCTGAGTTGACCACATCCTTCCTCATGAATTTGAGATCAGACAGTTGCTCAAGGGCATGAGTCAAGATAGATATGAGTCAAGGCTTCAATTTCTTTTCAAAGTTGTTAATAACCAATGCTATTTTCCTCCTGGTCTTATCTCATTTCGTAATTCTCATTCTTACAATACTCGTTTTTTCCATGCCCGTTTATTACATCAACCTTTCACCCACTCTAATTATTCTTATTATTCTTTTATTCCTAACACAATTTCTGACTGGAACTCCCTTCCTTCTGAAATTACTTCTTCTTTATCCTTCTCTTCTTTTAAATCACTGTTAATTAAGTTAAGATAATAATTATCTCTGTTTTTGTGTTCTGTTTTTTCTTTTTTTGGATCACATTTGTATTAGCTTTGCTATTTTGTGGTTCCTTTGCTTTTGCAAAAAATATTATAGAAAAAAAAAAAGCCAAATTTGCTGCAAAGCTAGCAAGATCGCGTTTTAGCGAGGAAGAGAGAAAAACCTCCAAAGTGAAAGGTGTTTTGGGGAAGAAAAAATTAGACCCTAAAAGAATGCTCGTTCAAAAAATTGAAAGATAGTAGGTGACAATTTGGATTTATCAGTCAAAGTTAGAGAAATGCATGTGGATAGCAATTATCAGCTTCTTCACTTTTTCCACTACTATGCCCTACAAGATCGTCTATCTGTCTAACAAACAGCCTCAATGCTTAGCTACAAATCTTTCTATAGCTGATTTTTTGCCATCAAATGAGGACTACCAGGCTTTGCGTGACAACTTTGCTGTTCACCTTGCAAGAATTGCTGTAAAGAAATTTTCAGCCTTTAAATTTCTTGAAGAAGGTGTACCCCAGCATATCATTCATTGCTATTCAAAGGAACTATCAAGACCATCTCATTTTGTAAGTAAGACAGTAACGTGCAGCAAATAATAATAATAGTGATGATTATTGTCACATGCAAGGCTACCACTTGGTGTCATTCTCAAAAATGAAAATACAAGCAGTGAGATGATTGAGATCATGGAAGACGTTCAGAAGTTTGTTCCTGCAACTGAAAATACTGAGTTCATAAATGGATGTGTTTTTGAAGGTGACCAGCTGACATGTGAACGGGCTCGTAACTCACAGCGTCACAGAAAGGACTCGGCTACAACGCAGGAGCGTTTAGAGGGACTTGTGCCAACTGTAGAGGACTGGCACACAAAGATGAAATTTTATGAGGCAAGCCATATATAATGTAGTTGCATAATAATTATTATTATTGACTGAATTACGTAACATTATCATAACTATTATTATACTACATAATAAGAATAATTATAATAATTACATGTTATTTTTTATCTTAATAATAATTATTATTATGCAGATCATTTTCACTCGCTTTTTAAGGCAGCTTCAGCTGCTGAACCAGGAACACTCAGCTTTCTACGCAACCTCATCAATAGAAGGAATGTTACTGGCCAAGTATCTAAGGAGATGAATGCCATTGATGACTTCCTTCGATCAGTTTTAATTGCATATGCTACTGCAGCAATGGCTAATTATTTTAGAATGGTATCTACAACTGATGACCCATCTGTACACAGCTGGAGTGTGCAATTTTTCTATTGGTGCCACAGTTTCTCTCCTTCCAAGAGCACCGAGGTAGGGGGCTTGGTTTGTAAGCTTGGGTTTCAGGACCAGGACGGAGTCTTATAAAACCAAACGAGTCAAGGTATAAATAATAGTTATAATATAACCCTCGGCTTGTCATGCACAATGTAGTGTAAGGTCCTGGTTTGAAGCAGAACACGATTGCACCTATAGTGGCAACCTGCTAGTTATGTAGTGCTATCCAGAAGACAGCAAAGTGCTAGTACATTATCAAGCGCCACAAGCCAGCTCCCGTCATTTGAATTCTTGTACCAGCATTCTAGGCTACTGGGTTCGCTGCAGCTGTGCTAACAATTCCTGGTGCCCCTTTGTGTCATGGGAGGCATTGCCCACTGAGCATGTCATCATGAATGCTATGCATTATTGATTGAATAGGCTTATCCTTGGGAACATTGGGAGGACAATGCTACAAGCATGCATACATAGATAGATTCATTCCCGTGACATGGCACCATCAACGTGAGCTCTCTCAAGCTTGCCCAATTGTAAAACTAGACTCATTTTATTGTATCTTTAGGACATCCCAGATTTATCAGTGGTAAGTAGTGAAGATCCGTACTTGTTTATTACTATTGGCGAGGTAGGCTACTTAGTTCGATCCAGGAACACGTTTTACTGCCTTTTATTATACAGAACAAAAAGACGAAGCTTACATGGAGAAAAGTAGACAGTGAAGTGGCTAAAGAAACCAGCAGTGAAATCGGGCAGCTATTGCTGTACTTAGTTGTTACTCACTTCAAAAGATTCTCAGTAACTAGAGCTATCACAGCACCGGTGTTAGGTCTATACATAAAGGATATGAAGGTGAGTGTGAGTGTGTACGCTGCTGATGTCTGTATATCTGTTTATAATTTAGTTCTAACAAGTCATTGCTGATGTAACCAAAGGTCAAGAGGTGAATACCTACAATCTGTCTCTCTACATGAGTAAGGTGACTGAAGGTGTCAGTATTGCCAGTGGTCTGGTCAAGTCATTGGAAGTGTTGCACAAGTTTCTCTCAATGACTCAATGACTCAATGAATGTTGACTATGAAGTGTTTCAGTTTTCTGAATAATTTGAGACACCATTGTCAATCAATCTACTGTGTACATGTAGGTGTACCTAGATACAATGCTTGTTTATGTAAACTTAGAGCTGTGGTTTAAGTATGGTTAGCCGCTCCTTACCATCCCCATATTGCGACCCAGTCGCTTAGTGAGTGTACTGCTGCGGAGTACATGGTGATCAGTAATGAGATTTATGATAACCTACCTCATAGGGGTGGAGTGTGGTTCAAAGTGTTGCGATGCCTCGTGGCTCCGGCACATGCGCAGTCTAAGACAGAGCTGTCCAGCTGTACTGTAGATCAACTCGGAGCTAGCGTACTGTGCCACTGTTCTGTCTCGCTGTCCCACCTTCCCTCCCTCTAACGCAATGTCCTACACGTAGTTTTTAGTAATCTTCCGCTGGGATTAGCCCGGCGTGATCGTGTCGCCACGCTTTGACTCCGCCCCCGGTGGCAGCCCCCTTCGTGGGTTACACCCAAGAGACGAGTCAATCGGTAGGCGGGGTCAGGGGCGGGGCGACACGCCCTCGCACACCCCTCACGTTGCGGGGTGTGCTCTGCTGGTGCTATCTATTGGATAGTTAGCGGCTTGGGCCTGCCGCTAACCATTGGTAAGTTAGTGAGGTAAGCGGTTAACTATTCAAAGGACAGATGATTGAATACCAAATAAACTGTGGTGCATCCATGTCAGCTTGTGGTAGGTCTATGTCAGCTAGAGGTCACCAGCACTGTGATTCATTCAGACACTAGTGTTCATTTTGTACAAGAAATTGTTAGGATAGGGTCAGATTGTCTGTTTACTATATCATGGTCCAGTCCAGTGACTCGATCCTGTAGCTCACCACGTGTGCGTGCGAAACGAATCGCACAATGAATTATTATCTATGATTGTATTATACTGCACTTTTACAGTGTTTCTCTTTTTACAGAGTACTTCCTGGATATCGCCATAAAAATGGTTTGTGCATTCATCCCATTGTTTTTGGCTGGCTATTTGTCTGCAATTTCGGCTGCAGCTACTATAGCACACTATATATAGGTTAGACGATGGATTCGAGGTGTCTACGGAATTTAGATCACCGCGGAAACCGATGTTTTAGACGTCCCGAGCGCGTAGCGCGAGGGCGTTTATTTCGGTTTCCAAGGTGAGCTAAATCTCGTAGGCACCGAGAATCTATCGTCTGAGGTGTTTAGACCATACCTGCGCTTAAGCAAACGAAGCGCTCGCGGTAGTAGAGAGCCCAGAGAAGTTCCCAGAGTCAAGCGAAAGCTCGTTTTCAAACGATGGCAGTATAAACTCGCGTGCGTTTTTCGACGACGCCATGTTGTTGTGGTTATTAATGACGTGGTTAATTAAAGGTGTTCTAAGTAAACTCAGCGGTGTACTAAGTGAAATCAGCGGTGTTCTACTTGATTTAGAACACCTCTGGCTGACCAATCAAATTGAAGAATTACATTGAAGTATGGTCTAAGGTAAGTTATTTTTTACTAATTCAAGAATTATATAGCTAAGGGGACTGTAGTTGGACGACGTGAGGGGCGAGGTCGAAGTGGGTGAGGGTAGTTTCCAGCCGATCAACTTCCAGGTAGTCAACTGGTTTGTATTCAGAGCACTCAGATCATTGCAAGTTTAGTAGATTGGTAGGTTTTCATATTTGTTGCATGTCACATTAACTTATTAACTATAACTGAGCGATACAGGCACTTTAACACCACAATGGTACTAAAAATAATTATGAGCATTCTCTATATAGCATGGAAAATAGAAAAAGCATTGTTGTTAACAACAAACTTAGTCTATCGAGCAAGACCCAGAACTACATTAACTTTACATCTCTTTATCTTCTGCAGAAAACAGGAAGTTACCTAAGCCCGGGCCCGCCATCCAATGCTGTGCGTCAGTTAGGGCAGAAAATGAGGTAGACTTTGATGCATATGCTTTACTAGTTAATTACATGTGTATCAATTCATAACACATTTAAAGCACAGTTGATCCTGCATGTACACTTGCGACTTTTACTGGTTAGTGAGCGTGCAAGCTTGTATAGCATTTGGCTCTGTAGAATGTAATGGGCAGCATGCATATGAAGGGCAACAAGTTTTCATTCAAAATTAATTATGCTTGCTTGTTTATCTTGTCTCCCAGCATGATAAATAGTAATGTTGATGGTTTACTGTTTTATATAGGGAGCTTTGACCAATTTTCTAGTGATGAAGAAGACGATGAGTATCTAACAGTGAGTTCAATTGACATAATTTATTACGTCAATAGAACAACCTTTGCTGCAGCCAAGTCCACCTGTGGTTTGCAAATAAAAGGTCCAGTTACTCGGCTGGACCTGCAGTTCACAGTTGTGCGCAAGATGTCTCAATCTCTTCTTCGAGCCAATCGCATTACAAATCGTGGTCCGTTGCCCAATCGCAGTCGCCGGACCGAGCCAGAGACGCTTCCTAGTACTAGTGCTAGGCAATTATATAGCCAGCACCAACAAGGTGTATCTGCATCGCTATCGAGTGGCGCCGGAGAACCCGCTAGAGCTGGAGGGAACACACCAAGACCGCCCAGGGCAGCTCTTACTAGTCTTTTAGAACAGCAGGCGGAGTTTGAAAGAAGTAAATTGTGTTCAATTGTGTTGCTTATAAAAATATTTTTGAAATTAAATAGTCAATCATGATCAGCAATTATTCGTGAATTTAACCCACGTGAACAACACAAATATGCTTTATGTGGACTCCAGCAAAGATATAATTATGCTTGAGCTGTGGTTTCACATGTGTTTATTTCACAAACTCTTATATGAAAACATTGATCACATGTATAGTAAATTGTGACTTTGTACAATGAAAGCTAGATCAAATATGTATCACAGCTATGATCAAATATGTATCATAGCTATGATCAAATATGTATCACAGCTATGATCAAATATGTATCATAGCTATGATCAAATATGGATTTCACACGCTTCACACATGATCTCGTATAATCTGTGATACAAGTGAACATCACTTGCACTCCACCATCAATTACAACTTTTCATCCTGTGCAGTGATAATAAAATCTGAGATTTCTCCACCTACACCTTTGTATGCTGACTTACCAAGGTATCGTGCTAGTGACAATCCACAGTCTACTCTCCCATCAAATGCTTCTGTATCTTCTTCACGTCCTGACATCGTCATGCATGAGGGAAATGTGATTAAGATCTCAGAATTGACAGTATGCTACAATACACAGACAGGGTTTGACGAGGCGAGATCAAGGAAAAGAAATAAACTGGCTTATACCCAACTGATCTCTGACTTAGAGGCTAAAGGTTTCAAAGTAAATTATTCAACCATTGAAATTGGCTCATTGGGACAATATTCATCCGGTGCCACCGATGCCATTTCAGGTCTCATGCCTACACTTTCCACCGCCCGAGTGAAGCTCGTGCTTGCAAAATTGGGGAAGGTATCCATTGCCTGTTCGTACCACTGCAAAAAAGCTAATTTCCTGACGTGGACTGTAGCAAGGATATGTGCCTGAAATAAGCGTCATGAAATTTACTTCAGATTTCCTGTACATTTCTTGTCCCTTTATCGTACAGATTTCTGTGCCAAATTTCTGGTAAAGGAAATGTCATCTGGTCTACAGCTTTCCTTTAGTAGCACACGTGGAATTTCTGCCCAGAAATTAATTTCTGCCCAGTAATTTTGAATGACTTATAAGGGACAAGTTTTTACATAATTATGGTGAGTACAACCTAATCTTGTTCTGTGCATTTGTTTTTATACAACTGTATGTAAGGTTCTAAGGCGGATGTCAAAAATGTCAAAGAACAGTTTCTTTGCTATGTATACACTCCAGAATTTTTAGAAGAAGACAGAGATGATGAAGTGGCGAGAGAAGGTGGAGAAGATGGGGCCTGCCAAGATGACACTACTGCCCCAATAAAAAGATCTGCTACCAAAGGTTATTAAAACAATAATAGCAACGAAGCCTTTTATTTTTGACACCAACTTAATTGTATTGTTATTCCCTTGGTATCATTCTTTGTAGCAAAAATGTGCGAGGAGAAATCCTGATGCCAAAACCAGACTTTACAGCAACTTTAAATCTTGGTTGCAAGCACAGTATGATGG
Organism: Haliclona indistincta; assembly: GCA_964017065.1. NCBI lineage: Eukaryota > Metazoa > Porifera > Demospongiae > Haplosclerida > Chalinidae > Haliclona > Haliclona indistincta. The sequence goes on from OZ024786.1 coordinate 6,411,003, forward strand.
AAAACCTACTGAAGACAAATGGAAAGTCATTGAAGAGGAAGACAGTCAAGCTTTTTCTCAACAAGATTATGGAATATCCAGCTGCACCTTTTGGTTGACAATCATACCTTTTGATAAAATTTATCCAGTTATCTGTGTTCATCTAACTTCTTGGCCACTGCTATAGTAACATTAATTTTGTCAACTCATTCAGATGGGTAGAAATAAGGCACTTCATGATGATGAACTATTCTACCTGATGTGAACCTTAACAGAGTTAGCCGTGGTCTATGAACATGGAAACTTGATTTGGACAGAAAGCGCAAAGCTGTTTATAAAGCAAATGAGACTGAGCATGATGCCGAACGACACAGAGCTATCAATAGGCAATGTCAAGCTAACAATAGAGCAAATGAGTCTGCTAGTGAGGCTGAACAACGCAGAGCTAGCAACAGAGAATGCCTAGCTAAAAAAGAGCAATGCCTAAAACTATTGATATTTTAATTGAAGAATTTTTAGTAAAAGTCAAAGTGGGTCCAGATTATGTGCGTACTAGCTGCCACAGAATTTTGCACAAACATGCAGTCATTGGTTTCAATGCTATCAAGTATACTAATGCTAGTCCTGAATTGTTGGAGAGATTGTCTGAGCATGCCTATATTACTAGTGAAGGTCAACAATGGGCGTTTAAGACTTGTGATGGGCATTACAGGCATTAAACAATTTGAAGAACTTCACACTTGCGCATACTGTAGAAATACTTCACCGAAGATGTCAGAAAAAATATTTTCTTGCCTTAATTGCAACACCACCCAAAAAGTCACTTTAGCTCCTGTTTCCACAGCAATACTGTACATTGATTCAAATGGGACCACTCGTTTACTAAGAGCTTATTCGGATGCACTTGTTACCATCTGCCGTGGAGACATCTCTTTACTTGAGGCACCTCCATTCACTGTCACTTGTAAATCCTTCGGAGTCATACAGTCTGTTTCTAGAGCCCAATTGCAAGACATGCAGTAGTATCATTGTCACTTCCCTAGCTGCTATTGGCTCTGCCAGACTGCCGCATTTTCGTGTTAGTATAATACTGGAGAGTGTGTGTCTCTCGTACTACTGTGTGACAGTATTCTTTCCTCTAGTATCATTCAGAGTCTTGCCATTCAGTCTACTAATTGCCTTCCTATGGGTAGAAAGGCAATAGACTTTTCGCCGCCAAGAAGGCTCGAAAAGAAGACTCTGGCTCCCGATGTGACACTCCTATTCCACTTTCCCCAAGTTGGAACTCCCAATCCCAAGGCAACTATAAATGCTATGGTAGCTTCACTTTAACCACGTCCTTCGACAAGCAATTGTTTCGAGAAATAACGGATGGAGCAACTGTCCTTCCCGTTATCGGATTTGATGAAGAGTTCAGATAAAAACTGAAAGATCACATGAAGAACAAAGAGCCTATAACTCTAAGCAATTGTCAAGTAACTACCAATAGAACAACAGGAAAGCTACAGGTAGTTTAAAAAACAAACTATACTATAGTTGAAGAAGCATCACCAGACATAAAATACAGTATACCCGATCCTTCAACTTCAGGAAGTCCTGTCGTGTCTTTGACTGAAATCACCAACTATGACCAATGTGATCGAGTAACAGTGCAAGCTAGAGTTGTACAGGTCAAACCATCTCAGTGCGTTTCGACAGGTGCAAGGAATTGTATCACCACGAATGCATATTTCAGGCAACCAGTGTTACTTCTGCTGAACTAAAGAAAATGTGCAGATGGTATTGCACCAGATGCAGTTCTGATAAGCAGCGACTTTCATAGTTGATTCTTCACATCATTATTACCTTGTGTCATTGTATTCAGAACACTAAATTTGAAAGCTGCATGGTTGCTTCACTTTATTGCTATTATAGTATTACATATTGTTACATTGTTGTTACTGATTGTACTTGGTATTCACAATGTTGTACAATCAGTTTTATTAGTGAATCTATTGCAATTACTTTCTAGTGTTGAAGGTGGAAAAGTGCCATCAAAAAAGAGTGCAGGCGCGGCAGCACAACTAGCTAGAAGGAGGATACAACAGAAAGAGATAATGCAAGGTATACTAGCGTACATTGATCAATTCACACTTACACGCACAATTTGCCATTTTAAAGAACTGAACACGACTTCAAGTAAACCACAAAAACTGGAGGCCGAACTACACAGTGGAAGTGATGATGAATGCGATGATTTTCAGCCTGCAGGTATTCACGCAGCGTAACTTGGAATACATGAAACACACATTATCCCTCACAGAGAAACGACCACGAATTCTTGACACTGCCACCAGCACCAGCATCATCACAGTTTGTCAAAAAGATGATCTTGAAGGTAAACTAAAACAATAACAATAATTATTGTGCTATCCATTCAGTTGCAGATCAGTCTCTGCTAAGTGACACTGAAAACAGCTTTGTTGATGTACATGTAACATTTTGATAGTACTGTGCATAATGTTATAATTATTCAATGCAGAGTCATGACGAATGGAAGGATAAGTTCTTAGAGTTAGAACAAAAATACAATACTTTGCTAGGTACTCAAAGTCACGAACCTTAAGGTATTTTTGGCTCAGTTGGCGGGGCCTTGAGGTATACAGTAGTTTGTGTCGTTCTGAGAATCAATAGTTTAATTGTAATTGTATTGCTGAAGTACTTCACTTGCTTTCAGATACTGATAACGGTAACCTAAACCAGGATACCTATCTACTGATATACACCAGGTACTGTCTCTAATCAACATGCATAATATAATTATTTCAGATGGTTGAGTTGTTTCCTGGTACGTCAATCTATTGGTACCCTGCTAACAAAAGCTGTCAAAACTGCATCAAAAAAATGCAACCCAGCTTTGCAGCAGTTGCATTGATGTGTTTTTCACCAGGGATGTACTTAGAGTCTCCAATGTCAAGGGAGGTGGGACATGCAACTATCAGAAACTAGATCCTAGGATCATAGCAGCTAAGTAAGTGTGTAAGTCTGTGCAGTAATTTGCATGCTATTTCTTTACCTTTTCATTTTAGCATACGTTTGCCAGTCATATGAGGACATCAAAATGACTTTCCTCAACCAAGTTATAAACAATAAGTGCACTGCTGCTAGCCATGGAGTGTCTAAAACAACTCGCAACTGACTCTCCATGCACTCTATCTCTGAACTAACTCCATATAACCACATAACACATGTCATATCATGTATCATAATGTTTTACTTATTTTTGGTCAGAACAACTTACGACAGAAAGTGCGAGTAACAATAAAGAATTGAAAGTAATGTTACATATAAATTATGTGACATAATGGTTACATATATGTGACATAATTATATTTACACATAGGTTGACATAGTGCCAAATGACCAGAAAATACATATAATTATAACATAATATGTCGTACATATGTTGACATATATATATGTCACATACATATGTAACATATATGCCCGTTTTACCTGGGTTGGGGTTGATGTAACAGCAGACATACCCTCAGTTCATCCCCTCAAATTCTGAGATAGTTGCTACGCATGTGTGCGCTGACAGGATAGTGCAGAGGCACAAGGTCTCCCATATAATCACTCCACCACAGTACTCATCTGGGAGAAGCACACAGACAAAGAGTGTAAAGTGAGAAGTACATTACAGCAAACCATAAATTTAAAAAATTCACTATAAACAATAGGTCTGTGCTCACTGATATGTTCCGAGTGCTGTTGCTCGTGGATGAGACTGAGCAAGAGACTGGACTGCCCATGCTGTTACTGTGGTGGAACTTGATTGGTTGTAATCTTACATATGGTGGAACTTGATTGGTTGTAATCTTACATATGGTGGAACTTGATTGGTTGTAATCTTACATGATTTGTATTTAAGGTGTTCAAATTCTGTAAAAAGATTGTTCTATGTTCTAAACAACTGAATATTGACCTTAACATACGCTACATGGTGGCAGCTGCGGACATGTCCTACGCAAGATGTCTGCTCACATTCGACCTCCAGCAGCCTTCAACTTTCGTGAACCTTTGGACTAGATGGATTGCTCGCTTTGACCAATACAGAATGGCGTCTGGTCTTTCTGCAGAAAGTAATGCCAAGCAAGTCAGCACGTTCTTGTATTGTCTGGAAGAGGCGAATGATTTTCTTGTCACGATGAGAGCTGCTGAGGCTGACCTCGCCTCTTACAATGCCATTTGTGATTTTCGTAAGTACTCGGTTTAATCGCCGGGTGCTAAAGTCTGGAGAGACCGCTGAAGAGTTCATCGTGGCTGTACATTCTCTGGCAGATAACTGCAATTTCGTAATACATAGTAATACCTCTATTATAATATGTCTTGATATACGTTTTGTGTTTGGACATGCAGCGAGCATTGGCAGAGGAGCGAACCACGGGAACAGTAGAAGCATGGAATTTCATTCTAAAAATGTTGAACACAAAAAGCACAAATTGCGCCCAGACATATTTCTGTCTGCACAATATAGTGTGATTTGTGGAAGGCAGCTGCAATATGTAGACCAACTCACTGAAAAAGTCAGAGCAAAGTGTGAATTAAGTGAATTAGATAATTTTGTTTAGTTATGCAGAAACGGTCCAAAACATTGAAAAGGAGGTTAAAGAAAAGTGGGGCAGACGAAAGATTTTCAAGGATAAAATTAGTTTGGGAACTTACCAGCAGGCCCCATGAGTAGCAATAGATTTCTTTCCAAAAGCCACACAGGAGTCCAATGCCAAACCAAAGGTATAGCTGCACAACTACAGCTGCATGTTGCCATGCTGTAAGAATTCACATTGCAGGCCACTACACCAGTGACAGAAGAGATTCAGTTACCAGTTCTGCACCTATCCCCACACACCGAAAATGTGACAATCCATGATACACCGGTATTTATAATTTAATATATTTGGGCAATAATGCCGGAGTGATGATATTGTTTTATTACAGTCTTTTACGTGCACAAACGAAAGTGAAAGATGTTGACCACAATGACTCTGCTAGGTAGAATAGTGTGTACCTGCATGCATACATGCACAATCACACAAGCTATCTTTCTAGCTTAATGAATGCATCTTCTATTCTCACAGTGATCATCACCAATGCTCAACAAGTAGCACCAGTGCTCACATATTGAATGCAGCATCCTCCAAAATTGTGTGTTCTAGCATACGCGATAGAATTATTTGTATTAGCTACTAAACAAATCCAAGCACATAACTGTCTCTATTATAATTCAGATGCAGCGCTCCAAGCTCTTGGACCGTGCACAACTCTAGAACAATCCTCAAAGATTTTGTGTGGTCCTAGTAGAAAACCTCTTCCTGTTCTGGGTAAATTTTTCAGTTATCATGGCAGATCGTCACTTCAAGAGCTCTATGTGATCAAAGGACTTAAACAAAACCTACTGGGTCTGCCGGCAATCTTTGACCTCAACATAGCCGCCAGAATAGATGCCATAGCAACCAGCGATATCATCAGTTTGTATCCTACTCTATTTCAGGGGTTAGGTACTTTAGGAGGGCCTTATGAAATTCAGTTGTGTCCTAACCATACTATTTTCACTCCTAGGAGAGTTCCCTACCTCTCAGAGAAAAGGTCCGCAAACAATTAGATCGGATGGAATCCTTAGGAGTGATCTGAAAAGTAGAAGAGCCTTCGAGTTGGTGTGCAGGAATGGTGGCTGTGCCAAAAAAAATGGTTCAATTCGCATTTGTGTGGATCTCCGCCCTCTTAACAAGTGTGTTATGCGAGAGACCCATCCACTGCCCAAAGTTGATGATATCCTTCTCAGATTAATGGAGGCGTCATGTTCTCAAAACTGGATGCTAACTCTGGATTTTTGGCAAGTTCCTTTAGCTAACAATTCGCAGCACATAACTACTTTTCTCACTCATTTTGGTCGTTCCAAATTTAACAAATTACCATTTGGTATCTGCAGTGCTCCTGAGGTGTTCCAGAAGAGGATGAATCAGATTCTTCAGGGTCTTCAAGTTGTTCTCTGTTTGATCGATGATGTGCTCATCTTCGGTAAATCTGAAATGAAACATGGTTTCAGATTGCATGCAGCTCTACAACGACTAGGTTCAGCTGGAGTAACTCTTAATGTGAACAAGTGTTCGTTCTTCGTAAGAAGAATCAAATTTCTAGATCATATAAAAAAATGGCTCCTCTCTGCACAAGGGTGCCTTTCGAGAAGCCTTAACACTCCATTATGGCTAGACCCCTCCAATCTCCCATCCTATTGTGGCTATGGAAACAAGCTTACCACCGAGCATGCCTTCTCCTGTGCCAAAGGTGGGTTTCCCTCCATTAGACACAATGAGATTAGGGACATTACTGCCACCCAACTCACAGAGGTCTGCCACAACGTTTCTGTTGAACCTGACCTTCAGCCTATCATCAACGAGATGATGCATTTCTCCACAGCTAACACTGATGATGGTGCTCGTCTTGACATAGCTGCCGGTGGTTTTTGGGGAGGCTCCTCTCAACGCACCTTTTTGACGTGAGAATTTTCAACCCTCTAGCCCCTTCCAACATTCTCTCTAATCCTGCTTCTAGCTATCGTAAGCATGAAAAACAAAAAAAGTGGGCCTATGCTCAACGGCTGCAACAAATTGAACACTCATCCTTCACCCCTCTTGTCCTATCTGCCACCGGTGGTATTGGGAGCGAGGCCAAAGTGTTCTACAAGCGGCTTGCCTCCCTGCTCGCTGAAAGTGGGACCAACAATACTCTTCCACTATTCGCTGCCGTCTGAGTTTTTCCCGTCTCCGCTCTGCCATCAGGGCACTAAGAGGTTCCAGATCATCCCATGGACACCCCATCTTCAAGTCTCCAATCACGGCTGATCTGGTTACCTCCGAATCTCATATAATATGAACAATTAAACCTGACTCTTATTTATTTATTGGTAGTTAGAGTACAGCTTTAACTAAGGTTAACCGCATTGCACCCACGTGTGTCCTTGGAGTTTGCGCATGCGCAGTGTCCAGCATCGTGTCACGATATAGTTCTCAGCGCACAGTTGACTATTGTGAGCTGTGAATTTTTCTTTCCTTTCCTGGTGAATTCTTCGTGAACCTAAGTTGACGATCATCTCCATCATGTCGGACGATGAGGGAGCCTCCGGCGTCCTGTCGGCGGCCACTCTAAACAGGATTCAGGCAGCTGTGGAGGAAGCTATTGCCAGAGCCCTACCATCTACCAGCGCGGGTACCCCCACCGGAGGGGAATCGTCGTCAGGCACGCTGCCGTCACCTACTACCACCGCCACCACCGTGTCAACAGCTCCCCTACCAGGTTAGTTCATACCACCGCACTATTAATTATTCATCATAATTATTTTTAGGTATTTACTGTATAATACTAACTATCAGATACTAAAAACGTTTTGGTTTGATACCTCAAAAAATTATTGTCTTTTTCACGGTGAATTTTAACATTTTTCACGGCAAAACAACGTAACCAGCAGCATGGGCTAGCTCGTGCAACCCGTGTTTAGAACAGACGCCTGACATTTCTTTAAGTAAGTTCTTGATCTGTAGAGGTTTATAAGCAAGCTGTGACACTGACAGGTCGACCATACTGGCTAGCGCTCAGTACAGCTGCATACCGTCTCTGCCGCCAACTCTGACTATGCCAGGAATCCGCTGGATTGTGAAGCTAGACATAGCTTTATATCTCAAAGTATTCAAAACGCGTCCTCAAAAAACTGCTGATTGGGAGAAGGTGGCAACCAGTCACGACGCCAAGCAGGCGCCTGCAGCACTTCCAAAAGCCAGGGGTGCAAAGATAGGATAGAAGTACAAATAAAAGAAGACAAGCGGTCCTTGAAAAGGCATGTTATTGTGTCACCTAGGAAGACGGAGTTATACGGACTAGACTGGTGTGAACACGTATATAATTATTACTGATGTTTCTTGCTGTACTTGTATCTGTTGTCGCTGATAAGAATCAATATTATTGGGCATAGCCAAATTATTTCATTTAAAATTATTAATCCAGTACCATGTTTACCGCTTAGCCTTTGTGTTGAGCAAGTCAGGGACAGAGGAGGAGTACAATGAGCTCCATCAGCTAATAAAAGACATCTCTTCTTACAGAGAAGACTTTTTAGAGAAGAAAGAAAAAGAAAATGGAGCTGCCATGCTGAAGAGAGAAAGAGACAAACAGAGAGGAGAGGAAATGCGTGATGCAGCAATGAGATACCTATTAGGTGAGATATAGACCCCTTGCAATTACGTTTATTCATAGCAACGGTTGTTAACCGCCATGTTGGTGTACCACGTACGGCGCGCATAATCTATTGCAATGCAGCCGAGAATGCAGCAGTGTACAAAGAAGCGCTTTAACGCTGGCTATGCTGCTAGTTTGAACGATGCCACAAGAACAAGATACAGCGAAAAGATAAGTCTCATTGGCGGCGTCAATCCATACGAGGAGATGCTGTGGGATGACGACGTAGTGAAGTGGCCAGCGATAACAACAGTGCACATCTGCGTCTACTTGATTCTGTACCCCAGTCCGTACTCAAGAGACCAAATGCTGAACTATAAAAGTTTAGATAGCTCTAGAAACTTTCAAGAAGGCTGGGTACGAGAAGTTTTTGTGAAGGAATCAGTGAACAGCAGACGAGTCGTGATCGGAAAGGTGACTACACTGTTGTGGTTTGTTTACACGTATAATTCTTAAGTAGGTACGTACATGATTGCAACTTTACTGCAGGTAAACCACTCTCAGCGAATGAGGGAGATGCCACTCATTCCATGGGTGATAGCTGAAGCCAATGGACGAATACTGGCAGCCCACTGTGATTGCATGGCTGGCCTTGGAGAGACGTGCTCTCATGTAGCTTCTTTGCTCTGGGATATAGCTGCTGGCGTTGACAAGAGAGATTCTGCCATGCCACCATCCATCATTTCAGCCAATTGGCAATGCCGCATGGGACAAAATCATCCACCAAAATGCAGAAAATCCCTGCTGTTAGCCCAGAGGAATCTCAGCACTTCTTTGGGATTTTATCTGACTGTAAAGGTGCTAAACCAGCTGTCCTTGCAAATGATGAGCCATATAGACTATACAAAATTAGTGGTTATGTTAAAAAAAATTATTTTTATAAAGAGCTCTTATATTATTGAAGATAGTACTGAGCTCAGGAGAAGAACCTGTTAGGGTAGGCGAGTCTCCAGAGTCCAATCATAAATCTTCTAAATTTAAGCGAGGGCCAAGTTGAACTTAGTGACTTACCCACTGCCAAACCCAAAGTCTCGTCTAGAGTGATAACCGGAGAACACGCAAGGACTCCAAGGATAAAGCTGTACAAAAAGCTCAGAAAGAATATGGCAAGGAGGAAAGGAAGCATGTGCGAGAAGTGAAAAAGGGTAAGTGTTCTGAGGTCTCTTTGTGTGTGCATCAAGGTTAATTCTTTCAATGTACAGTGCCTGCAAAGAGTGCTGTAACCCACTACACAAGAAAGAAGGAGACCAGTGGTGACGTTTCAGTTGAACATGACAAAGAGAGTCCAGTCAAGAAAGGTGAGTTCTGAGGTATCTTTGTGTGTGCATGAGGGTTTATTCATTTAATGTACTCTCCTTACAATAAGTTACTGAGCTAGTTACATCAGATCCTGTTCCCTCTAGTCCTACTCACTCTTCACAACCAGTTGGTCAACTGCAAACTGACTGCATGGTCATGCAAAACAGCTCTGGTCACCAAGCAGCTCTTTTAACGTGCACAAGTGATCCCAAGCACACTTTTTTCATAGAGAACAAGTCAATGAAGACTCTAATCAGTGTACACTGCTTAAAAAACTTCATAGTAATACCACAGTGAATGCTAGATAACTTCCTAAATAGAGACGTCACGAGGAAGTACTAAAGAAGTTTGCAACATCACTTCCTATAATACTCAGGTCCACTGGTACATGAATTTGTGCATAAAAATCTTGCAGAAACACTACCATCGCTAAGGACAGTTCAACGGACCGTTTCTTCTCAATTCCAATCACTAAGTGTGCTTCGATTTGATGAGTTGTTGGCACATCTGCAGGCATACAAGGCACCATTAGTAGTAAGCATTGATGAACATGCAACAAGGATGATCTTAAGAGTACAGTATGAAAGCGAGATAGACAAGCTTGTTGGATTTGTACTGCCATGTGATGCCAAGGGCTTACCATTAAATGATTCGTTTATGGCAACTTCCTTCCAAGCGATTGAAGAATATTTGAACAACAGGAATTTCTAAGTATGCTTTTGTGTACTTGGCACAAGCTATGTCCGAAGGAGTTCCTGCATTTTCCCTAGCCTGTATAAGCAATAACAATCAGTTTACGGCAGAACTTGTACTAAAAAGATGGCAATATTTGCACAGCGAATGTAAGAAACGAGGTATTACCACAATTCTGCTTTGGTGTATAGATGGTGATTCAAGAGAGACGAAGGCAATGCAAGCAAGTGTTTTCAAATTCTCCTTAACTCTAATCTATCTCCATCTTTTCACTTTCACCTTCCAACCAACTACCATTACTTCCTATTCCATCAGTTGTTTAGGCAATGGCATTACGAAATCATGATTATAGTATCTAGTGTCTCTCCTTCGTGCTACCTGCGCTTCTCTCTTTCATGCTGCCTGCGCTTCTCTCTTGCCAAAGCTCTGGTTCTTGTTGGAGCATCGCCTGTATAGGACATTGTATATAGGTGTTCATTTATTTGCTAGTTTTACGAAATTTATTTACTAGTTTTACGAAAGAATGTTGTGTTGAAAACACTACATTGATCTCAAGACATGACATTTATACATACAAATCCAAGAATGTACTACTCGATCATTTGCCTCGTGCTAAAGTGCTTGGGCATGTGTTACAAACGTGTTCTTTAATGTTTGTTGAATAGGTGACATCACAGAAAAAGGCTATGACAAGAAGAAAGCCAAGCTCGAAAAAGAGTTTGAATTTTCGCGCATAGTGCTACTCTTGGTTGCTAGTTCCTCTTTGTTGCTAGTTCCTCTGTGGCAACTTTACCGCACGAAATTTGATTCTATCACATGCCCTTATTCCTATTGTGCACCATAATTCCTTGAGTACTCCTGAGTTCTGTTTCCGAAGGTAAATACCATTATAGCTCTTGTCTTGCTTTTACTTAATAGCTTCTGTCTTGCTACTAGGCTTAGAGTACTGTGAAGTCTTGAATTCCTGCCTTCAGTTACAGAAGGTAAATAGTTGTTATTTGCTGTCACTTGATACCTACTGTCTTGCAACTTGGCTTAGTGTGTTGTGTTAGTTGTTTCCTTGATAGCTGCAGTACAACTTGGCTAGGTGTGTGTCTGTTATCTCCTTGATAGCTGTTGCAGTACAACATTGCTTACTGTGTTACTGTGCTAGTCTAGCTAAATTAACCGTGTGTATTATAGTATAATATCTGTTAGTAACCCATGTGTATTATAGCATCATATCTGTTACTAACCCAACTTTACCGCACGAAATTTCAAACTCAAACCACATACCACAGAGGAACTAGCAACCAAGAGTAGCACTGTGCAACAAAGCATAATTAAAGGATGCAGATCAATTAGGGAAATCAAGGAAAAGATGAAGAAGCCAACCAGTCGAGAAAAGACACATGAGAAGAAGAAAATCAGTCAAGAAAAATTAAAGACGCAAGAGCCAACGGCGAAAGCAATTGTGCCTCCTCCTTTGGTCAATCCAAAAATAGTCAATCTAAAAAGCGTCAACCAAAAAAAAGTGCTTCCGAAACTATGAATATTTATACTGATATAATTGTTGACTTCTATATAATTCAAGATCTAGAAAAAAATGGTCATATCTTGGGGTAAGACTTCTCAGAATGATTTTACATAAAACTAGTCACATAAAATTCAAAGAAGTGCAGTTGTTGCTCTTGAAAAGGGGCACCATGGTACTAACTGCATCCTACTATACCCAGAAGGCGGTATTTTGAATATTTATCTTCAACTTGTAGCTTTATACCTTGATAGGCATTTACAGTCTCCTGCATTTCAGGGAATTGTGTCCTAGTGAATGGCTGCCGAGATTCCGAGGCCTTTTAAAGGTCGCTAAACATTACAAGACTTGGAAGTAATTTCAACTGACATAATGGGAGTGACCTCTACAACTACGATGATCATTTCTGCTTATAGGAAGACGATATATTTTATGGAAAACCTCAAAACTTCATATCACGGGTGTTTTTCCTAGGCAGCAAATAGCGGTATATACCACACGCACTTATTGATGATTTGATTCCATGGATAATGAGAGCCAGAGAATTACATCCTCATGAATTGACTCACAAATTCATATCATGAGCAGGATACATATTCTCCTGAACATCAGAAATCAGATATTGTATGGTATCAGTCTTGTGTTAGTTATCTCTCCTCTTGTGTCTTTAATGATCGATCAAGTGCGTGTATTGCGTTGTAAAGGTGTCAGCGCAGCTATTTTGTCCAATGCTGCTGGTAAAGTAGAGAAGACTCTCATTGCAACTGAAGAGGACCTATCCGCTAGTAGGTTTCTTTTTTGTGCACCCGAAGCTATATTATGTAGTGCGTGGAGGGAAACTATACAAAGAAAGGATTTGTCAGAACGAATAGTTACTGTGGCTGTAGACGAAGCTCACTGTGTGTCTAAATGGTGAGTAATTGTAGAAAATAGTACAGTTTGATAAATAATATCTAGATTATGTCCTACCCCATGCATACACATCAGTGTATAGCAAATTACAATAGAGCAATAGTATTGATCATAATCATTAAAATAATTACAATAGTGTTCTTATATTTATACAAGATTAAGGACTTTCAACCAGCAGATACATGAAATCAGAGCACTTGTGCCTAAAGCTACTCCTTTTCTTGCATGTACTGCAACTGTCACAAGAAACATGCTAGAGCAAATAGTCAGCATTCTTGAGTTGTAAAACTGTGCTTTTGTTCAAGCTTCTCCTGACCGTCCTAACATATACTATGAGGTTCGAAGATGCAAAGATGTAGCTGATGATTTCAATGAGTTAGAGGCATCCTAAAGGACGGAAGTGCACATGCTCCTCGTGTGATTATATATTGTCGCAGTCTAGATATGTGTGCCCATGTATATTCACACTTTCTTTTTGAACTTGGCAAAAAACTCATACTTTCCATCAGGAACTGAGGAACTGAGTTCAAATCGGGTTTTTGCTATGTATCATTCGTGTAGTCCTCAACACAACAAGGAGGTGGTGTTTGAGAGCTTAGTCAAAACGGATGGAGTGGTGAGGATAGTTTTTGCTACAATTGCCCTAGGTATGGGAACAGATCTCAGGGATGTGAACACTATTATTCATTATGGAGCTCCACGTAATTTTGAAGAATATCTTCAAGAGAGTGGCAGAATTCATAAGGAATATAGAAGTTGGAGGGCAGTGTAGAGTCCTTGTCATCGACTGCACTAACCTCTAATGACGTGCTGGATCTTTTCTCACGTGATAGCACTATACCGCTCTATCCTCCGTCAATCCGGTTTAAAGATGAAAGGGCAATTGACCTCGGTGGAGTATGCCATGATTTATTGGGTGGCACAAGCTATGTCCGAAGGAGTTCCAGCATTTTCCCTAGCCTGTATAACCAATAACAATCAGCTTACGGCAGAACTTGTACGGAACACAACAGAACTTGTATGGCAGAACAGAGGTGTAAAGAGTCAGGATACCCTAGCTATAAGGAAAACCTGCTGTGAGTTAAGATACCCGACCCCAGGGGGGCACGCAGCAATCAATGGCGACGGGTCGCGGAAAAAGGTCGAGCTAAGTCTAAAAAGCCCTTGTCGTTGTTCTGTGTGTGAAGAAGTCATCGTCGAAAGCGACAAAGCGACCAAAGTCGAAGGCCAAGATGCTGTTCTCTGCGAGGGACCGTGCCAGGGCTGGCTTCACCGGCGTTGTGCTGGACTCAGTAAGTCAGCTTTCAAGTCTGTTTCAAACTCTACCGACCCGTTCTATTGCCCGTATTGTCGGTTAAAAGCTTATGAAGCACAACTTCTTGACCTCAAGTCGACGTTGTGTGCAGTAACTGCTGAACTTTCCAAACTGAAGAATAAATTCTCATCTATGCTGGTGGCCCATCCTGTAGTACTAAGGGCGCCACCATTGTTTCCATCTTATTGCCAGTTCCCAAAGCTCAAACACCGGCATACTCTGCACATGATAAAAAAAAACATCATCTAGTGATACAAAGAATCCATGAGCATGAAAAGGGCACCCAGCGTCATATTAGATCATCTAAAGATATTGACTCCACCGTCTCTATTTTGTCCTCTGTACATCCATCAATCACTACCTATTCTGTGAACGACTGTCTTAGGCTGGGAAAGTATGCTGAAAATCGCTGTCGTCCTATCCTCGTTAAGCTAAACCGGCCTATTGATGTTCCTACTATTCTAGCAAACAGAGCTAAAGTTGATCCGTCTCTCAAAATTTCTATCAAACCGCATCTGTCACCTGCTGAAAGACAAATCAAAGCCATTCTTCTCAAAGAGAGGTGGAAGCTAATCCAATCAGGTACCCTTCGTAAACATATTAAATTAAAGTCTGACTGTCTTATTGTTCACAATAAAATACGGCCAAGTTGTAGATTCCAAGTTCACACTGTGCTCTGTAATTCGTCACCTGCTAGTACTAATAGTCATGACACAAATGTTGTTGTAAGTCTTGATGTCCCTGCACCTGTCAGTCAGTCCTCTGTACCTAACCCTCTCGATACTCCACCTCTAATTTACTCATCCCAACCTGCATCATCAAATCCGTCACCATCCCTTGTGCCACTCTCATCTTCATCAACTCCTGATGCTGCTAACAAATGACTACCACAATCCAACCAATCTATTCACTATTTCTACTGGAACTGCCGCAGTTTACCTAACAAACTTTCCCAATTTCAGTCCTTTTTACATAGCTCTTCTTACCACATCTTTTGTCTCACCGAAACCTGGTTATCTGATACAATATACAATAAAGAAATTCTACCTTCTCACTATGATATCTACCGATCAGATCGCCAAACTCGTAGCGGTGGTGTAATGATCTGTGTCTCTTCTGTCTTGTCTTCTCACCTCATTCTTTCACATCCTTCTGTTGACTTGATAGTTACGAAGACAGCAGTAGTAGGTTGGCCAAGATTGAAACTACTGTCGGCTCAGTAAGCATTAATGTGCAACAAAAATTCGCTAGCACATAACATGTGCCAACAGTGGGGCCAAAACTATTGTTGGGAATCCTTCATTCTCTCTTCTTGTCGAATAATTAATTCAGCATTCCAGTTCTGAGTGGTCATGTTCAGTTTTACCTGTTATTAAAGAGAAATCGAAGAACAAAAGATCCGATTACTATATCTGTTACATCATCAATGGAGTCATCAAACTGATAATAGAAATTAAACTAGATACTCCATTTAGTTTGGTATCTGGTACCAGCAAGAAACATCTGGCTCAATTACTGCTAGAGGTGCACTATGCAAGTCAAAAAATCAATATCGCGGCCCTACTGCAACACCATTAACAGATGGAGAAGTATGGCATTTTTTCCTTATTTCAGTCAGTAGATTGCCATTGAACAATACAGACACTAGAGAAAAGTCAAGAAAGCAAATGCGCTCGCACAGAAGCACAGTATATGAACTGTCCTGGACAGAAAAAAATTCCATCATGTGGTTTTTTCAAGATTTAATACGCTGTGGAATAATCATATTCTACGATCGATTTCAAATACTTAATTCCTGGTCACACTTGTGGTCCGACTGATCGAAATTTTGCAATAATAGAGAAAATGCTAAAAGAGTTGAAACTGCCCCTCAAGGAACGGTATCAGCGTGTCACACAGTCTTGTGTTAGTAGCAGAAATCAAATTCATGTCATAAAAATGCAGCAGTCCTCCCTTTGCAACTAACACGAGTATCTTAGCGGTCAATACACTGAACGGGCACTTCCACTAGTTCAACAACCTTGTTGGGCGACTGCTGCGTGGATAGTATTGCTGAGCAGAAGACTGAAATTTGGAATGATGCTCTTAAATGAAGAGGATCTAGATGACGTTCGATCATCAAATGTTGTTGCTCCAAGTTGTGATATCAATCCAGAGCTGATTTGTGATGCACAACTTCTGGTTGGAAGATTGATTGCAAATGCAGACAAACTCCTGGGTGAGAAATAAACTATTTATTTTATGGCTCAATAATTATATAGGCAATTATACAGCAAACCTTGCAAAGAGCTGGATGAATGTGCGTGCTAAATTCGATGGTGGGAAGCAGCAAATAGGAGCCAATGGGGGTCATGGGAAGGCAGATGTGCGGGAGCTGGTTTACGACACAATCTTGGTCCTGACTGGGGAGCTGTTGTATGGAAACAAGTGACAGGAAATTGACCATCTTACAGCAAAAGAAGTGATATTAATTTATTCTTCAAGATTTTATACATGCAGTGAAATATCACAGGAGTCAGGGAGGTATTAGCCTCCTCCCCAGGCCCCACCCTCTAATTAATTTGCAATTATGTAGAGAGAGGGCCTGGTAATACTCGCGACAAAAACTGTCGCGAGTACCTCACAAAATCGTGAGGTCGCGAGAAGGTTATAGCGCACGAATCCATTGCGCCACTATTGCTTGACGTGCAACATAATATGAACAGTCGAAAATCACTTCTCAAATCACTTCACAAAACAACACACATGATGCATTATGTTGTAAACACATTGCAGTTGAGTAATATTATTTTGTACTAGTTTGATAAAGATTATTTGATAGCTATTAGCATTTGCCGCCACTAGTACCTCGCTTGCAGTCTCTGTCATTTTGTCTGTGAATAGCTAGGCTGAAAACATTATTTTTTGGTGTTGTTGACAAAATGGAAGATCTATTACAATATTTTATGATTGTTGGAGCCCTCAAGCACTATTGTTCCACCACCTATACATAACAGTATATCATGTACCTCATCCACTCCATCACCATACTGTGTTCACACCTTCTCGAGGTATGGGTGTATCTTCACAACACATTTGTGAACTGTAGCGATTGTTATTATCAAAACTTTCGACGTCTGCAAATTTATATAGAGAGATCTTTAGAGAAGACCTTTCTTCTTCCGAAGAAAAAGATTACTGTCTCGACTCATTCTATTTTGACAACAAAACTCTATTGCTAATGTATAAAGTAAATTTACTGAAGAGACGAGAAGAGAAGGAGAAGACGACAGTGAAGAGACAACATTTTATAAAAGTCAAGTGTCTTTACTGGACGATGCCCTTAGTAGTCAATCTGACGATCCCCGTCCTCTTCCCAAAATGTATTACACAGATGGAGCACCTGGTATGCATGGAATAAACTACTGTGAAAATACATGGTCACAAAGACTCTGTGGAGAAAACTAAGTGGAAAAGAGGAAAATAAGTGAGGTAAAATATGGCAAGTCCAATGATAACACTGTGAAAGCACGTAGAGATTACGTCAGACATGATGGAGGGCTAGATATTGATGATGTTCCTCAAGATATTCCTGCTGAGGTTTTAGAAGACATGATGTTTGACTACTACAGGGCTCATGTGTTGGTATTGTCTCCAGACATTTGTGTCTCTGGTTTTGTTTTCAGTAAAAACATTATTACACATGCAATGACGTGTAAATATACTCGTAAACATAACGAGTATGTCAGATTAAAAAATGAATTAAGAAACATAAAAATTATAGTTAATAGTTATACTAACGTCGATTTTCTTCTTCAAGGTATAAATTCGGCTTAACCACTTAAACGTCACTCTCGGCTATAATGCAACACTAGCGTCAGTAACTGAAGTCAGCAAACTCCACAAGACACCACTTCAAGCCAGGATAGCAGAAGGACATAATTCAAGTTTGTTGGCAACAATTTGGATAAGAAGAGAGTGGATGAAATGCGATGAGATCATCAGTCAGAAATGCAACACATGTATAGATGACTTTGGTGTGAACTCTCACCTCATTAAACGCGAGGCAATCTTGGTAGGCGTGCCTATGTCGAGCGTTTGAGTTACACCCCTTTGGGGTCGGTGCTGCCTTCTTTCGTGTGGTAAATCATCAGTCAGAAATGCAACACATGTATAGCATACTGGTAGTGCGTAGTCGTGTACCTATTTCTTCTAGTTGTGAAACCAAGAAAGACTTCGTATCTCTCGAACACTCAGCCTTCCTTCCAACGCCACTAGACATCAAGGCCATTCAAGCCAATCTGATACTGCTAGTGCTCCAGGTAATAGCAAAGTATGTTAATGCATGTACATGCATGCTTGTTCTGTGTAGCTATAACAATGTCAAAATGATTTTTATAAGTGTGATTTCAAGCGTATTGGACAGTACATAGGAATGTCAATAATACAAGATTGCTTTGGGCTACCCATTTTTTCTAATTCTCTTTAGCTTTTCGTTTAGTGTATAGACTAATTAAAGTTATCAAGATGCTTCTTGTGGGTTTTTTGTCTTTGTTGTTGTTCTGGCTCTACATATTATCTGTGGAGTCATCAGCAGTCAACTTAGTCAAATTATGCTTATTGCAATACTGTACATGCCCTCAAATGTGATCTCCTATACACAACCTGCTAGCTGATGTTGTAGACATTTGTGGTGGATCACGACAGCTTTTAAAAATTTTCAACTGGCTAGGTTGTGTATCCTCTCCGGATACACATGACCGGTTCATCACTCAGCATGCCGAAGTTAAGCGTTGTCGAAGTGTTTGGGAAGACCTTCAAAAAAATGTCTTCAATTTCACAAATAGTTCAGTTCTTATGTTGTTTGTCTGATCTGTCGGATGAGTTGAACAAGTCGCACACACCAGTGGAGCCACAATCACTGCACTGCAATTTAAAATGTGACAAAATATTTCAAATAGCGTTGAATGATTATGTTACCCTATTATTTCAGCTATTATGCCAAGTTTGAAGCCAGGGCATCAACAAGATGCTCATGATTTTCTATTAAAACTGCTTGAGAGCATGATCAATAGCGTACCACACACTAAAAGAATTTGAACACCAAAATTTGAGTACCAGTGTAATATCTATAGAGCTACTGCAATTGGTAGTAGGAGCTGATAGAGATGGTACTGATGTCCCTCGGACATGGAAGAACTTTGTTTTGAATCTCAGAAGTGAGTCTCCAGAGACTCATCAATATGTTACAATACCCGATTCTTCCGGCACACAGGTTATATTATGCACCCTATCTAATGTATCTTCATCATTATTACTATCTTTATGTAGGATTCAAGTTCTGGAAAGTCAACTCCCGAAAGTTCCATGCTGTACCCTAGGACGACCTACTAGCACCAGTGCGCAAGCGCAAACGTCGGGGTCCTCAGCAGGCTGAGTCGTCGTCTACAGCTTCCTCTAGTGCTAGTGGTTCCGATTGCTCCTGTAAGAAACTGGAAGAAGACTTGAAAGAATTGGTGGATGAGGTGTCTACAGTGGCAGGACAGCAGCAGCAGGTAATTATTTATCATCATAATTCCACTCATTAATATCTTTGCATGTCTTCTTATCAATGCAGATGATGGAGAAACTAAGTGGAGCTGTTAACAATCTCGATGCTGTCCTAAAGCTGACCAAACGTACTCCAGTACCTCTTGGCCTGAAAAGACTGCTACAGGATTCACTGAAATGCCGCATTTGCCATGGCACACCGATGAAGCCGCCCATCCTGTTTGGAAAGTGCTGCAGAGTGATTTAAAGATGCGAGGCTTGTGTTACCACGTGGTTCGAAGGACCAGAAGCTTTCACCAAGGCCTGTCCTCATTGCAATTCCTATACATCTTGAAGCACATTGGTGCCTTGTAGCAGTGGACTTACGGGGCAGGGATATATTGTACTTTGATTCCCTTAGAGGAGACGGCAGCGAGTGCCTTTCAAAGATCAGGTATACTATTACCAGCGTTTACTGAGACCTTGCGGGTGCATGGAATGGATGACCTATTCACTGAACTGTCCAAAGTTATCGGAGAAGACTGATCACTAGAAATAGCCAGACTGATTTGACATTGTACCTTGACCTTGTATTTCAAATGTAATAAAATTTGATTGAAAACAATGAAACAATATGAATCTAACATACGAAGCTGCCTTTAATCCATCCGGGTACATGTAACACTATTATATCCCCATGGCCCTTCCAACTTGTACAGATACGATACCCTAAAGATGAACACAGACAGTCGGTGTGTGTTAAAAACTTGCATGAACTATCGTAGCAATGACATCCCGACTTCGTCCACAAGATTGTTACTTTTCCAGATCTCATAGTTGTCTATGGTATCAAAGGTTGCATTCAATGAAAGTGCACTGGTTTGTCAAAGGTACACACTAAAATAGCACGAATATAATTATTAATCTATTTATCTATCTATTATGATAATAATTAGAATTATTACTCTGACTTAATTATGTTGAATTCTGCATGGTCGTAATTATTAATGATTCAGTCTCTCAAGGAGGTATCCACGCCAGCTGTATCTATTAGTGTTTCAACTCCGATCGATGAATTTTGAACCATTATCATTGGCGACGGAAACTGTCTTTCCAGAAGTTTTCTTTTATCCTGTTTAACACTGAAGATAAGCATCCTTATCTACGACAAGCAATTGCATGAAGTCATAACATTAAATGAGGACTGTTTCAGGTCTTATTGCTTGACAAATACTGTAGCTAAGAAGATGAAAAACTAAAAATATGTGGAGTCAGAGAAATATATTATGTAGGAGGAGTTCAAAAGATAGACAATTTCCAACAACTCCAACTTTCTCTATACGTAAGAAAAGCCTACCAGAGCCAAATCCACAGAAAATTGAGCTTCCTAAGGATTCCGACTACCATACGGTAGTCGAGAAACCCAAAGATATGGAAATCGTTTATTTTGAGCACTTTCGAAACTTTATTTGCCGTACAGTTTTGTCATCTCAAGATAAGACAGTTATTAGTCAATTTCATCCAGTTAATGCTGAAAAATTCGGTGGACTATGCAATGGCTCCATAGCTAGTCACTGTCCTAGCATGAAAGTACCGGCAACATTTGGCACTCAAGCTAAACTATATGCTGAAGCTTCATTATTTCAAATACCGGTTTAGGTGTTTTACAAAAGAAGTGAAGAGGAAGGCTGGAAATGGATGATGTACGACTCATAAAATAAAGAGAGTCCTCAGACTCCAGCTATTGTGACAGAACACTCTCAAGAAAATGTTTGGATTGAGTCTCTTTGAAGCTCTTTGAAGCCTCTGCGATTGACCATTTTGGCTGATGGATGGACTCTGGAGTTAGAGGTGGACACAGGTGCTTCAGTTTCGATTATCAATGAAAAGGTGCACATGGCCTGCAGTGTATACAGGACATAAGTTGAAGGCAGTGGGTGAGATAATGTTGGTGGTGTGTGGACAAGGTCCTACTCTCCTCGGCAGAGACTGGCTAAAGTATACAGCGCCTACTCAAATCCCAAGCCAAATAACAGCTGCCAATCAAAACAATGAGGGAACACAGTGCTCCTTTTATTACTTGTTTCCCATAGTACCAAACAGTTCGATCGCACGAAGTACTCAAATCAAGAAAACAGGAGACTTTAACACATGGTCCAAAGATGTCAAGACTTGGAGTTTTTATGATGTGAGATAGTAGAATGTGTGCATAGCATTGATTAGTACAAGTCTAACAAAAATCTGTTTCAACTGTTACCAAAAGAAGCTTGCAAAGTGTAGTCATGAGATTCAATTGGAGACATTTCGAAAATTAAAAGGACCAATGGGATATAAGCAATGGGAGTTCAACCTTGCTGCAGTCTGGGGCAGATGTGCACTGGAAGAGGGCACTCAAAGCTTCAAGAAACCATGAGTGTGCTTGGTGTACCTGTAATGTCTGCTAGACAGTTCATTGCCAATGAAAGAGACATATGTGAATGGTGTGACGTAGAACAGTTGATGATTGAAACCGGAGAAGAAGAAAGAAATATGGCAGAAGAAAGTACCAGCTATCACGGTTATTGTTGACGCAGGCTGGAGCAAGCGTTCCCATTGTCATTTGTATAATGCCAAGTCAGGTGTTGGAATAATTGCTGGCAAAGCAACTGGTAAACTTCTGTACATGGGTGTTAAAAAAATTTTATTTAGTTTAGAGTATAGATTATCAAGATGTTTCTTGTGCGTTTTTTTGTTTTTGTTGTTGTTCTGGCTCTACATATTATCTGTGGAGTCCATCAGCAGTCAACTTAGTCAAATTATGCTTATTGCAATACTGTACATGCCCTCAAATGCCATCTCCTATACACAACCACTAGCTGATGTTGTAGACATTGGTGACAGCTTTTAATAATTTTCAACCGGCTAGGTTGTGTATCCTCTCTGGATACACGTGACCGGTTCATAACTCAGCATGCCGAAGTTAAGCGTAGTCAAAGTGTTTGGGAAGACCTTCCAAAAATGTCTTTAATTTTGACATGTTGCAAATAATATTTTAATACAGGCCTTAGAATCAGTTAATGATAGAGGGCGGAGCGATGTGGATCACGTGAGCTCACACATGTGCACGCAGTAGGAATTGACTGCTCATCTTCTTCCCACCCACCCTATGGACCCGTAAGTTAGACTACGTAAAGTATGTTTTATGTTGATCCAACTCTGTATGCTGTGTGTACCTCCGCTCTTCAGGCCGTGACAGGCACGTCAGCCAGTCCGAAAGGACAGCTCCCTTAGCTTGCATTTTAAGCGAGGGACCGGGACCACTAGTTTTGATATATACTCCTTGTCGTACCCCCCTGAAATGAAACATCGACTGTATGACCAAAAATATATAATTAATTTGGAGAAAATTGAATGGCGTAAAAGTGCACTGACCGACCCGGTTCCAGGCCTTCTCAAAGTTGCACAACATTCGGTGATCTGAACATAAAAACCACACAACACAAAGTATGTCAGTGAGACATAATCATGTAGACAGATACATATACTATTGTTACTATCATGTGACAGTAGCTAAGACACGATATAAGAAGTAAGGAACAATTGTTTGCTCTCAGTTTTTCAGGGCAGAAGGTGGAAAGATGCTTCTATTATCGTGAGGTGAGTATAGCTCTGTAGTGTGGGCACTTGAGCATGTCTATTTATTCCACTGAGCTAGCCCCAGGCTGCAGCCAACATGTATTGAAGCAAATTAGGCCACTATAGTTGGCACAGGCCCAACATGCATCACGGTCCCTAAGCTGTGCATGAACTCCCTTAGAGAGGTTGTAATTTGCATTACGCCATGCACATGCAGCTAAGTGTCGCTGTATTTGTAAAATTGTCGTGCCACGTGCACAACGAGTTTGTGTGAGCATTATTATATCCTTCAAGCTACACATCACTCGAGCACAGTATGAGCACACGAGCTACATATCACAACAATTCGAAAACTGCTCGCATGCCTGAGCACCAGCTCTCCTATCTCTAACGTGCGTAGCTCACCACGTGTGCGAATCGCACAATAAATTATTACCTATTATACTATACTTTTACTGTGTTTCTCTTTTTACAGACAAAGTCGCAGAATTGGCAGCAAGTGATTTTGGTGAATTTTTTCCTATATTTTTTGGGACGTTAGGAGCTGGTCTACTACTATTAATCCCATGGTTGTGCTCTTTATGTAGTAAGTTATTTTTTACTAATTCAGGCATGCTAAGGAGCCTGTATTTGGTCGATGTGAGGGACGAGGTCGAAAGGGGTGAGGGTAGTTGTTGGACAAGGTGTAATGAAGCACGAAAGTTGCAGTGCCACGATGGAATTGTGTGTCTGCATGCAATTGCTCTGACAACAGCCTTGCACACACTAATGAAAAAGCACCAATAATCCAGATGCATTGACAAACACACACAACCAGTCCCTTTCCTGTAACTGGTGTTTAGCAGATTGGTAGATTTTCAAAAAAATTCGTATTTGTTGTATGTCAAATTACACATCAACTTATTAACTATAACTGAGTGATACAGGCACCCCACAATGGTACTAACATTATGAGTATTCTCTGTATAGCATGGGAAATAGAAAAGGCATTGTTGTTAACAACAAACTTAGTCTATCGAGCTAGTCTATATTGTGGAGATTAATTATATCTCTTTATCTTCTGCAGGAGACAGATGCATGAAGAAAAAAAGGAAATGCTGTAAAGGTCTTCTAGCAGAAATCAAGGTAGACTTGCTAGTGTTTAATGCACATGTTTTAATAGTTTATTACATGTATACATGTATATTGATTATTTCATTACCATTTTAAAGCACGGTTGAAGTACTTTATCTTTGATACAATTCAAAAAACACCAGACTTGACTTGCTTGGTCAAAATCAGTTGCGTTCATTAAAATTAATGTGCTTTGATTTTAACCTATAAACAGAGCTTATAGCAACACTTACAGCCCTCACTGGCTATAGTATTGCACTGTTTTCTCAATTTCTGATGTGAAAATTTGATAGGCCCATTTTGGATTCCACTACTCCCTACTTGTTTGCTCTGTCATTTAATAGCTCTTTAACCCTCGCAACACATGTTTGAGGGTTGTGGATGGTAAACACAAGTTAATAGAAATTTTTAGTATTATAACTTACGTGTGGTATGAACTTAAGAAAGATTAATCTTTGTCTTTCCCTGCAACTGCAAAGGCGAAGGAAGAAGAAATTAAAATTCTTATTCTAATCATCAAGAATTTGGAAAAAATTGTTGACAAAAGGTAAATATCAGTGATTGTTATGGAGGGATGGCCGTGATTCAAGATTGAAATGATCGTACAAACCATCTTCACTCTATTCAATTTGTGTGGGCTGCAATTGCGATTTAACACTTTTTAGAAACCACTTTAGGCTCACCAAAGAGAGCTTTCAGCTCAGAAAACTTATCTGATCAATCCTAGATGGCTGATGTATCGTTTACGTTTATTGTTGCAACTAGTGTGCAAGTGGTCGAGCTGCTCGTTGAGGCGTCTTGAGGCTTTCTACAGCTACCGCTAACTCACTCATTCAATGGACAGTCAACCAAACAACAGCTAGAGTAACTTAGGATGGCCATTATCATCGATATCACGTTGGCATCGATATCACGCTGGCATCGATATCACGCTGGCATAAGTGGCATCACGGTTTCTCTCAGCCACATGGCTGTAGAGACACCCTATCCTAGTCCAGAACAAGCTAATTCGCCTGTGTTCAATGACGATACCAGGAAAGAGGTGAGACTATAAGAAATACTGTTGCTATGAATTACAACGCGTTTCTTCGTCTCCAGCCGGAGTATACCTATCGGTTGAAAATCATCAACCAAACAAGAAAAGTGAATTCATGATAAGAGATATGCATGACTGCCATGAGTCAATCACAGAACTTAAGGTTTCCATCACGGATGCTTTACGGACCACGTACCAGCAACTACCAACTTTAATGTTGGATATTTCCTGGGCAAGCAGTCTTCTAAATACTGGCTAGTAAACAGAGTTAATGTATACCTCTATGAAGAAAAAGGACATTATATTATGGTGCGATTTAAGATCTGAGAGCACTACTAATGACAAAAAACGCAGGTCACAAGTGGAACATGTTGAACCTCCTCCCAGCAAGCGTAAGCTAATAGAGGATAAGGTCGATGACATGGTAGAGGAGCTCAGAGAGACATGACGACAGGTACACACTACCACAACTGCATCTAATGATCAGTGCTGGTCATCATGAAAGCTTGGATGATTCCCCTCAGATACCAGCACTTACAGGAGTCACACCCAAGAGGAAACAGAAGGAGTCATTGGCAGAAGCAATTGCAGGGGCAGCTTCGACACTAGTTGGCGCATTCCACAGCAAAGGTTCAGCTGATGTCTGTCTCCCCAGCAAGGTCTCCCGGAGAAGCAAGTTGCAAATTTGAACATACCTGCATTTTGTGTGGCCGATCTGGTCATAGGTGAAATAGTGCTCGGACAAGCTGAGTTTCAAAGGCAAGAGAAAGGCCCCACCAAGGAGCGCTCCTGACCAAGGAAGTTCCTGAGAAGCGCTCTCATCTTGGCTCCTCCAGCAGCACAGGCTGGGTGGTTCCTTTCATTTAACCGGTTGTAATCTGTTACCGCATACTGTGATCATGCTGTAATAATCAACTACTATCAATAATCAGTTCTCTTCTAGTGAAGATGATGTGGATATAACTGACAGTAGTTCAGTTGACATAATTTATTACGTATAACAATAATGCACTGAAGCTTTTGTGTGCAGAGTTACCAACCATTCACGAGTACTCCAGTAGAGACTCCAGACCCTCCCAGTGCAACAACTGCCAGCAGTCATGACTCAACAACTATCAGCATAGCGGCCTATTCCAGTGCAACAGCCTCCCCAAGTAGTGACACCGGTACCACTACCAGCAGTACTTGTGCAACCACCTGTGGTACAGCGACCTCCCCCGGTAGTGACGCCCATCCTTATCATTACCTGTATTTCTCTTTTAGTGTTAATGGGGCGAGCCTGAGCAAGCCCCTTATGGATCGAAAAGGGTCCCCGCGAACTATCTATCTATCTATCTATCTATCTATCTATCTAACTATCTATCTATCTATGTACCTATGTATGCGTACGTCTTTCCATAAATGCTCTCACACTCTAATTCACCGAACGGTTCAATTTTGCCGCGTGTGTATTCCGTAAATGCCCTCGCGTTGTAATTCATCGGATGATTTTTAAATTTACTCAACTGCTGCACGTGTACTATATATGTGCTCTTTTTTTGCTGGTCAAGAACGAAGATGTCTAAGAGAAAGCTGGATCTAGATAGAAAGCTGGATCTAGATAGAAAGCTGGAACTGGATGTCTCTGAAATAAACGAGGAAGCAAGTGGAGCATGCGTCCATGGTCAAGTAGTGGGCATGTCACCAGTAAAGACCAGCCGAAACAACGAAGAGCTGAAGTATGTGGACGGTCACCTGAGTGATGGCAAAGAAGTATGTCGATTTGTCTCCTTCGATGTAAAGATAAAAGATGAAATCGAAAAGATCAAAATCAAGTGGATCAGAAAGTGTGATTTTACAGAACTGTAGAATCAAGAAAATTGGAAATGGAGATTTGTAATTGTTCTCTTTTCAATATTTTGTTCAATTTCAAATCAGCGACGCTCAATTATGAAACAGTCATCTGATCATCCACATTGACCCACATTGTCTTACAATCGTCTAGTTTATAGTTTATCAGTGGAGATTATAACGGTCGGCCATCGGCCATTTACCGA
This sequence comes from Haliclona indistincta, assembly GCA_964017065.1. NCBI lineage: Eukaryota > Metazoa > Porifera > Demospongiae > Haplosclerida > Chalinidae > Haliclona > Haliclona indistincta. The sequence goes on from OZ024786.1 coordinate 6,438,293, forward strand.
ACAAATGGTTGTAATGGCTGGGTGTTAATTTGTCTAGCTGGTCAAAACTGCCGGTCAATTTTACAAGTAGACCACACCTTAGCTCAATAGTGTGCTACATGCTGGCATACATTGTGAATATTGTTATAACCGTGAATAATATTAATGTATGTGTATACGTAATATGGCGAGCAAGAGCGAGGGGTTTGACACGGGCAGAATCTCGTACACTAATTCAAGGAATCAAAGAATCACGTGCAGAATCAAGGAATCACGTACAGAATCAAGGAATCACATGCAGAATCAAGGAATCACGTACAGAATCAAGAATCAGGACGTGGAATCAAGAATCATAACGGAATCCATGTGATTCCAGAATCATTACCGTAATCTAGGAATATTTGTTTGTATATTTTTGTAAATTTCAGTATATTCTTTTTGGTGGCCACGTGGCAGCTGCAAAATTCGAACGCGTACAGCTCGAGTAGTAGGCCTGGCTAGTGGTTTCCTAAGACAACTTCCTGTTACTATATACTGTATCCACGTAAGATTACAGTCAGTGTCATTATGAATAAATCATTGTAGTTTGCCCTCTAGTGAACACTTTCACCCAAAACCAGCTTCGCTAGGCTGAGTTCCACAAGCTAGGCATTGCATTGCAAAAGTGCACTCAGATTCACTCAGATTATCTGGTGAGAGAAAAGCAACAGCACAAACAGTAAAGAAATTATGATAATTATTCTTCAGGAAATCTGAGGCATTGCATGGTGTCCCTTCATTTCTTCAGTCCCTTCATTTTTTTAGCTTGTCTCTAGACTTTAAGTAAGGATAATTTCATAAATATGCACTAATAGTATAGTATCATTTTAGCATTAGCCTCATAACAGCACCAAAAACAGCTATTACATGTATTAGATGCTACATTTGAAGTAATTTACAACATCTTTAATTTGCACAGCATGGAATCAAATGACGTTGAGTATAGAACACAGAGAGAGGAGACTGTGTCAAAAATGAGGGCTCAATTACCTGAGTATATAGTGAACTACTTGGTTGCTTCTGGGTTCTATACTTTGCTGCAAACAAAGTCTCCTATAAATACTAAGCCATCGGCATTACAAATCATACATTTAAGAAATAAGCATTGGGCAGCAGTACATGTTACTGAGACAGAAGAAGTATGTGTGTATGACTCATCTTATTTTGATTGTGATGACGACACACTCATTGTTATTGCCCAACTTGTTCGCAGCTGCAAAGATGAACTTGAAGTGACATTTATGAATGTAGCAAAGCAGACTGGAAGTGTTGATTGTGGCCTATTTGCATTAGCAACAATAACTTGCTTAGCATTAGGCAATGACCCAACAACTGTTGTCTTTGACCAAAAGCAACTGAGGCACCACCTAATAAAATCAATGGAAACAAATACAATAAGCTCTTTTCCAGTAATCAAAACAAGACGACCAAAAAGTAAAGTGAGCAAGGTACAAACATGCATCATCTACTGCGTATGTCGGCAAGCAGACTATGGACCAGAACTAATTCAATGTAATACTTGCAAGAAATGGTTCCATTTGGGTGACTGCTTCAAGAAACCAGATAACGACTACGACGACTGGTTCTGTACTGCCTGCACTACTTAACTCTCTGTTTTCATGTTACCATAAGAATTTATACTGTACAATATTCATCACCAAATCATAAGATAACAATTTCAGTTACTCATGCACTAAGAATTATTTAGTTGCTTGTAGCACCAATTGGTAATAATTCTAATTAGTAAGAGCATAATTTTCTTACTTGTGGTACCATTGAAATAGCTGAGGACCAGTTTAAAGTAGATGAGTCTCTTAGAATCCATGGATTTAGTCAGTCTAGTACATGTAGGTTTGATCATGAGTTGGTATGAAATCCAAAACTCTGAATTACACTGCTGAAGAGGATGAGACATGATGAGATCATGAGAAATAGTCTGAATGAGAAGTGACTGTGTACTACATCTTATACTGTGTGTAGCTCACAAGCCTCGCATATCAAAATAACTTATTTTACTTACTTTAGTATAATTAGTTTGCAATCAACACCAACTTACAGTCTTTAATCATTAGTAGATAAACACTCAGAATCACTCCGACAACGTGCAGAATCAAAGAATCACGTGCAGAATCAAGGAATCACGTGTGGAATCAAGGAATCACGTGCAGAAACTGAAATCACGTGCGGAATCTGGAATCACTCAATGAATCATGGAATCACCAAGATTCCGGAATCTCGTACGCAAAAACAGCCCATGTCGGACCCCTCGAGCAAGAGAGCATCCAGGTTACAGCCAACTGCAAAGAAAAAGTCTAGGAGACAGGTTTCTACCAATACTTTTACAAAGTGGCAGAATCAGTTTGAGCGTGAACATAGTTCTTTGACATGGCTTCGATGTGATACCTGTAAGGAGAACCGTGAACTAGTGGACAAGCTCTGGTGCTCTTTGTGCAGAAAGCATGAATCTACAATCCAATCATCCAAGAACTTTAGCTTTGAGCTGTAGTTTATCTACTAATGTTCATACTGTATAGTCTGAGTTGGTTGATTGTACCAAACCTATTTTTGTCTTTCTACAGTTAATTACTCTTAAAGTCTCTGCTGCCATCCATTCATCAGTCTCCGTTTATCTGGTTGTCGTTTCTGTTCGCTCGATTCGAGTCACTCGACTGGGAAGGCCGTGTCGGATGCAGTGTGCTGTGGGTTGTTGAACTGTTCTCTCTCTAAGGGGACCACGCCTTCTGAAGTGAGTCATATCTATTTAACGCGCATTACTTTGTAAGTTTACGACAGCGAGCGCGCCTGGTGTTGCTCAGCTCGAATACGGTCATCTCAGCTTTCATTGCGCTCCTCACGGGCAAGTTCTTCACTTCTTGTAAACGAATCCACCGGGGAGACAGCATGATCAGCTTTCTCTTGGAGCTGGCCTGACTAAGACATGCTAAGACGTCGAGGGCGACTCAAGTGGTTCGCGCCATCCTCTCTTGCCGCACTTAGAACTATTATGTATCACGTGCACAGAACGTACGTCACGCATATTTAATGAAGCACAAAAACTTCCAAATATGGAAGTTTCTGAGCACACATCTGTGAATCTAATTGTACACTGTTGGCACTAACGTGCGGTTTACAGTTGCACGCTCCTTCTGTTCATGTGCTCCTGCTACGCACAAATGAATGTTGCACTCGTGCAATATTGATTTGTATGACCGGGCTCGGTCCTATAAATCCAATATAGCACTCGTGCCGTGATATAACATATACATGCATGCATCTGCAGTTGCTGTGTTTGTGGAATGGTGGATAGTGTCATTCCACCGAGGCATCTGCACCTTAGGTGCTTCGTTTTAGCATGTTTAGCGCTTTGTTGTTCATTATTCACTTGGATGGTGCTGTATGTCTGGTCTATTCCTGTCTATCCTTGTGATAATTTCACGCCGTAACGGTGTCTACTAATGTATTGACCAGCAAAAAAGAACTCTCTTATTGCATTTGAGCATGCACTTTATATAGCACAGAAGACAATGGGTACAAGACAACATACCAATACAGACACTGAGTCTACAGCATGAACTAAATATAGATACAGGAATTTTAGGGAATCTAGCAAAACGTATTGCGCCCAAAACGCCCTTTGCACATGCGCAATAGCTAGAAATAATACTTAACTAGCTTTTGCGCATGTGCAAAGGGCGTTTTGTACGCAATACATTTTGCAAGATTCCCCTAAAATTCCTGTACTGATAAAAATAGAGTTCCAATGTTCCAATGATCATTACAATCCTTTATATCTCAGATGCCTCTAACTGAAGAAAAGCTCAGAAAAAGGCTGAAATATCTTTATCGAGAACTTGATAATGTAGTCTTATATCCACTGAAGGAACCTCCACTGAAGGTATTTTTGTATGTGATGCTTTCAGTAATACAATTTTTGGGACCCAAGCTTAATAATAACTATTATATAGCTTTAATAGTATTAGAAAACACTCCTCTTAGCATTGTTGAGACCAGGAAACTTGATCGTGAATTTGGTCCTCACTATTACAATGACAGACCACAGAAGAGCAAACGAGTGTATTTGCAGGGCACTCGCAAGATAGGCTGTCATGCACACATAGTGCTTAAGATGTGCATTTTTTATCCCCAGTATGAGTTACAAGAGCAACAAAGAGCTCGCACACAAAAACAAAGGAAAACGAAGGCACTTAAATATAAATAAAGGGTAGACCCAGAAAATGTTGCTAAAACTGTTTAGTTTATATCTCTTCCAACTCAAGACGCACACAGTGGTCATCCTACTGATACAGGAACTGCAGGGTTTGCTAAGTGCATGAATGAGTGTCTGCTAAAATAGTTGAGATTATGGGCAGCGAGATTACTGACAAAGCACAAGTACGTAGTTTGCTTCGACGCTTTGTCATGCATGACCTTTGCAAAGATATGCCACCTGATCTAATTAATTATTCATATTTTCCGCTAGATACAGACATAGCTAAACATATTTACATGGCAAAGCGTGCATGTATGTGATAACATTTTTACGTGAAAATATTGTTGCTTACATTGTGCAGTACTACAGCATCATGCGCCACCAGCTGATGACAACACAGAGAATTTGAATGTCATAACTAATTGAATCATGCATTTACAGTACATTAATTTTGCACAGATTGAAGTCTGGAAGGAGAGGTACCGAAGCCTGGAGGTGAGGTACAAGGTATTACTTGCTTCAATTGGGGAGTCTCAAAGTAATGGTGAGATCATGCATGCAGCTGTTCTATTGCAGTATACAGAGCTTCACACTTATGCAGCAAAGCATAATCTCTATTCGTTGTCTGTGTATTACTGGATTAATGGCCTCTATAGGGACTCATGGCCTGAACCTGCACCAAATGATGCAGTAGTTCATATATCATTCTCTAATTTAAAGCTTCAACGAAGAAAGCAGTAGCTAGTTGTTAGTCACAAGACAGACAAGCTGTCTACCTTTTCATCTCTTCCTTATTCTTTGCCTGCAGTGCAAGCCACTGCAGAAAATGCTGTCAAAGTGACTTCAACACAAAAACCTCAATGTTCACAGTTGCAAGTTTAAAAAGAAAATTGCTGAAGATATTGCTTTATCTCTTGCAAATGAGCTACATCAGTCTGAGCAGGCCCTTTCTAGTGTCGAGTCCGATTGTGCTACATTGCAAGAAAAATTACAAACCAAGAAATTATAGCAATTTTATACAATAAGCTCTTACAGAAATATTTACAGATCAAACCAGAATCACTGCATTTAAAATTTCCAAGCAAACAGAACTTTCCGACCCTCAAGGCCAATTTAATCTTGCATTGTTTTTGAGCTGGTTTGTAGAGATGAATTAGACAAGAATATGCCACGTTCTGGAGCTGAAAATGAGGGAGAGACAAGTTTGAGCAATTTTTATCAGAGTGGTTGGGCCATTTGACCACCGTGGTCAAGCAAACCTGCTGAACGAGGAATGAGCAAATAAGATGCAGTCGGAAGCAGACATCATCATTATCATCATCTTATGAGTCGTATATAAAGCGGAACGTTCCCTTAGTACACTTGAGACTAGACAACAAAAAGATTTCAGTCGAGACAATTGATGAAAACATATATGTAAAGATACCCGAAAGCACCATTTCGGTCGAATCCGTAGTTTCAATTGTTTCACTAAAAAAAAACAGGAATACCAATAGAAGACCTAGTATTACTTGACAGTCAGATGGTGCCCATTTCTGACAGAAAATGTCAGTTAACATTACCACATTATAATTAGAAGACCTCTAGCAAGATTCTACATAAGCAGGAAAAGGCTATTTGCAATTGAATAGGTGTAAACGTCTTAGCCTCACTCGCAAAAGACCATCATCCTGTGTAGACCAAGGTGAAGACGAAGACAGCAGTAGTAGGTTGGGCAAGATTGAACTGTCGGCTCAGCAAGAAGCAACACAAGTTGGATTTGTAACCTAATATTTACTGTCATTATTGGTACAGGTGATGGAGTCAGTTTCTGATTTGACTCTTGCCATGCTTCCCTCCAGTTGAAAGTCGTAGACAAATTAGAATGCAAGTGCCTGCCTGTGACACCAATAGTGACCTTATGCTGTAACCAGCTGTTGGGATGTAGGGTCTCTTTTGATGCATCCACAAATGATGAATTGATTTGCCGACTATGCCGCAGCGAAGAGTGACTGTCAGTAGTTTTGCAGCTTGAAACTACATTCGTTAGCTTGAGGACTGCAGTTCTACACCAGGATATGGCAATCAGTAGCGTTTCGAGCCTTTCAGCAAAATCTACAAGCCTGCTAGCAGATCATGGGCGGGCTCTTCAAATTTGAGAATAAGAGAAAGAAAGATGAACAGATTGTGATGATGCAGTAACGGTATTTAAAGGAAATAGGACAGTCACTGTTGTTATTTATTTTATAGTCATTGTTATCTATAACAACAGAGCAAAGCAGTGAATCAACACCCGCTGCTATAATACACCTGGCAAATGATTTGTGTTTGAATCGAGCGCTATCAAGACCAAGTTAAAGGAACTGTTACCTGCTGCTCCAGCTCCTGTCCCGTTGGCTACACCACCAAGCCAACCTGGCCCTGTCATAAAAATGCAGCTAAGAAACCTAGGCTGTTAGATTTTATCAATGTACCTAATGTTCCTGCTTCAATGAACTCGATCTCTAGTGATCATCATTTACGCTATATTTAACATGTCGTGCAAATGCACATAGATTTGTCATGGGTTTGCAGTATATATGCAATGTAACGGCTCAGTCGAAGAAGATCAGTAAAAATGTTCAACATACCTACACCGACTCGTGTACAGAGAAGCGCAGAGAAGAGAAGAAGCGCAGAGAAGGCCACCATGGTGGAACTCTAGGCTAACAAATCGTGCTCCATCACCACCACCAGCAACACAACGTCCAGGACCGTCGCAGTCAGTAGAGCCGACATTGTCTAGCTCCCCGGCGAGCCAGCGATCGCGAGCTCCGCCCGTCACACCAGACGGCCTCATAGACTCGCCAGCTCACCAACAATCCGGCGCTGATCATGAGGCAATGCTGGGTGACGACTCTCAGGCTAGCGTCGTCTCACGTCTGAAGCACCTGCAGGACACTGTCAACAAACTCCTGGCAGTCACAGACAGTTCAGCTAGGCGATCGCCCGACAAGCCAGCAAAAGCTAGACTCCTTCTTATCTTACTAATTCTCTCAATAGCAATTTTGAAAGATGTCACTTGACCTGCACTTAGCTATATAAATTTAAGATCAAAAGCTGTTGTTGGAGTTTCGGAGAGACCATGTATTGGAAGACGCACTGAGGCATGCACGAAAAAAGAAGTTGTATCCCAAAAGAGTTTAAAGGTTCCAGCTATAATGCATACCGATTACTCATAGGCTAATGGTAACCATGCAGGCTCTCAGTATGATAATAATCTTCCGATAAGTTATATTCATTGGTGAAGAAGCGGAGGACACTGGGGGGCTTAGGCGGGAATTTTGGAGATTATAATTTGTTGCTGATGTTGCAAACCAACATTTGATAACAAAGACATTTCATCAAAATGAACCCGGACTCCAGGACTGCTAGGACTCCAGGTAATAGCAAAGTATGTTACTTCATGTACATGCATGCATGCTCTGTGTAGCTATAAAAATGTCAAAACGATTTTTTATACGTGTGAGTTCAAGCATATTGGACAGTACATAAGAATGTTGATAATACAAGATGGCTTTGGGCTACCCATTTTCTCTTTATCTTTATAATTATGAGTGCTTGGTATCTGTTGACATCTCGATAGTGTATGTCACTGATGACCATATCTCAGACACTTGGCTCAGACAACTTGTTTCATTGGTGAGTTTGTTTTGAACCCTATATGTATAGGTTAACCCATGTGTTCCAAGGCGGTACGGGATATACCCAAGGCTGGTTAATTATACCGCCTAACACACCAGTGGAGCTACAATCACTGCACTGCAATTAAAAATAATTCAAATAGCGTTGAATGATTGTTACCCTATTATTTCAGCTATTATGCTAAGTTTGAAGCCAGGGCATCAACAAGATGCTCTATTAAAACTGCTTGAGAGCATGATCAATGGCATACCACACACTAAAAGAAGGTGACTAGAATAACAATTTCAGGTGTATTATGGAGTTGAGTGTACAAGTACAGGTATGTAATAAAATAATTAATCAAATGAACAAGAAGTATTATCAAGCGCTAATGTGACCAAACCAAAGAGGCAAGCACATACATCCCAGTAGACATACAAGTTAGTGCACAAGTGTATTACCAACATTTGAACACCAACATTTGAGTACCTGTGTAATATCTATTGCATCAACAGAGCTACTGAAATTGGTAGTAGGAGCAGATAGAGAGGATAGAGAGGAGGGAGACTTACTCAGATGTGAAGATCTGTCAATAAATGAAGAAGCAATAGACCACGACATCAGTCAAATAATGTCACTGATGACATACTCGGCTTGGGTACAATACCACAACTATTCCATTAGCTGTTATTCTAGCGATGTCAGTTGAAACAGCAATGGAGCTGTATGTTATGTAGTATAACTCCAACTAAGCTAGACATGATACAGTGTGACACATGTGATCAATGGTACCACTAGTAAGAACATATGGCTATTACAAGGTTTACAATAATTCAATACTATAATAGGAACTGTAAAAATAATTATTGAAGATACAGAAGAAGAGTGGCACTGTACCAAATGTTACACACACAACTTAGCCCAATCATCTAAGCAGGCTAAAGCACTCCAACTGAATGTCAAGATGACGATATAGAGAACCATCACCAATAATATTTCCCATACCTTGGCATCTGATGATGTCTCTAGACAGCCAAGGGACCCGTGCAGCAATTCTCCTCATGAATAACAGTAGGGAAATAAGGTCCTAAAAGGAGAAGAACAGTCGCTGTGAGAAAACTTTACTTCCAGCAGATGTCATGTAATGCTTCACCTGTAATGCACAAAACACTATCATGGAATGATTTTACCAGTGAGGCTGAACAAAGTATGAAAATGGAGTTGAAACTGTTCACATACATGTTGCAGAAGTATGTAATACACACAGAAAATTGAATGAAAATTTACTTGAAAAATTAAAATTTACTTGACTACAGTCACGCTGTGTCAAAGGCTGTGTGATACGTGGTCACCAGCGGTGCGCCTAGAAACTTAGTAGGCGTTAACATGGAAGGTGTGGCAGTCCAGTCCACAGGTGTGGCAGTCCAGTTCAAGTACCAGTCCACACCTTCCCTGTGCTTCCAGTGTTCCCAATAATAGCGACTGCTAGCTACAGATAGCTCAGCTGGAGAAATGGATAGCTTCTACCAGCGATGGCACTGGCTTGGAGGATCGAGCTTTTTTCGATAGCAGCTTTAGTTGCCAAGTTACGTTCACGTATACACTCGAAAAGCCTTTAAAGCTAATTTTCGAGTGTATGCGTGAACATAACTCGAAAGTACGGAAAGCAGGCATGTGGTGCTCATTGTCGTATGTCGTCACCCTCATCATTGTCTTGGACACCGTCTCCCCAGTCGAGCGATGTTTAACACTTTCATATGAACTCTCACTTTCTTATTTATGTACTCAGTTGGTCTCTCAAAACTTTTACTATAGCTTGACACGTCTCAGGTGCAATTGCTCCTATCGTCTGTTCTTGTTTGATGTCCCCAAGGCTCCCTGGTGGGGAGGAGTGTTCGAGAGACTAATCAAGTCCACCAAGAGATGTCTCAAAAAGATCTTCGGACAAACAAGGCTGTCACATGACGAGCTAATAACGGCACTCACTGAAATGGAAATGGTCCTTAATTCAAGACCCCTATCTTATGTAGCAGCTGACGACCTGGAAAAGCCACCAGCACCTCACATTCATTGTGAGGACGAATACTGATGACCAATCTAGACTACCTGACAATTGGGCAAGTTGATGACAAAGAGACATTCGAGATCAACCCAGATGGATTGAGCGTGAGAGTGAAACACCTTAATCACACCCTGGAACAATATTATTTTGGAGCAGATGGGTTTAACCAGGATATTTCACACCTACATACATAATAAAGCTTTACATGGTACAGTAGGTAATATGTGACGAGCAATCTCAGTGTAATTGCCAGTCTTTCATCTGGTGAAACTGTCTTGACGCAGCCTAGCATTCTTTATTGCAATCAGAGGTGCTACCATTGTCAGCAGGCATTAGAAAGTGGTAGCATCCATACGAATAAAGTTTTCAGTAGCTGCTGACATACAAAACTTATTCAGTATTAGCTGTGTAGAGGTAATGTATGTTGGACACCCACGTGGCTACAAAAAAGTGAACAGTATCCATTATTTCTTGCTTCCCAACAATGCACAAACTGTTTCTGTGACCCTTGTGTCGTCTTATGGCACCGGATTTTTTTGTGGGGATTCTGTAGCCCTCATCCAGCAAATAATGAGAAGCACTATCGACTCTACAGACTGTTTTGGAGGACATTAAATGATTTAGGGCTATGGAAGGATGAGGAGTACTTGGCTACAAAAGAGACCAAAACAGTACGACATGATAAGCGGGATATTATTCCTGCATGTATGGTAAAGGATTAGTTTTAATATTAAATATTGCTAAGCCCATCATTAAGTTAGGAAGTGCGATCACACTATCCTAGCCAATACTTGTCGACACATCGAGTACAACACTGCAGTCTTCTTGCTGATTTTCCTTAAGGGAAAACTGGTCCAAATTTCTCCACAAAAAGATCTTGGAGGTGTTCCTGCTGTCTCGATTCACCTAGCATTCACGAGTGATTCCATAGCAGACTAAAAATACCACTCACTGTTATTTTGTTAGGCATAGCACATGCAGAAAAATCAACTTACAGTTAAACTTATAAACATCTTCAAACAGGAGGGTAAAGCAGACTGTGAAATCTTTGTCCTCACACTCAGATTCATTCCAGTCCTCACTCTCTGACTCATTCCAGTCCTCACTCTCTGACTCATTCCAGTCCTCACTCTCGGACTCGTTCCAGTAATCAGTCTCGGACTCATTCCAGTCCTCACTCTCAGAGCTCTGTTTGCAGTGGCTCTACTCCTCGGTATTGATCCACTTCAGGATCGGTGCAGTAAAGTAGCAGTTGCTTCAGACTCGTTAAAATACGGTTGCTACAATGGCCATGTTAAACAATTGTCATCAACAATGGTGTGTTTGCTCAGAACATTTACTATCTGTCCACAACACAACCTCAGCATCAATGTGTGAGCTATGTTTATGGTACACTGTAATTGATATTATGTATGTACGTAGTACTAGTTACGGAAGCAGAGCGCTGACATCCATTTTCCATTTCACAATTCCATTTTCCATTTCTAGTTTCCATTTCACAATTACAGTTCTCCAATTAAAGCATCGTTGTACTCACAGTTTTCCAATTAGCCGCATGTGCTATCTCTCTCTCTCTGATTTTCGAAGCATACTATAGCTCCTGTGCACTACGTATAGGTTAGAGACCGAGGCCTAGGGATCTACGCGGTATAGAAACCCGAGAGGAAGCCATATAGAACCCGAGCGCGTAGCGCGAGGGTTCTATGGCGACGCGAGGGTTTCTATACCGCGTAGATCCCGTTGGCCGAGGTCTCTAACCGGCTTAGAGTATAGCAACCGTTGCTATCCAACAAGGAATTTTCGACGCTGCGCAAATGTTTTGTAAAGAACACGGCCTTACTTCAGCGATGGGAAAACACAGTCGAGTTTAGCTAGAGTACGTCGCTAAACGGCTTTCCATGTCTTGGTACACCTTGCTGGTACTCTGTCTCGTCTTCTACCATCCTTCCGCCATCGCTTTAGCGTCTGCTAGTGGCTTTCTGACGCAACAAAAAGTTAGTTTCTGGAACTCACTCACGCTCACACGTGTACAAGCCTCACATCAGGTGTTCTTGTAATAACAATTTTTATGGCTTGTTATGAATGCACTCTCACTAAGCAAACTGTGGTCTATCTGTTCGCGGAAGGACTCTATCTGTTCGCGGATGGACTCTATCCGTTCGCGGATGGTCTCTACAGCAAATAGATCCTCGGATCTAATAAATCTGATTGGTCAATAACATTGAGCTATACTCTAAGTATACAATCCATCTCCTAGAAGTGTTCTGTGATTGCTGTCAGAGGTCAGATTGCATGATTGTGTTCTCGACGTGGTGATAGCAGTGCCTATAGGCTTAATGTACCAGAATGAATACTGGATTTAAAGTTTTGTTGCAGAAAGCCAGAATGAATGAGACGACGATAACTATCCTACAGGACGAAGACTTAACTGACGAGGCCATCTTGATATCACTATCACGCGACGACTTAAAAATTCTGCTCAGCAGATCATCGTTATTGACCATCGGTCAGTATAGTATGTTAGTGAGTTACTTAATGACTTTATTGACTTTATAATGACTTTAATAAAATGACTTTATTGACTTTATAATGACTTTAACAAATTAAACGTTATTGATCACCTGCACTCACTTCCTAATCGGATTTTGTGTGCAATGACCAGATACGATAATACATGAATAATGTTAAAGTAATGAGATGTTAGAAACTTACTATTATGCAAATAATAATTTAGCTCAGGCATCGCCTGTATCGTGGCGTAACTTGAAGATCGCAAGTTGTTTACAGTTAGTGGAGTCAGTTTAGGAAGATTATTCACCATCTATGTGAATCATTCAGCCGTTGCTGTGATCACAAGCTTGCCAGCACTCCAAAACAGATTCTAAGACCCTGCCAGCAGATCATGGGCAGGGCTCTTAGCAATGATAGTGTCGCATGACTATGAGTGTAACTATATGACGCATGACGCTAAGGCGCCCGTGGAGCAATTCTCATAAATAATATTAGGGAAATAAGGTCCTAAAGGAGAAAAACAGTCGCTGTGAGAAAACTTTCAGATCCAACTTCCAGCAGATGTCATGTAATGCTTGACTTGTTATGAATAAAACACTATTATGGGATGATTTTACCTGAACAAAGAATGAAAATGGAGTTGAAACTGTTCACATACATGTTGGAGAAGTATGTAATACACACAGACAACAAGGAAAGTCCAGATAACATAGAAAGTTTTTCTTGGCTATATGGAAGAATGAGAGTCGTCAGTAAGAAATCATCCAGGATTTACCAAGAATAAACATTCAAATATGCTTCTGAGTCATGCAACAAGCCTTGGCATTCAAATGACATGTATGGTGACATAAGGGTGACTTCTATTCAATTATTAATAATTTTGAATGCAGAAAGGGCAAAAATTTCCCCTTTGTGTTTAAATTATCAGCAACAAAATTTAAGGTTACGGGATACACCACGCCCACTCACTAGCAAGCTGAAATGGTTGCCTGAAAAAAAAAACAATCGTAGCATCGCCTCCAGCATCCGATGGCGGCACTTCTGTGATACAGGGGCTGGACGATCTACTAGCAGAGATTCGCTCATATCTGACCATTGATCATGACTAATAATTCTGTGACCATAGCGGCTTTGCTGCTGAAGAACTTTGCAGTAATGGTATTTTAACTAAGGCTGAATTTTCACATTGACCATATGGGATTTGGTAGTGGATTGACATGGCACGGCTTCCCTGACATGAAAGTAGAAAATCTTTTCCTTCTAAAAACTGACGATGAAATACTCGCAGCTCTTGACTGGTACCCCAACTACAAATATAGGTTAGACACCGAGGCCAAGGGATCTACGCGGTATAGAAACCCGAGAGGAAGCTATAGAACCCGAGCGCGTAGCGCGAGGGTTCTATGGCGACGCGAGGGTTTCTTTACCGCGTAGATCCCGTTGGCCGAGGTGTCTAACCGATTTAGAGTATAGCTAGCAACCGTTACCACAGTAAGTTTTGACGCAAATAGTCGACGCGTGCAGCACTGAGCATGCAATTATGGCCGAGTTTTCTTCCTTCTTCGACTTTCTGCCCGATTCTGTAAAGGAGTGGTATTCACCAGAAGACGACGATTTTTTAAGAGAAACCATTCGACAACGAAAAATTCGAGAGCGACAGCAGCACGAAGAACTACAGTTCGACATACCTGACTCGTTGTTGCTAGAAGCAATTGAAAGCTTTGAGCGCCCGACACCAGCAAAGAGGAGGTTCGCTGTTCCAAAAACTGACGATGAAGTCGAACTAGCTAAAACAACAGCAGTTCAGAAGAAAACACGGCAAGATACAGAGTACTGTACCAGGTTATTTTTAGCCTGGAGAGAGAGTCGCTCGATTGAAACAGGAGAAACAGTACCAACTTTAGAAGAACTGCAGAGCCAACCTTCTGAGCTAGCGAGTTGGATGGAGCGTTTTGTCTTAGAAGTGAGAAAGAAGGATGGCTCTGCATTTCAATCAAGCTCACTAAATCATGTGGTGGCTGGAATCATGCGCTATATTCGATGCAACGGTCAACCAGAGCTTGACTTCTACAAAGACGCAGTTTTTCACGATTTCAGACGAACTCTTGACAGTGAGATGAAGAGACTGAAAGGTGCAGGAGAAAACTGCAAACGTAAACAAGCCGAACCTATCACAGAGGAAGAAGAGGAGAGACTATGGGAGACAGGACAATTAGGATTCCATATCTCAAATACACAGAGGATGTGTCTAAAAACAGACAGGGCGGTCTGAAAAACAAGAGAGTGAGTGCAAAGGTAGTGCTGCATCATGCTAACACACAAAATCCATCCCGATGTTTCGTGAGACTGTTTGCATTGTATCTTAGCCACTGCCCCGAGGACTCACCTCCTGAACGCTTCTATCAGCAGCCTCTGTTGAAGCCTACTTCTAAAGTCTGGTACTCTAAACAAGCTATTGGCCACAACAAGCTACAGTCTGTAGTGCAGAGAATTTGCACGGCAGCAGGAATCACTGGCTATAAGACAAATCACTCTCTGAGAGCTACGGCAGCTACGAGACTCTTTCATCGCAATGTTGACGAACAGTTGATAATGGAAAGAACCGGCCATAGAAGCACAGATGGGATCCGTAGTTACAAGCGTACATCAGAAGAGCAACAAGAACAAATCTCAGACATATTGAACAACCCCAGTCTCAACAGTCCGGCTCTGCGTCCTGTGGAGCTCAACATCTGTTCTTCTAGCTCTGCTGCTCAACTATCTTTTCAAACAGTAGTGACGAACACTATAGAGCCCAACACCTGTTCATCAGGATCTGCTGTTCCTCTGCCCGTAGTGCTGAACTCTTGCTCTAATATCATTATCAACATGAAGCAGTGACTGTGTTGTGTATCATGACTCTATCAGACAGTTGTAACTGTGTAGTGTCACTTACTATAGCAGAGCAGACAACTATTATTGTAATCATCATTGTACATCAAATAACATTATTGTTAAAGTTGGTGCCCATGTTCTATCAGTTGGCGCACATGTTCTATCAGTTGGCGCCCATGTTCTATCAGTTGGCGCCCACGTTCTATCAGTTGGCGTACTGTCTACGTGATTTAGAAACCTGCAAGCAACCAATCAGATTGCTAGATTCTTACATGCTATACTCTAAATTATGATAATGAATGGTGTCATGATTAATATTTTCTAGTCAAAAATAGAGGAAAAACTTAGTTTCCTGAACTTGTTGAAAAAAGAAAGTTTTTAAATGTACAACTTTCACTCAGCATTTAGAAAAGAGTATCAAGGTTCACTTGTATCGGGCTATAAAGAACTGTGATGGATCGCCAGATAGATTTCAGCAGTTGATAGAGAACATACCAAACCATTACAAGATAAGTTGTTAGTAAAACTTTGTCAAATAAGGTATTGATTGTCACACAGAGAATCAACACTAATTGTCTGCTCTTCCTGAACATCTCACAGCTACATACATCTATCGTGAGACCACATTTTTTTGGAAACCGAAATAGACGCCCTCGCGCTTCGCGCTCGGGCCGTCTATACTATCGGTTTCCGCGGTGATTTAAATCCCGTATTGCCCTCCTTTTCATGGTATAACCTATATTTATTATTATTATATAATATTTATAAATGTTGAGTAAAATCTTTGCACTGAGTAAGAAAAATCTAGCTGTCTGTTCTAATTCAGACTCGATAGCTATGCTTTTGCAACTAACATTTCTTTATAGGGATTGTTGTGAGAGTGCAAAATGAGTATTTTGTAGACTTATTCTGAGCAGATGCCTATTTGAAGTACTTATAATGACTTTTAGCAGTATAATAACATGTAGTTGATAAGAATTCAGTGAACAGGAACTAATTCACTGTCCTTACTGTCATAAAGATGATAATATGCAGACAGCTGCTGATGATCACACATTTTGGCTAAAGGTCCTTGAAAATGGGAATATGACTTTGAAGACAACAAGGAATGCAAATATGTTATGAACAAAAAGGAAATAATTGCAGAATATAATGTCCGACAGGTTGCATTGCCAAGACCCAAAGGCAGGCATTCTTTTCCAGCTTCTTTAGTACAAACCACTTTTATAGCCTGATAATGGATGGGTATACAGATGCTGGTAATGCAGAAGACGAGGTATTAGTTCTAGTGTACTGCAACAAACCAGCAAATGGTCACATGCACACATTTTCTAAGTATAGAAGCACCTGAAAAAGCTGATGCTAGCGGCTTAGTGAAGTGTACAGAGAAAGGTGCAGAACTTCTAGGTGTAGAGAATGTCTTAGACAAAGATAGTAAGCTCTCTGTTGAAGACAAACGTGGTTTGGTGGGTATTGGTACATGATGGTGCTAGTGTAAATGTGGTAACAGACAAGGTCTGAAGGGACAGCTTCAGCGTGCTTTACCTTGGTTTTTTGGGGTTGGTGCTATGCACACAGCCTAGAGCTAGCCTGCAAGGATGCATTTTCGAGTTGTTTTAATCCGTAGATGAGAAGCTTCTTGGGATATATTACTTATACGAGAAATCTCCCAAAAAGTGTCGTGAACTAGAAAGGCTGACCACTTGCGACTGCGTCCACCTGTGACCTAGTCTTAAGGCTGCCTACCTGTCATCGTACTTACATATCTTTTAAAGACAGCATGAATCTATCATTTGGTGGGCATGGAGGATTTCATGTTATTAGCTGAACCGATCATTAGCTGAACTTGCACTTGTTGTGCTATCGTCACACTTTGTCTATCTCTTATTATTTCTCTGTCCTAAATTCTGTTTAGAAACTGACACTCACAAACTGAAGCTATTTTAAAAAGCTTCTTCATTACTAGCTATGAAAGGGAGAAAGAAGAACAGACAATTATGTACTGGTTAGAGTTTTTGGAGGAAGTTGAAGGTAATAAAATTTGCTCGACTATTGTACCTATAATGCTTAAAAAATGAAGATGGTGCTGTGACGACTCTAAATGGGAAGCAAGTACTATTGAAGGACATACTTGTTTTCTTCACTGCAGCAGACTAGGAACCACCTCTTGGTTTCTCAAGACGACCATCATTAACCTTTCTTCACTGCGAAGACATCCTACCAACAGCTTCTACATGCTCTTTGTGCTTAAGGCTACCAACAGCACATAACAAACTTTAGAGACAAGCTTACCACTGCCATGTTTTGTCATGATTGATTTGGTGTAGTTTGACTTGCAATACTCATCTACTTGTCAAGTTCACACTTTCAATATTTTCACACGTTAAAACGTGTTTTTTGTCCAGAATGTCGAAAACCATTAAAATCCGCGTATGGATATGGAAAACATATGAAAAGTCACGGTATTTTCAAAGGAGTCAAGCCACTAGTAACAACAAGTAGCCACTAGTAACAATGCATTGATGTTATTATTATGCGCCGTTTGAGCGTACTGTCAGCGCACGTGTGAAAGCTCCACCCCATTCAAGCAAGGATGAATACCTGGATCAGGCAGACGCTCACCAGCATTATGGCTGATATTACTGACGTTGGAAACCAAGCATTATCTAAAGAAGAAGAAGATTCTTGTCTATGGAGGATAGAGCAAGTATACAGAGAATTACTAGCTCGAGAAGCGTACGGAGAACTAGACGAAAACCAAAATCATGCCATTCCTCGAAATGTCACGCTTGTTAGATGTTTCTGTGAGCACCATCAGAAGAAGAATGAGCGAATACCAACTTTTTATTCGAGACACTTATTCAGACATTATTGATACTGAATTAGATGCCATTGTTTCAGAAACACAAATGCAGCATCCTTCTTGGGGCAACCGCCAGATGTACGGGTATCAGTTGTCACATGACATCCGAGTCCAGTTTCAAAGAGTGAGATAAGCCCAGTACAGAATAGACCCACATGGAACTATGTTACGTCGATTGCATCATTTGCAGAGGAGAAGGAAGCCTATACTTGGCTTGTATATGGAGGGGCAGATGGTGCGTGTTTGTGCTTGTAAATACTGTTTACATATGCAAAGTTTACATCAACACTATCACCACTACTGAAAGTGTTTTGTCTAAGGGTACCGGGTTTCTCCTAAGTGGCTTCCCGGTGTTTTTTATAAACATGATACAATGAATGCTGAGATTTGATAGATACTACATGACTGCTACAGCCATTTTTGTGTGTGAAACAAAATTTTCGCTATGTTCAAATTTTGAAGAGATTAAAATTAATTCCAAACCAAACTTTCAAAACTTCAAAATTTCTGTGTCTACGGTACAAGTCATTTATTCGATGCACTTTTTCACAGATGCAGTCAGTCATCGCAGATATATCTGCTATTGGCCCAAATCACACTCTAACAATTTATCTCAATGAGGAAATCTACGATCTTCAAGAGGGTGTTCCGCATACTCTATTAATGATCCAAAAATTTCTCTCTATGAACCTCTCATAAACAATGACTTCACTATTGCATAATTTCAGTTATGAACTCTTATTGTTATTGTGGTGCATCAGCAAACTCAGCTATTGACTGAACACAGACTTTGCTGACCCAGTAAATAGTCCAGTTGATCACAGTATAGCCTAGGGCTAGCTAGAGGTTGGTGATATCTCACGTGACGTATAATAGTTGATAAATGAATAAATGAATAGGGCTTTGGTGCAGCAACTTGACAACTATGCTGAGAAACCCCATCAACAACTTGATAAGTGTCTACTGATAGACTACAAACACACAACAACACTATGTCAGCAGTAGTGTGACTAGCGTCCATCAGGTCATGACACTCTCAGTACCTAAAAAGAGACAGTGACATACTACTCTCGCATACTATTTAATTACATCCTCCTTTTCTTGCGGACACTCCTTTTTAGTAATGACAAAGTTTAGTATAGGTCATATGCTGACAACTATGTATGCTAAAATGTGAGAAAAATGTATGCTACAACTATGACAACTATGTATGCTAAAACACCTCTATCTGATGAGATAGAGGTGAGTCTAATAATAGAGTGAGTAGGTGTGTGTGTGTTTATCATGTAACTGTATCTTATACATAGCGCAAATGAGTTCAATATCATACCAACCACTTTATTCTTTTAGTCATGAGCAGTCTTTTTAGTCATGACACTCCTTTTCTTGTCCTCTTTTTAGGGATTAAATATACACTCGTCATCAATCGGGACCCACAATTGGCGTCGTTTAAAACGGGGTGTCCGCAATTCAAAGGTCCGGATTAGCGGGGTTTCTCAGCTGCTTGTTTTGGTAGTCCTCTCTAATCCGGACACCATTGGGACTTAAAATTTTGTCCTGAATGACGGGGTGTCATCTTTTTAGGGATTAAAATAGAACAAGTTGATCACTTCAACGTCAACAACTTGGAACCCTATTCACTGTTAAAAATTCACGAACTTATTGCTACTTATTACAGACTCTGATGGAAGTGACCGCAACTCATATCATATATACTAATAGACACACCACTGATCACGAATGGGAACTAAAACACCTTCGGGGATATGGTTGTGATAATAACATATTTTTTGAAGCTGGTTCCAAGTGTGCCAGTCATTAGATTTTGGAGAAACACTGGTCATCTGTTGTCCACATATGATATCCAACCCACGGCACTGGCGACCACAAGTGGCTAGCTGACATAAGGGTGCAACAACTTCATTGTTAGCTGACATAAAAATACACAATAGCTTATTTTGTATTCACACATCTGTCCTTAGTTACAACATGATTGTTAAAAAAGGAATTCCACAGCACACGAATACATTCATAAAACTACTGATGCCAATATTTAATCTTTAAGCTCATCTCAGTAGTGCTGTCGTTTTTTTTTCCAATTTTGCAATACCATATCTTTGATATGCAATAATAATGAAACTGAAGGTAATCAACAACAAATAAAACGACATTGTTATAACATGATGTGAACTGTTAAGGTTATAATTATCCCATTGCTGCAGCTGTAATATCTTTTGTGGAATTATGTTCCAAATACAAAAGATAATTGACATTTTTCTTCCAATAAATTTTACATATAGTATCCTGTGAAGCTCATACTTGCTGTAAGTAGTGATGGAATAATGGAAGTCAAAGAGAAAGAACAACTTGAATTTCCCGAAGTGGTTCCACCACCTGGACGGCAAGGATTATCAGACTTCAAAGTTGGAGACTCAGTGATGGCTACCTAGGATGATGGCGAACAGTACGAGGCTTGCATTCTCAACATTGATAGTCAGATATGGCATAATGAGCAATTGTTACAAACAGTAGCAGGTACATATAATGTGTAACTTTTTATTAGCATGCAGACAATAATTTATTATTTGTTCTATCTTAGAACAAGCAAAACAGACAAAAAGGCAGAGAATACAAGAGTTGATTCAGAATTCATTTCATTCAAAAATCATCCTCCATTGCTACCTTAACTACATTTTCTAATTTGCAAGCAAAACCTACCAAAAACACTGATTTACTATTCGAAACTTAGGTTCACTGGCTCCACCAAATACGTCTTGTAATTCACCATCGGACTCACATTCTTCTTTTCTGGACACAGGTTATACATCAGAAGCATCGGATTCTGTTGTTAACAATAGGACAGTTACAAGGGTGAATAACACTTAAAATGTGTTGTGTATGTACAGGTAATCGGCTTTCGAAAGGCAAATCGGAATATGAATCAGATGCTATCTTGGAAAAGGAAATTCGTTCTCCTACTCAGTTTTTCTCAGTATGTCATATATAATTATCATTGAGTAACTTACTGTCCTTCTCATGCTCAGAAGAAATGCTGCTGTGAGGAGAAGCTAGAAGAGTTAGTAGGTGGCTTGATAGCAGTCAATGATACCCTAGCAAATATGAAGAAGATGCTTGAGGTTGCCACAAGAAAAAAGACAGACTTGACTTCCAGTGGGACTACTCAACACCAGCTTACAGCAGTACTCCCAGCATTTACGCAACAGTTTTTCAGACACAATCTCCTCACTTGCACGTATACCCTCACATCAGCATGATAAAACATCGCACAGGCACTCACTACATCCTCGTGAGAATTCTGGCTAGATAGTATTGTGCTGTTCTTTTGAATGTAGCCATTTTATTGTTGCCGTGATTATTATGTAATGAGTAGCCGAGTTCGGTGCCAGAATCAATGATATTTCAGCAACAATAACACAGCACAAAAATAGCGAGATTTATAGTAACATAGTAATGTGTTCTGACACCACAAGAACAATGATACAAATGATAGTCCAGACACATTATTGTTCGAACAAAGACATCAGCTGACTAGAACCTGACCCAACTAGAACCTGTAGGGTTTGCCTGATGTGGTAATTTTTCTGGGTGGTCTGGGGATATCCAACACTACCATTACAATAGCAGAAATAAGTGTACCATAATAGCAAATGTACATGTACTGTGGGTACCAGTTTTGTGACTGTTGCCAGAAATTATTTTGTGAGAAGAAGGAGTGTTCAACTTTGATTATCTAAATGTGGGTAAATACTGCCCCACTACACACATTATAGCTGTGATCTTCAGCTCTGTGTGTGTGTGTGTGTGTGTGATTTGCTGTAAGTGTTATTTTGTTTTGTTTACCAACCTCAAGAAAGACTCATGGAGAGCTGATTACCCTTCAGTGAACAGACTGACACAGAGAAATTTTGAACAATGTGAAATGGGTCAACTGCTGGCGTACTTGTTCAGAGCAATAACTGATTCCATACAAAATGGTAAACGCTAAATCGTCTAATAGGAATATTCATTAAGGAAGAAAGGTTTGCCACAATAATTTATTGTCCCTATATCTTGTTCAAATGAGAAGGGTCAGTTGATATATATAATTAATAGTTATTAACACCTCTACATAATTACAGAGATGAACTATTGGAGAAAGCCAAGTCGACGGTTTTATGTGGCTAAAAACGAAGAATATGAACACTTAGTTGCTAAAATGAGGGAAAAAATCTTTTAAGCTTGAACCGCAAGAGGAAGACATCTTGTATTGATATCACCGATTTAGACGAGACAACGCTTTCCAAGATTGAGTGTGCCGTAGAAGACCACTGGATACACTGGGACTTCAAATTTTTTCCTGCCACCTCGTACACCTGGGGCTAACCGTGGACAGCAGCAGCAAATCTGCAGGAACTATAACGACAACCGCTGCACATATTCCAGGTGCCGGTACATTCATCAATGTCTGGATTGCGGCCAGCCACACCCCTATGTATACTGCCTGAAGAACCCTGCGGGAAAGCCAAATAGTAAACCTCGGTCGCCACTGCGCCAGCCAAGGCAATTCCCGCGTCAGCAGTGATAGGGGAAGGAGAACGATAGCTATGAACAAACGAGCACGAATATAATCCAATACCCATTATCGACAAGTATAACCAGCAACATTGATGTATCACTTACACAATTTCCACTCAGTGTATTCATTCTACCAAAGTTATTTACAATTATTAATAATTGTAGAAAATAATTAATTAAGTTTATGGGGGAGAGGGCCTATCCCGAGGTGATAGTTACTCTCGAGCATATTGGGGAAGCACCTAGGGGGATAGGTAGCCAGTAGATGCATGATTGGTTCCACCTCCATGGTGTGAGTCCAATCGGGGACAACTATAAGATGTGTCCGTCATAATTGGCTCGATTTTCCTCTAGGTTGGACTAGCCTGTACCGCTATACTGCAGATCTACTATGCCTTGACGCAGCCCGCCCGGTGCGATATCTCCACACGCCGGAACTGTCGGTGGTCACGTCCCCGCTGCGTGTGGAATTGTGGGAGCATATGCTATCATGCCATCCAGATCGGGCATTTGTCCGCTACATCTGTCAAGGCATCAAATTCGGCTTCCGAATCGGCATGGACTGTCGCTCAGTGGTGCTAAAATCAGCAAAGAAGAATATGCCCTCGGCAGACCTACATCCGGATGTGATCAGAGAGTACTTATACAAGGAAGTCTGGATGTGGAACCAGTAGGTGTGGATGTCGTAGAAAAGGGCACCACTGTTCTGAGGGATGTGCATGTCAGCATTGCTGCAACTTTTCCAGTGACCAAGTTGAACACTCAGAGTCACCAGAACTTCTAGAGACACAGGAGAATATCCATGATGATATCGAGATAAACGCTACTGATTAAGGACTATTAATAGAGACAGAAGCAATGCTGGACCCATTTCTTGACTCCATGTCATCAGAGAGTGACATTGATGACATATAGACATATGAATACCATGTGACATATTATTTATATTGCAAATTGTACTAACAACAGTGAAATTGACCTTTCAGAATAGTATAAGAGTCTTTGAGGAGCGATCTGGCAACTTCTCAATGCAAGTTCCGTACCGCTAGAAGGCGCAGCAGGTCCTTCTTCACACTCGACAATGTAGCCGTTTTAGGCCGCCATAGTCCACAACATATGACGTCATCAAAAAATAAATTCAAGTGACTTAGGCTGTTGGCGGTTCGACTGTATAGCAGAAACTGATCTAAATTGTCAACTCAAATCGCAAATCTAGATGAGGAATTCTCACTGTATCCGTGAGGATTGCCATTAGTCACTGAAGTATCAGTGGGATTGTTTTGGCAGAGTTTGTTTAAAAAAACCTGAGTGTGGTGTAGTAAGATCAACAATGAATATCTTACAAGGAGATTGTATTGAAGTGAGGGTTCCAGAGACTGCATTATACAAGGATGTGACTCAGACCTGTTCTGCTGCATTGGCTTTTCGTGATGACTCATCTTCGTCAGACTCGTCATCATCCGACGCAACTCTAGCTCTTTTAGAGCGAACGGTACAATTATTCTCAATCGCCAGTTAAGAGTTAACATCAAGATTGGGCTATTTGATCTTATATGAGGATGTTTCGTTCGTCAGTACAATTTACACACTGCCCCTTTGCTAGGATCGGAAACTCCGGATCCTGGTTTGTGACTAAAAAATTAGAGTGGTGGTCGACAGATGATTATTAGCTATGGAAAAAATTACAACTCTTCACAATGTTACCATGAATGAACTGTTACTTCGATATGACAAAGCTGACGAATCAAGGTAAATGGCTCATTCTCAGTTTTGCACTGGGATGGAACTCTTTGTAGAGAATATATGAATTCACAATTGAATGTCGACATAATGCAAGAACAGTGTTTTCCAGTACTTTCGTGTTTTCTGAAGGACATTGTAATTCTTTATGAGCTGGTCTGATCGATCAACGCCATTCATGAAACGATTATACGAATAAATGATTGCTGGAATTGGAAATTCCTTCTTCTCAATTATTTTATCTTTTTCACATTTCTTGTAACTTTGCCTTCAGAATTGCCAGGGTGGAATTGACATGACTGTTATACACTTAGTATACAGCATACACACACACACCATCTCTAACATACGCACCTTCACCAAGGCTTACAGCTGGTTTTCATAAGTAGAAGAAACATAACTACGTTCATTGCTAATAGTGGCCTTCTTGGCAAGAAAATGTTTTCCTTAGCCCCTTGATTTGATTAGGTACACCTTTGCGACTGCAGTCACGAGTACCGGTAGCATGCACTCCGAGGGCATATAGGTATGTTACTAGAGTTGGGCTGGTATAAAAGTTGTCTGTGTACAAGGAATAGCCTTGTGATAGATAATCTTGCATCAGACTAATCACTACATCATATCCTTGGTCATTAGCAGATTTGACTTCCCACATTTTCCACGGTACACGGAAAACGAAGACGTACATCCATTCCTGGAATCGCGTAGACACCACAGTTTGAAACCCCACTTTGTGGGCTTGTTGCAAATATATTGCCGAAAAGAAAATCTGTGATAATCTCAGTTTGTCATCAATTTTTATATATAATTATCATTGAGTAACTTTCTGTCCTTCTCATGCTCAGAAGAAATGCTGCTGTGAGGAGCAGCTAGAAGAGTTAGTAGGCGGCTTTATAGCAGTCAATGATACAATAGCAAATACGAAGAAGATGCTTGAAGTTGCCACAAGAAAAAAGACAGACTTGAATTCCAGTGGGACTACTCAACACCAGCCTACAGCAGTACTCCCAGCATTTACGCAAAAGTTTTTCAGACACTATCTCTTCACTGGTATATGTACCCTCACATCAGCATGATAAATCACCTCACAGGCACTTGCCTCATCCTCGTGAGAAATCGCCTCCTCATCAACAGAAATCACCCGATAGCAAATGAAAAAGACAACACACATGGTCACAAAAAGGAACAGTACAACTGCAAGCAATCACGTCAAAATTAAAAGCAATTCGACTAAATTTTCGACAAGCTGTTGATTCAGGCAGACGAAGTGGGCATGGCATCAAGTGCATCACAGGTTGAGGTCTATCCTGTTAAGTTAAACTTAACGGGTCAGTGTCACGATGTCTTTGCTGTGAGTGAACTCCATTCTCACATACATACTGGTGAGCCTCTCTAGTGCTACTTGATGACTCTGACAATATCTGTAGATAGCAGATGATGATCAGTGATAGCAAGTGAGTTATTGAACTTCTTGTGTCACTTGTACGATACTTTGAACAATTCTCAACGCTTTACAGAATGAACCTACTTCTGAGTCTACTAGTGGAAGCACTGGGTACCCACATCACTACAAGAAGAGACAAGGAAAAAAGAAACAATACGCTTTGAGAAATACTCATTTTCAATAATCTCTTGCACGCATGGTTCAAGCTACACTTTGAATTTCAGCACCAGTGAAAATACAGGTATCTGGCTATCCGTTGCACAAATTTAAATCCTTAACTCCCAGAACTGCACAAATACCAATCTATATCCTTTTCAGACTTTTAAAACACTTGTTTTCGTGCATTTCTGGATCGCACAACGTTATGAAAGTGAATTAAACATCCAAACTTGCTGTAGTGAAAGTTGAGCCATCTTATCTAAGGTGGCTATGTTTCAGGGTAAGTCTTTATGGAATGATTCCGCATGCTACCAGTACTAGTAATACATACAATCTCTCAGAAATCAATATGCTGCCTTTGAGAAATGACAAATTGCTGCAAATTGTATCTATCTCTACCTAGCAGATGAGAATATTGTGACTTCCCTTTGCAACTTTACATAGGCATTTATATTTATAGTCACCTGTATTTTCAGGCGTTGTGCCCTGGTGCAACTGTTGATGCTGAGCTTCCAAGGCCTTTTAAAGGCCCGACAACATTAGAGGTCAGTTTCAATAGGTTTTAACTTACTTGCAGGTCTGCTAATTATAATAACTTTGGCGTTTAAGGAAGACGACATCTTCTTGTGGAAGTCCACTAAACTGCGATCAATGAAGCGCAAGAGGAGTAATCCAAAATATGAGTAACACTTCGCTTAGTTCACAAATTATTCCTAAATTGTTACTCTAGAGTTTACCAGCAGCAGCCCCCAGCAGTCCCTGTGCAGCAGCAGCAGCAGCCCCCAGCAGTTCCTGTGCAACAGCAGCCCCCAGCAGTTCCGGTGCAGCAGCAGCAGACCCCAGCAGCTCAGATGCAGCTGCAACTCAGTTGCAACCATTTAAAACATGCAGTAAAGAAGCTTATTCAGAGTAGAGATTGTGCTGTACCGGACACTCTATTCGAAAAGTTGGAAGCTCTGGTAGAATTGGTGGCAGGCACTATACGAGACCAAAGGAAAGAAACAGAGGAACTTAAAGAAAAGATGAAGTCGTTGCAGAAAGAAGTTGAGTGGTTGCACGTACAAATAAAACAGCTGAAGGAAGAGGCTGAAAGCAATAATAACCTGAGGGAAAGTCTAATAGTCGGCCAATTAGCCAACAAGCTGGAACAAGAAATAGTAACGTGTGTATTAGATGGAACGGGAACTTCGAGAAAGCTACTAACTATTGCTAGCCTGGAAGACGCTCTAGATGACAATCCTGGTCGCACGGTGCGGAGAATTTTTGACAAACCTACCAGTAAAGACAAGGCTAATGAGAACTGGGATAGGCTAGAAGGACATTATACATTTTTAGATCAATCTCTCTATTACGCTATCACGTCTTGCAAAGGAAGTCTAAACGTGGATGCACATCCCAATATGGAATAATTTACTCATATCTTGTTACTCTAGCCATTCATCATCATTATTATCAGACTCAATTAATTAATTTCTATTTCAGATTATATTTATTGGCATTTCAGAATGCATGCATTTAAATCAATATTCAGACTGATTACATATGTATTTCATTGATCAATTATTGGAAATCAGACAGTTCATTCAGAGGAAGTTCATAGGATACTCATACGAAATTCAGATAAAACTATGTGAGGAATACCAGCTGAGCCATCATGGGTAGACATTTTGTCAAGCAAGTTGGACACTCAGACATAGATATTGAAGAAGACTAAGATTACTGTTCATCTCAATGAGATTTTGTCATGTGTTGTCAGCAAAAATATAGGCATAAAAATGGCGTCATGCCTAAATGCTCCTGGGTGGAACGAACCGCGAGATTTCAAACCGCAGTCGCGATCTCGTTACATGTCCAGTGAACTCATACAGATCACGTCAAATGTCATCCTTGCGTGTTCTTATATTGTAGCACTATGCTAGGCGAGATCTGCTCTCGCTCAATCTCTCAAGGATCTCGCTCGATCTCGTGAGAGCACGTGAGATACTGGCAATTATGTAATGATCAAGTGTTTGTCAGCTAAAAGTGAGAAGGACTTGGGAGAGATCATGACGTCTATGCGAGTGCTGAGCAAAATCCTGGAAGCAGATCTGGATGAATTAAATGGTTCCCACCGCTTGGTGCAATGGGAGGAAGAGGGGAACCCGAAAAGTGTGGTGGAGAGGAAAAAAATTAGTGTGGATGTCAGGTATTGGTCAGGCATGCGAGGTGAGAGTGACATTGAAAGGGAGAGGTGTTTTTATCACAAAATGCTGCTTGCTTGTGGGAAGTTAAAACAGCTATTCTTGTAGCTGCACCTTTGATCAAGGCAGACGTCTAGACCACTTCTCTCTGGAGGAATGATGGGAGAAGAGTTTGCTCGGATTAATCGAAGATAAGGACAAGAGTTTGCACAGATCAACAGAAGATTATGTCAAGTTGAAGATGACGTAAAGGAACTGAAGATGATCATATGATGACCATGAAGAAGGCAAGAAGGTAAACAAAAAATTAGAAAAAGATTGTTATAAAGTGGCAGTTGCGATGCAGAGACAGTTGTAAAGGAGAATGAGTTTGTTCCACAAGGTGTTTCCGTTGAACTCATAAACATAATATTAATATTTCTTTAATGCAGATCGTCTAACAGTATGTTGTGGGCAGGCCGGACTTCCAAACAAGCATATATATTATGTAAAAGTACCAACAGAAGCTGCTCTAGCTGAATTTGAGCTAGTAACAAATTGGCCACCAAAAGATCTGGCAAAGTTTGCCCTCAAGCTCTTGGGGATCTTCTTCACCAAACAGGTTTTTAGCATTTTCAATTGCACAAAGGCCGAGAGGGGAGACAGATATTGAACCAAACATCCTACTAGGAATGACATGTAAGCTTGTACACGTTAAGCATTACTGGTTATTATTTTCTATTCAACAGATCATATGAACTTCAAAACGCAGAGGTGGCAGTCCGTCGTGATCAAATATCTCAACACAAAGTGTCGTGCAGCAAGAAGAAAGCTTGATCTGTCATCAGAGTCATGCAACCATTTCCACCTGACAAAATTAATCAACTGTTACATTTGGCCTTGCTACTAGCATAATTTTTTCATTTTTAGAGAGCTCGAAGGGGAAGTAATGTCGCCAAGCACTCAAGATCTGCAGCAAGTAACTGAGCAGCATAATAACTATTTAACTTTACAAAGTAATTATTTAGCCCGGTGACATTCAATTTTGTTTGCTCTATGGGCTTAATTCAGTGGTAAGACCACATTACAAAAAGTAACTGAAATTATAATAATTATAATAATTATACTTATACTTTTCTACTACTACTTATAGTATAATTGCCTGTATATTCAATCTATATACCCCTCAGTGACACAGGCTCCAGACATTGCACATCTACTAGTATATCTTTGTGTGTGTTGATGTTCTTTGTGTACGTCGGTTGATCCTCGATACTCTCACATACCTTTTCTAGATCCAGAGCAGAGAGTTGCAGTGCGTGAAGTGCTTATCTCTCTAATGGATGATAGTTTGAGTAAAGAAGCAGAGGAACCACCCACCAAGAAATCAAAGGATAGTGCTAAGCATTTTCTTCTCGGAACTTCCTCCAAGCAACCAGCAATTGCCACCAGTGGTGATGAACTCCAGCACTTCATAAAAGAACCTACACTTGACCCAGACTAAAACGCTCTTGAATGGTGGAGAAGACATCATGAACAATTCCCCAGAGTGGCAAAGCTTGCAAAAAGGTTGATGTGTGTCCCTGCTACGTCTGTGCCAGCAGAAATATTGTTTTCCACCTCTGCAAGTATACTTACTAAGCTTAGATCTAGCCTGAAACCAGAAAACGTAAATATGCTGGTCTTTTTGCAAAGGTGCATACACCATCATGAAAACAAACTGCAGGTTCGTGAGCAACGTCAGAGTAGAGGACGCTACTTCTGGATCAACTGTGTCTAGTGGTCGCAGTACACCCACTGACACCATGTAAACTCACTATTGTTCAACTATTGTTCAATCAATCAATTCTGGTCCCAACTTTGCATTGAACAAGAACCTCGCTACTACTAATGTGTAATGTAATTGTTGAAGTTGATTAATAATAATGAATAATAATGAGATTATTGATTCGTTTAGGCAGCAACTATTCGAATAGTGGAAATCACTATTCGTTTCAGTCCTAACAGAGAGACAAAGCAAAGATTGGTTCCTACTGTACAGTTTGGGACAGTGGTGAATTGGGAGGTGGTCACACAGAGGTTCCACTGCACATAGCTTAAAAATAAGTATAATTATTTGTTTAATTAACAAAGGACCTATGTTCTGGAAAAGTCCATAGTTGATAAAAGCAGTGAGGATGGATCAATAATCCCGATTCAAGATTAGTCCTAAGCGACCCCATAAAGCAATTTACTCCTCCTCTTCTGATATAGAAGACCCAAGTTCAACCCCATGTCTAAAGGAAGAGCAATACCACCTGAGCCATCATGGGTAGGCATTTTGAGCAAGTTGGACAATCAGACACAGATATTGAAGAAGATACAGTCTAATAAGATTACTGTTCATCTCAAGGAGATATTGTCATGTGTTGTCTGCAAAGAGATAGGCATAAAAAATGGTGTCATGCTTAAATGCTCCCGAGTGGAACAAACCGCGAGATTTTACACCGCAGTCGCGATCTCGTTTTATGCCTATCTCTTAGCTATTCAGTCTGTCAGTCACTCACTCAGCTGTAATATATCACAATTATATTATTACGCATCCCTAATTGTGACTGTAAATTGAATTGAATTGAACACGTCCCGTGAACTCGTACAGATCACGTCAAATGTCATCCTCGCGGGTTCTTATATTGCAGCACTATGTTAGGCGAGATCACAAGCGATGACGCGCTCCCCGAGTTGGCACCAAAAGTGCTAAATGGCTGTGCCATTTCTGTGGTGCGTGTTGTGTACCGTATGTGTATCAAGGGCGCATATGCTGTAAGCCTTAGCTGCGTTCACTGGAAGATGTACCGCGGTATCTTACTATCCCATAGGTGGTAAATTAAGAAAGAAAGGTGAGCAATTAAACTTGTTGAGCTCTCCCATGATCTCGCTCGATCTCGTCAGAGCACGTGAGATAATGGCTATTATGTAATGATCACGAGATTATTGAACACGTGTTTGCCAGCTAAAAGTGAGAAGGAGTTGGGAGAGATCATGATGTCTATGCGAGTGCTGAGCAAATTTCTAGAAACAGATCCAGATGAATTAAATGGTTCTCACTGCTCGGTGCAATGGGAGAAAGAGGGGAACAGTGGCAATGTAAACCTTGGCAGACTCAAGAACTCGACAGTATGTTTTGAAAGAGTTTGATAGAATTCTGCGTGCTGAAATGGCAGCCATGTGCTCAGACAAGACGGCATCACTGCTATGTTCACACTCATCACAAGACCTCTACAATTTTCAATGGAACAATCTCTTAGATGAGCTTAAGAAGTTTGCACCAGTGTTTCTTTTCTTTCTACAACAATGTACCGTGACGAAAACACTTGGGCATATTCTTCACGTGTCGTGCAGCACGAAGAAAGCTGCTGAAAAGTGAACAGAATCAAGATCAGTAGAAGATTGCTTTAACCTATAATCATTCATAATTGTAATCTTGTAATCTTGTAATCTTTAGTTTAACTTTGTTTATTTCTAGGGTTCACTTAAAATTAGCATTACTGGCTATTATTGAGTTTCCCTGCATATTGCGTAAAAATAAAATATAAATATAAAGTCAGGAGGAATAACAAAGACATTCTCCAGCCGCCAGGAACTGTTTGCTTTTGTCGTGAAGCAGTTTGGGGAGAAATGGGACACATCTCTGATGTCCCTCACAACTTCTCCATCTGCACCAACTGTACCATCTGTGGCATCCTCTCTGTCAGCGGCATCTTCTCCATCTGTACCAACTTTATCATCACCGATCGTAGTGATTCCCACCCAAAGTGCCGTCATCGCAGAGAGTTTTTCACCACCATCGTCACCGTCCATTTGTAAAATGAAGGGGGATGGTAACTGTGTTTTCTCTGCCCTCGCAACACTTGCATACTCTGCACAACATCTCATCAGACAGGAAATATCATATTCGATCGCAAACATGACTACCCAGCAGAAAACCATCATTGCAGGTAGTAACGGTATGACTGTTGAACAGCTAGACAGAGAGATAACTTCTGTTCTTCTTCCTGGTCGATGGGGTGAGGCGGTACACATCAGTGTTTTTGCAACTGCAATTAATCACACAATCAAGGTCATTTGCTTATCCTCCAATGAAGATCATCTATTTTATCCGGTAACGGAGGAAGGTGCCAGACAACCGCCCGGATGGCAGATCTAATGTTAGCTTTCAATGGCAACGATCACTATGACATAATTTATTAGACTTAACTCTTCCTCGTTCGTGTTGTGTTGTCTACTTGTTCACGCCTGTTACGGTCTTCTCTCTTGCTCATCTAACTGTCTGCTCTCATTCGATTTAATGCACCATAATTCAATGATTATTCCGTGTTGCTGTGTGAAGTGGTGAGTTGAGTTACTGAAGTGCTGAGTTGCTGAAGTGCTGTGTTCCTGAGTTGTGTTGCAGTAGATGCTGAGTTCAGTTGCTAATGGTAACTATGTATAAATAGGAACAACTACGACTCCATATGGGAGTTATGAACTAAAACGTTGAGTGTTTTGGCTGACGTTACAAAAATGGGTTACAAAAATGGTGCTTAAAATTCTGGTTTAGAAGATACAACATTTTCCTCTGCTCAAATTACACATTAGTGGTTAGACTAAGTGGTGAGCAATTAGTGGTTTACACAAGTGCTGTAATACTGATATACAATGCAATAATAAGTCACTTTATGTAGCATAACTTCTCCCCATTAATAGATACAATCAAGTCACAAAAACAGTAGGATGGCAGATCCTGTGCTTCATGTAAGCAATGAAGAAGTACTCGCCGAAAGAACGCCTTCACCTCCCGCAACTCCTCCTCCTACTCCTTCTCCACCTCCTCCTCCACGTCCTTCACATGGGCCTCCATTCAATCTCTTCCGTCTTCTTTGTGGGATAGAAAAAGCCACAACTACACAGATAAGGGCAATGTTTGAGCAATTTTACAAGACAGCAACTAACAGGTAAATGGTCCATCTCGCTGAAGCCGAAGATCTTCATCACCTGATCCGACCGACGATGGTGACAAGTGCAAGCCACTGGGGGGACTTGACCGACCCTCATGCGTATGCCACAATCAAAGTGTGCACCCTTGCCGTCTTCCCATAATACGACATACCATTCCATGCTTTTCCTATTCGCTCTGATGGCAGCAAAGACAAGCAAGCCTCACTACTAGATGCCATTTTTGGGTTAGAGGCCAAGATTTTTCTTCAAAACCAACCTTTAAAAAGAAAACAATGTTACTTTCCTCTATGTATCACTTATAAACTAATTACTTTTCACCGATGTATCACTTATTAACCATTGTATTATCACACATTTACGTGAACAAATTCACGTATGTCACAAAAAAATTCAATATTTCAAACAACCACATCTTTGTTATAAAAGAAGCCATGCATGTGTAAGTGGGTGCATTTGACTCAGCTTGGGTGTCCTCAAATTAAAGAATTGTATAACATCAAGAGTTGCATGGATGTGCAAGAAGGGATTGAAATTTGAGTCTACAAATGATTGTTGCATTGGCACCGTCCATAATGGCAAGCTGGAGGAGAACCTGTGAGGGGATTGCTAACTTGGATGAAGCAAAGTCAGCCACTGTCGAATTTGACAGTGCACTGTGCCATAACTGCTATTTCTCCGGTGAAGAAAGGAAGATGTTCTCTCTTTTTCGATGGCATGTTAGCTACGCCTAGTCGGTTTCAATTTAGTGCAACAGAGAAAAATGCAAGAATTTCACCAGAACAGGCTACCAGTACAACTGGTGGACTGTGAGGTCAAGCAAAGCAGATACGGTGATGCTTTGAAGTTGTGCTGAAGACTGCGAGCGAGATTCAAGAGTCGGCAAAACCTCTAGACGTACACAATGTCCTGATTGACAATGAGATTAGCTTTGCAAGGAACTCTACTGAAATAACCCTGCAAATGTTGCCAGATTTGGAGCTGTTTCAGAAAGTACTAGTTTCTGTAAATGCTATTACAATGAACAAAACAATACGTTGTGGTAACAGATGCTAATGGTACAGCGGAGTTGATCCTTTGGGAAGACGTTTGTAAGGACACAGTTATCAGTTGATGGACTACGTGGTACATATATGGCAGGGAATGAAGTATTTGTCCAAAGGAGAGATATCGCAGTTATTGATGATCGATGATATAGGTAGGTCCCGCAATGAAAGAAATTAATATCGACTTGCACAAATCCAACAAGGCTCCTTCTCGGTTTGTTCTGTACTTCAACCTGAACATCATACATACAAACACGAAGTTACTGCCAGTTCATCGGGCACGTAAACAATGAAAAACGACTCACTTGGACAACCAAGAACCGGCAGAATAAGTTTGAGAATGTGTTGTGGACGGACGAGTGCAGCATAAAGTTAGAGACTCATCGTCGCTTTGCTTGTCGAAAAAGAGGAGAGCCACCCAAAAACAAGCCAAGGGTAGAAGAGTGATGTATGTTTTACAATAGCTAAGCTTATGCCTAAGACCTGTGCAGAGTGTAGTACTATATACAAAATATCTCAGCAATGCCTTTTGGAAAAGACGTGATTTGGTGCAACCAAGTGATTTGGTATCGTTATAATATCTCTGAAGCTGCTGCAGAGGATACTGAGTTTATGTGCAAAACTTGTCTGCCCAAGAAATGCTGCTGTAGTCACCTAATCACCACCCTAACTGCACAGGTGAAAGATCTCCACCACCAAGTTTCGCTACTTTCATCACAGCTTAACTCACATATAACAGTCAGTTTGAACTCTGTATGATTATAAAAAATCAACTTGCATACATGTAATTATTGGGTTCCAAACTCTATGACTTGTCTCTTATAGTTTTGTCTTATCTTTCAGCATTCTTGCCTATTCATTCCAAAAAAAATTGTCTTTAAACAGCAACTTTACACACAACAGTAGAAGTTAAAATTCTGTAAAAAAAAGGTAACATTTGCGAGAATTATTTTGTGCGACGACTTTGCAGTAAGAATGTGTGAGCGAAATTAAATTTGCAGTACACACCCATCTCAATACTTGATATCGAAATTAAATTTTTGTTTTTAGCATAGAACGGCAAAGCGCAAAATTAAATATTACTGGCCATGCACATGCATGCTGGGTCACACGCATGATTCATGTACACAAACTATAAAGGCACAGCTGCAATAGTTTCTCAACATTCAGGCTTGCTGCAGTTCCATTGGCACCGTCCATAATGTCAAACCGGAGGAGAACCTGTGAGGAGATTGCTAACTTGGATGAAGCAAAATCAGCCACTGTCGAATGTGACAGTGCACGGTGCCATGACTGCTATTTCTCCGGTGAAGAAAGGAAGATGTTCTCTCTTTTTCGATGGCATGTTAGCCACGCCTAGTTGGTTTCAATTTAGTGTAACAGAGAAAAATGCAAGAATTTCACCAGAACAGGCTATCAGTACAACTGGTGGACTGTGAGGTCAAGCAAAGCAGATACGGTGATGCTTTGAAGTTGTGCTGAAGACTGCGAGCGAGATTCAAGAGTCGGCAAAACCTCTAGACGTACACAATGTCCTGTTTGACAACGAGATTAGCTTTGCAAGGAATTCCGCTGAAATAACCACGCAAATGTTGACAGATTTGGAGCTGTTTCAGAAAGTACTAGTTTCCGTGAAGGCTAATATAGTGAACAAAACAATACGTTGTGGTAACTGGTACAGCGGAGTTGACCCTTTGGGAAGACGTTTGTAAGAAGGACACAGTTATCAGTTGATGGACTACGTGGTACATATATGGCAGGGAATGAAGTATTTCTCCAAAGGAGAGATATCGCAGTTATTGATGATCGATGATATAGGTAGGTCCCGCAATGAAAGAAATTAATATCGACTTGCACAAATCCAGCAAGGATCATTCTCGGTTTGTACTGTACTTCAACCCAAACATCATACATACAAACACGCACGAAATTCTTGTCTGCAGAAAAAAGGAAACGTCATTTCTGGAACGGCATCGCTATTGAAATTCAATTTCTTTGCTGTCTTTCACCGCAAGCTCATCTTCGTCGCTGTTCAGGTTCATATTATAATAATCTTTGTTCTATGAGATCTAAGATCATACTTTAATAATGTATCACACTACTAGGTATTAGATATTAGGTTTTCCTAACGGAGAACAGTTGCTTGATACAGCTAGTAAAGAAAGCATCTATGTTGTTAAATAGATTAATGTGAAGGATGAAACCTCTAGTCACTCGGATAAAAGATGATCAGATATTTATTTTTTAAATCCGCTGTCGGAGTTTCTGAACTGTCTCTTAGCCTACTGTCAACCGGCATGCCTTAGTCGCATCGACATTTCTCGTGATAACAGCTTAACAGTCGTTAATGATCTCTTAGCTTTTTGGAAACAATATTTCAGCCAAGACAGACAATCGAAGACCTTGTCCATCATGGTCAAACATACAGACGGTAACTATTCGTTTGACGATAAAACGCTCACATCAAGTATCTCCACAACCGTACAAGAAATTGTATTAAACCAAGACAAGAATGAACAGATACGTAAAAAAAACGTACTAAAATAAGATAAGAACCAAGCTTGAATAAGTGAGCATATTGCCTGGATATCTGTCGTCTTGTCTATGCAAATATGAGAAGTGGTAGCGGGATCGCTTGCACTATTCTATGATTGAAGCTGAAAAACAGAAATGACTATTATCACTGTAGTTTCAACTACGCTTGCGATCCATGATCATTGTTGGGAATAGCCTCACATGTAGCCTCCTATTATCATTGAAATCTGTGAAATTTGTTGTTTTCTCCCGTCACCCTGTCTGCACTATTGGGTCCCAAAAGGAAATGCACGAAGCACTAATATTATGTGCTCAGCAACCTGAGAAACATGGTGTGACCGATCATTTTTGTTATAGGCGAAAACTATTACCAGCCACACTACAATTTCTAACAATACAATAATATTCTTAATAGGCAGTCAATATCAAATATGTTCATAGTATATTATGTTCATATGTTCATATCAAATATAACATAAATGAATTATTGGGTTCCGAGTTCTATAAGCAAATTTTCACGAAGTAGAAAGCAGCTCAGCCGCAAAAGGACACGTAATTGAGTTGAAGATGATAAGGACAACCAACTTTCCACAATGGAGTCAACTATGACTAAGTTACAAATATGAAGGAAAGACAAAGAGAGAGTAAACAGAAAAGAAGAACAGACAAGTGGAAGCGGGATCGCTTGCACTAGTCGACGATTGAAGCTGAAAAACAGAAATGACTATTATCACTGACAGGTGGAGCAAAATTTCTCATCGTCACTCCTACAATGCAAAGTCAGGAGTAGGCATCACAGTTGGGACTAGAAACTAGCAAGTTACTAAAAACAAAACAGAGGCCGGAGTCGAGGAGGATCGCACACTCTTGTTTATGCAAACATTGTTTCCTACCTATGCAGCTCTTTGAGCCAAAGCTGAGAAAGTTAAGAAGCATCTAAAGGAAGAATATCTCAGAAGAGTTAAGGCAATATGGTCCACTGAGTTGAATGCCAGACATAAGGTGAATGCAACGAACACCTGGGCGGTCGCGCTATTTCGATACTCATTTCCGAGTATTCGATGGTATAGAACGGCGCTGATGATCCTAGATAGAGACACCAGGTCAGTACTGAGGGGATTCCAGAGCCATCATCGGAACGCTGCCCTTGAGCAAGTGTATCTGCCTAGAAGAGAAGGAGGACGAGGACTCCACCGACTCTCACACGTATCGGAGAGGGAGGTGGTGTCTGCAGCTCTATATGTGGTAAGGAAGGCAGAAAGTGATGAACACCTCAGGGCACTGTCGAATGTGACAGTGCACGGTGCCATAACTGCTATTTCCCCGGTGAAGAAAGGAAATTTTGTCTCTTTTTCGATGGCATGTTAGCTACGCCTAGTTGGTTTCAATTTGGTGCAACAGAGAAAAGTGCAATAATTTCACCAGAAGAGGCTACCAGTACAACTGGTGGACTGTGAGGTCAAGCATAGCAGATACGGTGATGGCTTTGAAGTTGTGCTAAAGAGCATGAGCGAGATTCAAGAGTCGGCAAATCCTCAAGACGTACACAAAGTCCTGTTTGACAATGAGATTAGCTTTGCAAGGAACTCCACTGAAATAACCCTGCAGCTATGCACCCGAGTGTACTGTACGAGTGCAGTTGCTTTCATTACTATAGCACTGATTCGCATATCCTATCTAATATTCGCTGTGGTTCTCTAGATGAGATCAAGAAATGCTTCCTAAGATTTGGCTCATTGACCATACACTGGCCTTGCAAAGACCAGACCCCGGCACGTTTTCCACCATGTTGACAGATTTGGAGCTGTTTTAGAAAGTGCTAGTTTCTGTAAATGCTATTATAGTGAACAAAACAATACGTTGTGGTAACAGATGCTAATGGTACAGCGGAGTTTACCCTTTGGGAAGACGTTTGTAAGATTATCAGTTGGTGAACTACGTGGTAAGTATATG
This sequence comes from Haliclona indistincta, assembly GCA_964017065.1. NCBI lineage: Eukaryota > Metazoa > Porifera > Demospongiae > Haplosclerida > Chalinidae > Haliclona > Haliclona indistincta. Next base: position 6,477,058 of record OZ024786.1, read on the forward strand.
GCAGGGAATGAAGTATTTGTCCAAAGGAGAGATATCGCAGTTATTGATGATCGATGATATAGGTAGGTCCCGTAATGAAAAATATTAATATCGACTTGCACAAATCCAGCAAGGATCATTCTCGGTTTGTACAGTACTTCAACCCGAACATCATACATACAAACATGCACAAAGTTCTTACTTGTCTGCAGAAAAAAGGAAACGTCGTTTCTGGAACGGCATCGCTATGGAAATTCAATTACTTTCTTTGCTGTCTTTCACGCGCAAGTTTATCTTCGTCGCTGTTCAGGTTCATATCATAATAATCTTTGATCTAGGAGATCTAAGATCATACCTGAATATTGCATCACGCTACTAGGTATTAGATATTAGGTTTTCCTAACGGAGAACAGTTGCTTCATACTGCTAGTAAAGATAGCATCTATGTTGTTAAATAGATTAACGTGAAGGATGAAACCTCTAGTCACTCGGATAGAAGATGATCAGATATTTATTTAAAAATCCGCTGTCAGAGTCTCTGAACTCCTAGTGTCAACCGGCATGCCTTAGTCGCATCGACATTTCTCGTGATAACAGCTTAACAGTCATTAATGATCTCTTAGCTTTTTGGAAACAATATTTCAGCCAAGACAGACAATTGAAGACCTTGTCCATCATGGTCAAACATACAGACGGTAACTATTCGTTTGACGATAAAACGCTCACATCAAGTATCTCCACAACCGTACAAGAAATTGTATTAAACCAAGAATGAACAGATACGTAAAAAAAACGTACTAAAATAAGATAAGAACTAAGCTTGAAAAAGTGAGCATATTGCCTGGATATCTGTCGTCTTGTCTATGCAAATATGAGAAGTGGTAGCGGGATCGCTTGCACTATTCTATGATTGAAGCTGAAAAACAGAAATGACTATTATCAATATGGTTTCAACTATGCTTATGATCCAAGATCATTGCTGGAAGAAATAGCCTCAAATGTAGCCTCCTATTATCATTGAAAACTGTGGAATTTGTTTTTTGTCCCGTCTGCACTATTGGGACCCAAAAGGAAATGCACGAAGCTCTAACATTATGTGCTCAGCGTCCTGAGTTAAGGCAATATGGTCCACTGAGTTGAGTGCCAGACATAAGGTGAATGCAACGAACACCTGGGCGGTCGCGCTATTCCGATACTCATTCCCGAGTATTCGATGGTATAGAACGGCGCTAATGATCCTAGATAAAGACACCAGGTCAGTACTGAGGGGATTCCAGAGCCATCATCGGAACGCTGCCCTTGAGCGAATTTATCTGCCTAGAAGAGAAGGAGAAGGAGGACGAGGACTCCACCGACTCTCACACGTCTCGGAGAGGGAGGTGGTGTCTGCAGCTCTAAATGTGGTAAGGAAGGCAGAAAGTGATGAACACCTCAGGGCAGTGTACCAGCACCAACTAGAGAGGAAAGCCCTCATGAAGTACACGACCCTAGGGGAGGCGGAAAGGATATTGAACGACCGAGGGATGGAGGTTGCGCTCACCGCCCAGAGTGTTTCGAAGGAAGTCCTGAAACAACTAGGCGAAGTCTAAATGAACGCGATGAAGAATAGTCTGGTACTCAAGTCCCGACACAGCAAGTATTGGGTGCAAACCCTGAAGCAAAATCAGCCACTGTCGAATGTGACAGTGCACGGTGCCATAACTGCTATTTCCCCGGTGAAGAAAGGAAATGTTCTCTCTTTTTCGATGGCATGTTAGCCACGCCTAGTTGGTTTCAATTTGGTGCAAGCATAGCAGATACGGTGATGGCTTTCAAGTTGTGCTAAAGAGCACGAGCGAGATTCAAGAGTCGGCAAATCCTCTAGATGTACACAATGTCCTGTTTGACAAGCTTTGCAAGGAATTCTACTGAAATAACCCTGCAAATGTTGACAGATTTGGAGCTGTTTCAGAAAGTAATAGTTTCTGTAAATGCTATTATAGAGAACAAAACAATACGTTGTGGTAGGTACAGTGAAGTTGACCCTTTGGGAAGACATTTGTAAGAAGGACACAGTTATCAGTTGGTGAACTACGTGGTACATGCATAGCAGGGAATAAAGTATTTGTCCAAAGGAGAGATATCGCATTTATTGATGATCGATGATATAGGTAGGTCCCGCAATGAAAGAAATTAATGTCGACTTGCACAAATCCAGAAGAGTGATGTATGTTTTACAATAGCTAAGCTTATGCCTAAGACCTGTGCAGAGTGTAGTACTATAAATTATACGAAGTACAAAAATTAACAAGTCCCCTGGACGCTAGGGTTTAAATCTCAATCTGATTGTTTCTTTTTACCCTTAGTATAGTATTGTCTTTCTGTAGGCAAAGCATCCTATCAGAGTCCCACGTATGAGCAGGCATAATTTTTCGTGGGCAAACACAGATGAACGCACTGTTGTACATCGACATCCTACGCATAACTTGCTTCCATTTCAACAGACCATATATCCTGAGGGAGGAATGCGATTTATGCAGGATAACGACCCTAAACATATCAGTCAAGTCTCTCACCAGCTGAATCTAAATAAACTTGTAGCTAAATAAACTTGTAGCTTGTAGCTAAATAACTTGTAGCTTGTAGCTAAACTTTAAACTTATAGCTAAATAATTGTTATGCTGTAGATATCAGCTCGCCTATATGTCAAAGGCAGCTGGTGAGTGGATGAAGAATGAAGGGGTGTCATGGTGGAAGACTCCAGCTGAGTCACCTGACCTGAACCCAATTGAAAACTTATGGCATGAATTGTATATTAGACGAGAAGTCAAGCTCACTACTAAAGAATAGTTGATTTAAACTATACCAGGCTCTCTTTTTGCCGCCCACACCGAGAACCTGAGATGAGGCTAGGCTCCACCTTGGCAGTTAAGCTAGCAAGAGAATTTTTCTTTAGTGATGGAGTATTGGTACTGTGTACCCCAGGAGGTGGCAGAAATATACCTGCCATTTCAGCAACAGAGCTGAACCAACTCAAAGAAGTCATTTTTTTGCAGTTCTCGCATCTGTGGTACAACACAGTAGAGTTCGAATCTAAAGTATGGACACCTTGCTTAACCCTTTTACCGCGACGCGCATATATTTATGCGCGATGAAATCCACCCGTATACGCGACGCGCATATATATCACGGCTGTTTTTGGCTAATTGAAATGTGGACATTTAGACACACCCCCTGTAATTTCAAACGTGCATAGCAACACATAGCAACCAACTTCAGGTCCGTTTTTAAACTGTTCTGTGTGACTTTCACGTGACTGTCCAACCAACGTGGCGAAGACAATCGAGGAGAAGGAAAGCTGCTCTTTCTCTCGGAGCAAAAAGCGTATCAATAGCTGAAAGTACGGCGGAGTTACAAGTTCAGCGCAAGGGGAAAAGGTCTTACAATAAAAGAAGACATAGCGCAAGATCCTACTTGATCCAAGACGTCGAAAAGGAACGGAATCAAAGGTTAGCTAGTGTGCTATCAGGTTGTAGTAACTAATAGCTGTAACCTTTTTTCTCCCGCATGATATGGCGCTTTAAAAGGACAATATTTAGACGTGCGTTAATGTGTTTCCCCAACAATGTTTGACACTTTTTGTGCCTTACTTTGACAATACTAGACTTATGTATGTGCATTAAGCGAGTCTTCTTCTCTAGGTCTTTTCTTGTATTGTTTTTGAGCTGGCTGTAAGTCATTCAGCCCTGGTGCTGACTCAAGATTGTGCTCATTAAACACGTAGCGTAGCTTTTGAAGTGGGTTGACGATTCCACAATATGTGGTCTCTAGTCGTCCTATATGGGCATGGATAGACTCTGCTCCCTGCTCTCCCATGAGTCCAGCACCTATCTTCCACCTCTTCATCCACTCCACCACATGGTCTTCCAAGATATGCATCTTGGGTAAGATGGTAGCATTTGGGAAAAACTCTCTATAACTGCTCATGAAGGTCTTGATGTCCTTTTCTGTTTGTATAAAGATTAATAATGAAACATGTGGTTTTTAAATTTACCTGAGTTTATCTATTTGTTCATCAGTGACTGCCCCTCCACTGTAGCCTTTGTAACAGCTACTGTACTGCTTTAGAATGGTTTTAAAGGTAACAGTGACAGAATTTGCATCCTCTAGTAGCCCTATACAATGCGTGTTTGCCACGTCAAGGATGCCGGAGCAGATGACATTGATGGATGGTTCCTATGTCACATGTAATAGATTTCTGTAGTGTATTATGTCTTTCGTTACATGTACCTGAAGCAGCTTATGCACATGGTTCCCTACAAAGGTAGCCCCGTGGTAAGCCTGTCGCTCCACATGCAGGGCACCAAGTGATGTATTCACACTAGCCAGGAAAGGGCCATCTTTTGGTGTTGCCTTCTGAAGAACTTCCTCTGCAGCACTAACTTCCAGGTTCTGTTTATAACATGAAATTATTGTGTTGAATATTATAACTTGTTCTATTACCTTTCTAGTGACCAGGTGTTGTGTGTTCCTAAACTCTTCCTGCACTTGCCTGAGTGTGACATTTTGGTCTGGTGCTGGTAATGTGACAATCAAATATGTGGCTATCTGGTTTAACGCTGATGCTCTCGCTTTCAGCTTTAACTGCTCCTCTTTGAGGTGAGCTAGTCTCTGCGCAGTTGTAATGTACTGATTGTACGTGGCTCAGCAGGCATGGCAGTACCCTCAATATGCTTGCATACCTATAATGGATGCATGATTTAGTAAACCTGTTTTGTTCTATACTTACAGTGCAATCATCAATGATGTGTTCTGTCCAGTTGAAAAGAGTGATAGAGTGCCTGTACAGGACCCCTTTGGACACAGCAGCCTTCTTTTTACGGGTAGCGGCACAACAGGAGTTGCAGAAGTATGCCGGATGGATAGCGGGAGAGTCTAGCTTTACCACCAACCCAAAAGTGGTTTCCAGTGCCTCCTGATAACTCAGACAGCTATATTTTGGGTTCCTCCTCCTTGATCTTTCTAATCTGCCCCCACACACTCTGCAGTGTGCACTGAGCTGGTGCATTTCTGCCATTCTCTTGCCTACAATCACCAAATTTGTGTATTTTATAAGCCGTTGTATTACTCGTTACAAAAAAGGTTACACTTCCATTTGTTTATCAATCTCTTTAGTAATGCTTACTTTAGCAGCAGGTCAATGATATTCACTGTGATCTAAGTACACTTCCGCTCAATCACCTCCTCAAGTACCAGACCACAACAATTCTTCACGATTGTGATTGCAGCTGTGTTGTTTTTGTGCATGCGCAGTAGTGTATGAATGGTGTTATGGGTGCGCACTACCGCTAGTACTAGTTGTAGTGGTTGTATGAAGTGGCTAATGGACAATTTTAAGTACTAAGGTAACCAAGTAGCGTGCAGTAGCAACCGCTAGACACTGGTTGTTCTTGTGTGCGCACGCGGCTAGATTAAAGCAATACCGTAATAAATTTTTATTGTTTTAATTACAGACTAAATGTCCACAAAAAAACAGCCGTGATATATATGCGCGTCTTCGTTACCTCGAAACAGCTACCGCTAGCGCCAGCCAACTTACTTTGTTGCAGCCAAAACTCCTTGGCAACGTTGAAACATAGTTGCTATAGTATTCTAACTTGTTTATTGTGGTTTCTAACACTCGTTACTCTGTGTAAACAAACGCCCACCAAGCAGTGATAACTGACAGCTTCTTGCTGCAATAGTACAGTGTCTACACAGCTTTGCTGTTGAGACGAGTGCTGTACTTGCTTTCACAGACAGTTTGCTACTCAGGCAGAAGAGGGTGGTGTGTGTTTGAATATTATTATCAATCACAGCAATCAACATAAAAGTAATGGAAAGCTTGAACAAGTATTTTGATCTTGAGCAGACAGCAAAAACACGTCAAGGTATCAGCAGATAGCATGGTAGTTTCTCAGCACTGTAATAGATGAGAAGAGGCTAATAACACTGATAACATGAGCATATAACTGTACAACTGAAGTGTATGACACACTAACTACTGCCATGACTAACATCAAGCTACAATGTACACGCCATGACTGCCATCAAGCTACAATACACACAACAATCACGACATTTTCAGCCAAGACGACACACGCTTTACTGGTTATAATGTAAGAGACACTAGCACCAAGCACACACAAGCAAAACAAACATTATACACAAGATAAATACATTCTATTTTCACCTTTTTAAAGATTACAATCGTCCATAGCAAGCCTGAGCATCCTGACGATACACACGTCGCTCACGTACGCTGTACAGAGAAAGCAGTGTTCTTTGCTGGCACAATAAGTATAAAAATGTACTCACCTGGTTGTCACAAATAACTCAATAACTTCCTAGTAGATAGCTCAAGGCAAACCAGATGTTTATAACACTTACTAAGCTGTTGGAAGTGTAAAATAGTGATACAAAGTGTGCAGCAACAAAGCTGTGTTCTCCTGGAAATTATTTCTGTTCTAGTTGAGGCAGAAAATGAGCTCCAACAAGGCTGTCAACAGCAGTTGTGCTTAGTAACACACACAAAAAGGCTCCCACAATGACCATGGTCAAGTTCTAAACATCCTAAGAGGCTGTAGTTGCCGTGTACACAGAGCAACACGAAGGAGAAGCGTGACAACTCACTCGTCCGCCATCACTTGCTGACGAGTAGCTTTGACGGGTCATACAAAGCTTAAAAGTTTACTAGCAAAGCTCTGGAGTACACTAGTATGATAGACAAAACTCACTTAGCTGTAGCAAACACGCAGAGGCGAGTAGAAGCGGCACAAACTGCTCTCCAAGTTACAGCAACATGATTGGAAAAATGGCGGTGAGGTAGGTGGAGTTAGACACGCCCGGTACAAGTTGAAAGCCGTTGATGATGTCGTTATCACGCTCAAACAGTCTTCCACAATGGCCAAGGTCCAGTTTTGAACAACACAGAAAGTTCCTGGTACAGCTTACGCTGCGTGGTGTAGGGAAGAAGCGAAGAATAGTTGCTCGCGTAAGTGTATGATGGTAGCAGATAGCTTTGACGGTCCAACTCAAGCTTTGATGGACAAATAACAGTAGCCCAGGACATAGTACAGGTTGAGAAAACATTGTCGTACCTCTAGCTTCCGCGCTGAAGCGTCCAGAGCAGAGACAAAGCGCAGTACCGAGATAGCTGTCACAATTCAAAAACAGCCATCGCGTGACGTGGGTGGAGCAACGTTTACAATTAATCGCGGTAAGAGGGTTAATGCAATTGGGCAGGCACATAAAAGACCTTGTAATCCAATCTAGCTACTATACATAATCTACATGATCACAAACATAATAATGAACTCGAGCCAGGCCGATGATGACGCAATTTTGAATCAACCCGATATGGAGTACGAGGAGGAGCAACAGGAGCGAGAGGAGCTAGAGCAGCAAGAACTGCAGCAACAGCATGAACAAGAGCTGGAGCAGCAGCAATAGCTAGAGAAACAGGACTCTTTGCAAGAGCAAAGACGACAAATCAAAGAAGAGGAGCGTGCATTGAGAGTCAAGTTTAGATGCTTAAACAAGCGCCAGCGGCAATTGAAAATGCTGCCGAAGAGAGGACGGGGCCGGGGTCGTGGAGGCCGGCAAAGCATGACAACACACTATAATATTGTAAGTGTTTTTAAAATAATGTATAATATAATTATTATATTTTAACACAGAAATCAGCAAAGATCGTCCAAATATACAGGAAATAGCAACTTACTACCAAAGACATTATCATCTCTATTGACATTATCATTATTATCTCTATTGTGCTTACTATTTTTATTGTATCATACAGTGCTTTTAATCTAGAGGAGCCACTTTTTATTCCCAGAGTTGTGTGTGTAGTTAGTCCACACAACTTTCTACATAGCCCTTTCTATTGCATTAATGCAGATTGCAACTATGAGCATGAGGAAATGCAAGACACACGATGCCCTACAGCTCTCTCCCATTGAAGCTAATACAATAGCGCCATGTTTGTGACATCACTATAATTTGCACGACGTCACGACGAACCACACCTACGACACAGCAGCCACAATCTAGCGCCACTACGAGGCTTGGCGGTTATTATTTCCTCGAGCTTAGCTAATATCTATGCTGTAGAAGCACGCTTAAGAACGGGCAAAGCGAAAAACACAGCTTTTGATCGGCGCCATTCTTGCCGCTCGACGGTTATCGCGGCGCAGCGCACGCAGAAATACGTAATCGATAAACGCTAATATTGGATGAATATCATTATAACACGGCAGAGAATCGAAGTCACAGCTAAAGTCGGTGTTCTCGCTGACCGCGTTTGCGCATGGATGGACATATCATGCTAGTTTAAAAACTAGTGAAAACTACAAGTATCTGGCTATCCAGATATCTAGTGGTTTTTCTTAACTCGCAAAGATGTGCTGATTTCAGCCTTAACACTTTTATCACCAAATATCGCCAATTTCCGGTACATTTAGGGCTCATACTTCACTATGCTTGAAAGTTAAGCTCTCAAACTTGCTGAGATTAAAACTGAATAGTCATTCTAGCAGACTGCAAAGGGAATTTTCTTAACTCAGCTCAATACTTTTTTCCTGGCCTTAACACATTTTTTCAAAATTGCAAACCGATGCCTGGTACACAAGCAGCAACAACTTTACTCTCAACTAGCATAATCAGTCCAGATTTTCTGCACACACTAAGGAATGATGTGTGAACACTCATAGCAATTTTCAGTCCAATAGCTACTATAGTTACTTTTTCTGAATACAAAACATACTTGTTAACCACAAAACACAAAAGTGGCTCCTCTAGATTAAAAGCACTGTAGAATATTAAAAAATATTTTAAAGATTAAGTTGTCAACTTAGCGGTAGTATAACTCTGGTCTAGTTTTGGCAGCTAACACTAACTCTAATGAACAAATGAACAAAACTATTTATCACTTCATGATTGGGGCGAGCCTGAGCGAGCCCCACATTGATGGTGATGTGCGTCCCACGTCACAGGGAATGTTTGTATATATGTATGTACGTGGCCACGTGGTGCATTTGTCCTCCCTACGTTCCCGAGAAGTCACGTGCACGTACACATTGACCGCGCACCATGATTTAATCCTCACGTGGCGCGTTATACTTGAACTAGTCGGGCAGTCTCTTTTTAGAAGATTATCCAATTAGTTTTCTAGTTATGTGGGTGGTTTGTTATTTCTGCTTCATGTCTGTTGATATGTTCACACACTGTTGCCGTGACTGAGTGTAATAGTGAATTAGCTGAATTTTTGGATCGCTATGTCAGGTCTGGTCACACACCAAATCTTTCGTCCGTTGCCACCTCCATGGCATAGAGGTGGCAGAAATATACCTGCCCTTCCAACAACAGAGTTGAACCAACTCAAAGAAGTCATTTTTTACAGTTCTCGCATCTGTGGTACAACACAGTAGAGTTAGAGTCCAAAGTATGGACACCTTGCTTAATGCAATTGGGCAAGCACACAAAAGACTTTGTCATCCACTCTAACTACATAAACCCCCAACTATACATAATCTACATTACCACAAACAGGTGACGAATATACCTTCGGCACTTCACTCTATCTGTCCTAAAAAGATATTATCTCCTATACTATGGGTAAACAGATTTCTTCTATGACGAAGAAAACAGTCAACAAAACCATAGCAAAGAGTAAGAGGCTCAGAAAACAACAAAATACGACCCAGTTACTGTGTGAACAAAAACAAGTATTGTCAGATGAGGTGTTAGAACAGAAAAGAAGACTCAGAGAGAGAGAAAAACGATGTCAAGTAGGCCTGTCTGATAATGAAAAAGCTATATCTCGATAATGCATCAGTAATATTACAATAATGGAACTCGTCTTGTTCTCTAGGGGCATGAATGTTAGGGGGTGGGTCAAAACAAGCTGCAGGGTCTCTTCCAACCCCACCCTTTATCAGTCACATCCCTAAATGAAGCTAGAGATTCTGGGAATGAGACAAATAAAGCACTTGAATGTGAAACTTGATTGTTTTCCCAAGCTACCACTTATACCACAATTGCATGATTGTGTAAAAATAGGTACATTTTGTATGATGAATGCATTCACGAGTATGAAATGCTAGATCACGATAGTTCTAGAACATCTAAATTATCCATTAGTCGCGATTATTGATTAATCTCGATTATCGCACAGGTCAAGAGAGACTATTGACTACAAGTATTGTCAGAGATCTGGTGGATATAATTTAAACCCATAATGCACATTACAATGTCCTAAAATAATGCTTATGAAAAATATAAAGCCAGTGGCTACAACACTATCATAGGCAAATTAATAAATTGTAGTAAAATAATGCAGAATGAAAACTCAGAAAGAATGAACAGTTTAATAAACATGTTCTAGCATGAATTCTACAGAACTTAATAACCATTAAACAAATGAACAAGTATGTTCAGCTGTAAAACAATAAAAAACAAAATAATGATAACCTTTTCTTACAGAAAGAAAAACAAATTCAACTGAAAAACTCTAATTTCAACAGTGAATGAAAACGATGAAAAATCAGGAAAGAATGAACAGTTTAATGAACATGTTCTAGTATGAATTCTACAGAACATAATAAATAAAACAACTGAACAAGTATGTTCAGCTATAAAACAATAAAAAACAAAATTAATGATAATCTTTCTTACGGAAAGAAAAACAAATTCAACTGAAAAACTCGAATTTCAACGGTAATAAATCTAACAAGTACATCAATAAAAATTAAATAAAACAGACAAGACAGTTGAACATAACAAAAGAAAAAATCAAATTCTGAAGGACATAATCAAAACCAAAAAATTATAAGAAAAAGCGAATTCTGAAGGACATAATCAAAACCAAAAAAATTATTTAAAAAATATTGGATAAACATAGTGAAAATCACTTTTGATAAATTTTATTTCGTATATAAAAAACTTCAATATCACTTTCTGGAAAACTGTGGAATTATTCTGCCGTGATATACAACGGCTTCTCATTGACATGGTTGAGGAGAGTGCAAAGATTCGCCAGGAATTTGATCAAGTGTGTTCAGCGCATACTCCACATGAACGATAGACATGTCCGTATGTCATTCCAATTAAATCAAGATATTGGGAGTTGTACCTCGACTACGAATGATGTCGTGCCTTGACTACGAATGATGTCGTGCCTTGACTACGAATGATGTCGTGCCTTGACTACGAATGATGTCATACCTTGACTACGAATGATGACAGTCGTTCTGCTAATGATGGTCAACAAGATAATCTTTTGAAAGAACAGTATTGGGCTATGTGGAAGTGTCTTCTTAAAACAATTCACTTGATACTCTTCTATATATTCTCAAATTGAAATTATGTCGATTGCTTATAAAACTTATATTCAAACGGGTATAGTGTGGCGTTTTCAGTCAATTAAATATATATCATTTATGATTAGGTCGTGGTTATTGCATGTCGGGACACATGGATTTTCCTTCTTTCTCCGTATTTTATTTCTCTCTAGAAACAAAGAGAAGACAGAAAATATTTGAAGCCACAATCAAGCTACCGGGAGCTCATCAAGAAGCACCGATCGAAGGAAGGTGTAATTCCAACACAAAGTATAATTCAAATTTCTGCAATGAGGTGACGAGAACAGAAGGCATCAAAATTATCAACCACAGGATTCATCCAACATGCTTCATTTTCAACCTCCTTTAAAATGATTTTAGAATTCGTCAGCAATTTATCTTATGCTAGTGCTTGGGTAGACCATAAATAAGCAATATAAAGACTGCAGAAGGCTTTAAAATACTTGATCCAATTCAGTGATATTCTGAGCTGTATAGATTTTAGATTTTTCGCTGAATACAATTCAAAAATAATGTCAAAATTTTTATAAAAATTGTGCACACTGTAAAATAGTGTACAATGTACATTATTGAAACGATTATCATGTTGAATAGAAAGATAATAAAGTACTGTAAAGTTTGAATAAGCACATTAAAACATCATTGAATAATTTAAAACCATACACAAATTCATAATAAAAGTGCAGACTGGAAAATATTATAAACATTTTTGCCAAAAGCTCTCACTTGGGAGAGAAACTGACTTGTAATAATAGTATAAATGTGAAATAAATGGAACAGGATAATGAAAGTACAGCCGAACAATTTGGATACATAAAAACATCCTCAGTATCACAAGATTTATGAGATTCTCTTCGTAATAAGGTGTAATGTGAAATAAATGTAACGTGAAATAAAATGTGAAATAAATAGAAAAGTATAATGACGAAACATTTAGATACACATAAATGTTCACAGACGCAACCCAAATTCAAAATGTGGCAAACATTATCAAAATTTATGAGTTTCTCTTCAAACCAAAGATAGAACTAAGTCAATCAATACCAGCAATTACCTAACACAAGCGTGAGCTAGTGAAGAGTAGAGGACGAGGCTATCAATATACACTGCACAAAACATTATTGACATAATTCTTAATAAAGTGCAGACTGTACAATAATTATTATAAACATTTTGTCAAAAGCTCTCACATGAGCGAAAAACTGACTTGTCAAATAAATGGAAAGTATAATGCCGAAAAATTGGATACGGTTGAAAGACCCAACCGCGTTCTAAATGTGTAAAACCAAAGAAAGAATCAATACCAGTATGATGGAATCAGCAGGCTGAGGTCTAGCTTATGAAACCATTGCATACTACTACTATAACTACCTAACACAAGTGCGAGCTAGTGACGTGGAGACAACAGAAGACAAGGGTAGAGGACAAGGCTATCAATATGCTCTGTACAATGTGATCTATTTATTCAATGAACTGTTGAATTCTAGCTAAGGGACACTGTTCTCTTATTGCAGATAACAATGTACTGAAAAGTTATCATGAGTTAAAATATTACAATGTCAAGGTTAATTTTATAAACGTGTAAATGTTGCATGTCTGTATCTGAAGGAGCGGCACATTAATGTCTATCTGTTCTCTCACTACTTGATGCAGTTCTCCCCTGTGTTCTCGCTAGAAATTTAAATCCAAGGGGGGAATTTTAACGTACCTAACTGCTATGTTATCTGGTATGTTATTAACACCTATCGCAACAACTATTATGTTGGCAGTTTGGTCAAATGGTTCGAGGATTGGGGTGAGAATGTAAAGAACGAGGGTTCGTATGTTGGCAGTTTAGTCAAATGGTTAGAGGATTGGGGTGAGGAAGTAAAGAACGAGGGTTCGAATCCAGCTGTCAGCATGTTTTTTTCCTTTACTAACCGCTTGTTTAAGGTATGTCCGGAGTCAAATCATAGCTGTTTCCTTGATTATCAAGCTGGCAGAGCGATTGATCTTGGTATAATCAACTGTCACGCAAGTTTGCATAGCAAAAGCAGGTACCACCACAGAGAAATAACTGTTGATGTTGCTAAGGCTGCTGGATTATAATTATATTCACTAAGTGTTAATGATATTCACCAGTGTTAATGATATTCACGTATGAACATTGATCACGTGCATCGATGAAACAGTCCGTACATTGCATTCGGTATACTAAGACGCATTGTCGAGGTGGAGCTGCTGTTGCTAGGGAAGATTGCTTGTGGCTACTTGCGCTTGCTTAAGCATGTTAAACCACAACATTAATGCCAACAAGTATTTGGTGGCAAGTCCTATTTAGTGCCCATCATAGAAATAGCAAAACGGGAAAAAGCGTCGAGTACCTCTGAGTTGGCAGTGGATGCTGTAACTAGAGAACACTGGACAACACTATTTAACCCTTTACCTAATTATAGACACATACTATTTAGCTGACGTATTTAACCCCTTTAATTCAGTTGTAATCGTCATTGAATCACGTTGATCTCAAATCACATGTGCTCTGTTGAACTAAGCGGTAACGTGAGCAAATAGGATTGTTCCTTATTATTTATGACGATTAAAACTTACGGTGGATTATCTCAACTCGCCGACGACTATAAGAAACGTCTACGTGCCTGGGACAGCCAGAGTGATCGCCAGCCTACTCCAATTAGAGATCACCCTCCCTCCAGCCAACACTGAAGATGCCCTCCGTTCGATGCCCAATCGACGGTTGCACTTATGAGACGCCGGACATCGATCCCGTGATAGCAGCCGCACTCATCACAACCCACGCCACCACACATCAGTCGCCAGGTGGCGTCGCAGCAGCAGCTCCCACTGCACGACCAGAGAAAGTGAAAAGACCACACATATCGCCAGCTGGTACCACTGAAGACTGGCAGTACTTTAAATCTAGGTGGAGCGACTACGTTAAAGCTACCAAGCTTAACGGGACTGACAAGATCATCCAACTGTTAGAATGTTGTGACGAACAGCTTCGCAAGGACCTGACCAGAGACACCGATCACCCTAACAGAGATGAGCGAGGATGAGGTCTTCGCAGCCATGAGGAAACTCGCCGTCAGAGAAGAAAACACCATGGTCGCAAGAGTCACATTGCACAACATGAGGCAGGATAAGGATGAACCGGTGCGCGCTTATGGCGCCAGGCTGAAAGGTCAGGCGAACATCTGCAAATTCACTAAAGAATGCCTCCGCTGTCACATCGCTGTGGACTACACGGAGTCCATAGTCAGAGACGCACTTTGCAGGGGACTAGAAGATGCAGAAATACAAATGGACTTGCTGGGCGACAAGAACCAAGACATGACACTAGAAGATACCCTCAAGTTCGTCGAAGCAAAGGAGGCTGGGAAGAGGTCAGCATCTCGCCTACTGATACCACAGTCCACCAATGCAGTAACCGGCAGCACATACAAACGACAGAAGAGACTGCCCACGAAGGAACCGCCAGCCTCTGAACGAGATGTCTGCACTTATTGTGGCACCAGAGGACATGGAAAGAATTCTCCTACAAGGGTCAGAAGAGCTGAGTGTCCCGCCTTTGGTGCAAAGTGCAACAGAGACCATCATTTTAGGAAGATGTGCAGGAGCAAGACATTGGCGGTAGAAAATGTTGTTTGTAGACACTCCAAAGATAGTAGTAAACTTTTACCCAAAGCCGCCGTCATAGCTAGCAGGTAAGTGGTACTGCACCACTTTGTAAAATGTTGCTGAATTTTTTTGACAGTGGCTGTATGCTGTACGTTGGCCTCTAGAGAGGCGGCCTCGGGTAAAAAGTTTGTAGTTAGTATGCTGACAAAGTTGGCCTTTCTAGGCTCTTCGGTTTTAAAATTATAATCTTTCTGTCAAATCATATTGTTTACGTTATAGCGACTACAGTTTCTGTTTCTTTTGCTTCATGACAGTACTACGCTAAACTTTCAAATCATAATAGTGTTAGACTATGTTGGAGGAGTATGGAAGGAACTGCTTTAAGAATATCACAGTTATGCTTGTTTCTAAAAACTTTCAACTATTTGCGTGAGCGTGACTCCGGACATACCTTAACATTTTTAGCAGTTATCCAAGTGGGGTTTGGTACAATCCAAGGGGGTACACCCCCTCAAAAAAAAGCCTAGCGAGAACACTGGTTCTCTCTGCTGATGCCCTTGCACTGGGCCTGCTCACAATTGCGATAATGGTACCTGTGTTTCAACTGCATTGATTTGCTATTCGCGTGTAGCTGTTCTCCCAAATGGCTCATACCACGTCATGATTGAAATAGGGATCACCTGTAAAAGTTTATCCGTACTATATAATCATATCATATTGTATAACATAGTATCATTTATTGTATTATCACAATGATAATCTCCGAAGTCTCCGCCTTTTACAATTGACTTGGCCCGGTAAAAGATAGTGCAGTGTAAACGCGTGCCGGGCCGTGCCCGAGCTGTGTTGTGTTGTGCTGTGCCGGGCCGTGCCCGAGCTGTGTTGTGTCGTGCCGTGCTCCTCCAAGTGTAAACGCGGTATTAAAGACTTGGGAAATTTTGTTTAGGTTACCTTCCATGTCTCCTATTATTATTTTTTGGCCGCAAGCTGATCACCTGTATCAACAGCAACAAGCCAGCGTTAATTACTAAATTGCAAATGGCTACAACACATCAAGGTATACAAATGTGAACAGGTTATCAACTACAACTACACACGAACGGAGCTACAGCTTCGAATAGCTAGCAACCACAACATTCTATCTGCACAGTCAAGCAACCTTAACTTGTAGCTTGCTTGAAAAGTTAAACTCTATAAGTACACCAGTATTGTTGAATACCCGTGACGTAGTAAATAATACAGCTCACTGTCAGTGAACACACGGCTGCTGGTCAGCTACGCTCGAGTCCCTCCTAGAGCATTACAGAGATGTCATTTGAGGATGCTCAATCCAGTCGTTGGTGTGTACATGTACCTTCACGCTGGAGGTCGACTCCTGTTAATAAGAATTCATCATGCGCACGTGTTTTCCCGCGCGTGCGCATACCAGGCCCTCCTTTGAGGGACTGGGGACGAGGCTAATGTTGTGTACACTGAGCAACACAAGTTACTGATTAGTAAACACACAAAAAATTATGGTTTTTAAAAATTAATGCTTTAGAAACGTACATTTCATCAGAATGCTCTTCAAAACAACAAATTTTTCACTCTATTGCTATTAGGTGTATTAGCATGATCTCCACACGTGCGGATCACATGTGGATCATTGCATATCTCGCATTCAATGTCTGCTAAGTTAAGTTTTTCACTCGCAGTTTACAGGACTATACTTCAAAGAGTAACGTAAGCATAAAATTCTAAATTTACTGGGTGGTTCGCTGTGCACTAAAAGATACTCATTGGCTAGATTAAGCACATAATTTTTTATTACAGCCAATAAAATTTAGTAAGACTAATGTGTTCACAGGTAGGCTGAAATAGCCATGTAGTGGTAAGTGTCAGACATGTTTCTTTGCCGCGGCTGTCAACATAACAAGATTTCGTGAACGATCACTTCTACCTAAAGAGTGCTGAGCAACCATTAGCAAAAACTCAGCTGCATTCATGTACCACTCGAGAAACTACTAGCTACTCCGCCCCAGACCAGCAACAAGGTCAGAGCGACCAGTTTGCTAAGCAAGCCATAGAATATCTCGTGAAAAAACTCGAATTGTAGGAAGATGAGTTAGCCTCACTTGTGAAGGCCATGACCACCAGTAAAAAAAAAAACGTTAACAACGTTCCGCTTTGCTGCACCAAAGACGGACCGGACCCGCTGCAATTCAAGCAAGCCAGACAGACTGGAATTCCAAAGACACTCCAGGACACAAAGTATTGTGTCAAGAGGAGAAGGCCTTTGGTCATAGATGACAGTGACTCTGACTAGCCGCTAGGATGTGTATCACCACTAGTATTCATCACTTGTTGTAGCCATTGCCTTCGTCAGGTGTCTAGACTCCAGAGGATTGTATTATACACAATGCTATGAAAACATAATCCGGCTCAATCAACCAATGAAACACGTGTAAATATGCTGCTGTTATCAATAACAAAATTACAAAAGATAATAAGAGCGCGTTGACATATTATGCTAACAAGGCTAATGTCGCAAAAAAAAGAAGTGCACTTAGTTATTATTATTGTTATTGTTGCATTGTCATTGCACATAAAGTAACAATCGGTATACTAAAAGAAAATGCTTTGGTGATGATTTGTATAGAAATGAATGGAGGAAACAGATGGATTGGTTTTTGTTAGAGCTCACAGAGAAGGTATTAAAAGAGATCGCTCCATGGTTTCTTGTCCACTGCCACTATACCAGATGGTTGCCTGTACACATCCATGCTATGGAAAGGCTACCACCTTCTATTCAGTGAGTTTATCAATGGACACTGGGAAACAGAGAACCGATTCTCAGCAATGCCAATAGACCAAGAGCATGAGCAGAAGACTGCCTTGGTAAAGGGATCTTGTGGTGCTGTTGGACTCATGCAGGGTCCTACCACTTAGAAAATGGCTACTGTCTGGATGTAAGATTGCATGCCTTGTCAATAACTTTGAACCTCAGTTTTTAGCAGAGAAGGAAGGTGAACATTTCACCATGATGAAGGGGCATCCTCAAAGAAGTCTAATGCACTGTCTTTGACCGAAACAAAGAAAGAAATGGGTAGTCCTATCCTTGATCAGTCTGAAGAACTAACCGGACTGGATACAGGCATGGTGTTCAATGTGATGAATATTAATGAAGCAAATCATGACATGTTGCGTATACTGAGCAACACAAGTTACTAATTAGTAAACACAAAAAAATTACATGGTTTTAAAAAATTAATGCTTTAGAAATGTACGTTACATCAGAATGCTCTTCAAAACAACAAGTTTGTCACTCTATTGCTATTAGCATGATGTGGTCACACATGTGGATCACACGTAGATCAATGCTTATCTTGCATTCAGTGTCTGCTAAGTTATGTTTTCCACTCGCAGTTTACAGGACTATACTTCAAAGAGTAACGTAAGCATAAAATTCTAAATTCACTGGGTGGTTCGGAGTGCACTAAAAGATACTCATTGGCTAGATTAAGCACATAATTTTTTATTACAGCTAATAAAATTGAGTAAACGCTGTTCGCAATTGTAAGACTAATGTGTTGACAAGTAGGCTGAAGTAGCCATGTAGTGGTAAGTGTCAGACATGTTTCTTTGCCGCTGCTGTCAACATAACAAGATTTCGTGAATGATCACTTCTACCTAAAGAATGCTGAGCAACCATTAGCAAAAAATCAGCTGCGTTCATGTACCACTCGAGAAACTACTAGCTTCTCCGCCCCAGACCAGCAACAAAGTCAGAGCGACCAGTTTACTAAGCAAGCAATAGAGTATCTCGTGAAAAAACTCGAATTGAAGGAAGATGGGCTAGCCTCACTGGTGACCGCCATCACCACCAGTAAAAAAAACTGTTAACAACGTTCCGCTTTGCTGCACCAAAGACGGACCGGACCCGCTGCAATTCAAGCAAGCCAGACAGACTGGAATTCTAAAGCAGACACTCCAAGACACAAAGTATTGTGTCAAGAGGAGAAGGCCTTTGGTCATAGATGACAGTAACTCTGACTAGCCGCTAGGATATGTATCACTAGTATTCATCACTTGTTGTAGCCATTGCCTTCGTCAGGTGTCTAGACTCCAGAGGATTGTATTATACACAATGCTATGAAAATATAATCCGGCTCAATCAACCAATGAAACACGTGTAAATATGCTGCTGTTATCAATAACAACAATATCAATAACGTGTTGAAATAATTATTATGCTAACAAGGCTAATGTCGCAAAAAAAGAAGTGCACTTTGTTATTATTATTGTTATTGTTGCATTGTCATCGCACATAAAGTAACAATCGGTATACTACAAGAAAATGCATACAGAGCTTTGGTGATGATTTGTCTAGAAATGAACGGAGGAAACAGATGGACTGGTTTTTGTTAGAGCTCACAGAGAAGGTATTAAAAGAGATCGCTCCATGATTTCTTGTCAACTGATACTAGCCTGTACACATCTCTCTTGTAGTGATGGTCTAGGTCGTATATTCTGTGCTCTGTTCACTGCATTAGAGCGTGTGAAGTCAGACAACGTGGACGGAAAGGCTACCACCTTCTATTCAGTGAGTTTATCAATGGACACTGGGAAACAGAGAATCGATTCTCAGCAATGCCAATATACCAAGAGCATGAGCAGAATAATGCCTTGGTAAAGGGATCTTGTGGTGCTGTTGGACTCATGCAGGGCCCTGCCACTTAGAAAATGGTCACTGTCTGGATGTATGATTGCATGCCTTGTCAATAACTTTGAGCCTCAGTTTTTAGCAGAGAAGGGTGAACATTTCGCCATGATGAAGGGGCATCCTCAAAGACGTCTTTTAAAGTCAATGCACTGTCTTTGACCGAAACAAACAAAGATCAGTCTGAAGAACTTGCCGGACTGGATACAGGCATGGTGTTCAGTGAGTCAGTTGTTGAGACTGTCCGTATACAGCCAAATCTGTACACCGTTGATTCGACATTGTAATTTGTAACATGTACATGCCTGGTGGAATCAGTATCGAATGTTTTCGACTGTCGTAACAGGAGTGTTTACAGTATCGTTACAATATGTAGCTGAGTATGTGATGTACGGATGTTGAAATCATCGAAAGTTCAGCAGTGGTACGAGGTTGTTTCCTTACTTCTCGTTCGCTCAGCCTACTAATAATTTTACAGGCCATGTGATGCCATTGGCTGACTCAGTACTATGGAAATACCTGCTGAAGACGGGGTAAGTCCGTAGTCTAGCCATAGCGTACTACGGCATCATTGTAGTTGTCTTAGACTATGTCATTGTAAATGGTTATGTTAGCTACTCAATTTTGCGAAAGTATAAGTTGTGGTGATGTAAGATATATAAATATACTATTGTTTGCTGCAAGAGGTAATGTTTTGGTGTACTATGGTACAATGGGCGCTACCGAACCCTAATAACAGCAGCAGCCGATCCGTCATGAATTTCAGTCACAGATCCGGGTCGTATGTGAATGCTGCCACACAGAATGAAGTGGATCAGAGGCAAGAGGTACTGGCATCATACAAAGACTTGAAACTATAGGAGACAGCGACAGGACAGCAAGAGACAGCGACAGGAATGCACGAGACAGCGGCAGGACACAAGAGACAGTGGCAGGAACGCAAGAGACTGTAACAGGAACGCTAGAGATGCATGAAGATGAAGGGGTGGCTTGTGTATAGACCAGTGCTAGCATTGCTTTGTGCGTCCATTGGAACTTTTGTCATGTGGGGTGAGTTGCAATTTTAAGAATGGCTGCTTTAATACTCGTGGGATTATGTCTAATTCTGATTATGTTTGCCAATTGCTGGGTATAGCCTTGATTTGCTTGCTGTTAATGAGCACTGGTTAATTTGATCTTCATAAATTGTCTTCTTTTCCATTGTGATGTCTCTGTTGACGCTTCCTCTTCTCCAATTCTTGAGGATAGTTTCATTTGCGCTCCTCGGAATAAATTATTAGGGGAAATGCTGGTGTCGCTCTATTCATTCGTATATCTTTTGCCCAGTTTATCAAGAGATTGTCTGAGTTTTATAATGACAGATTTGTGACCGTTAGTGTTTGTTTGCTTCTGCTGTGCACAAGTGCACACGTACTTGTACATTTTCAAATCAGTTGCAAACCATAGCGAGAGAATCGGTAGAATTGGCTATTATGAAGGCAGTCAACAGGCCAAGCCTTGTTTGCTTCCAATGATGATCTACATACAATGTACAAGAAGTACTCGAAAGGTGGAAACCTGACCAAGTGGTGCAATGGAAGGCAAACTAACAAGACAGGTACAAAGAGGAAGAACATGCACAATCTGAAACTACAATACTTCGAGAGAAGGAGAGTGTGGTGGAGTCAACATTTCAGAGGACCATGGTAATATTTATGATACCTCAAAGTTGCCCTTGTGGTCCAGAATGATCAAATTACAAAATGCCTGCTAAACATAATCAGCCCTAGCCTTGTCCACATGCTCAATAACAACAACTTCAATTAAGTGGGGCGACGAAAATGCGTGGGGGCGAGGCTAGGTCAAGGGCGTATAGAAAGACTGATTTATTTTCAATACAATAACACCAAAAATTATTATAATCGAAAGATAATAGGCGATTCCACAGTCTCGTACCCATCCCATGGTACGACCTGTCACGGTTATTTTAGTCCAGCAAAAACTATGATGATTCTAATTAATACCCACCTAGATATTTTGGGCCTGCTGCTAATGGCAGACATTTACTGCAGCATAATAAAGATGACATCTTCACTACGCTGCAGTATGAGAGACTACTGGCTTAGGGGTTTTCCCAAACTAGAGAGACGAGTTAGGATAATTGCTTGTTCCTCTAATTAGAGAATGCGTGATTGTCGCTAATATACTTTCAAAGGACAAAAATTTGACACCAACTGAATTGAAGACCATGTTAAAGGATAAAAAGTATGCGTGTTCGAAAGAAATTTTATTAGGGAAACACTGAAGAGAGCAGAGGTTCATATTTTTTGTGTTGTACATGTAGATGTCTATTAAAATTAATGTCATTTTTCCAGATAGCCACAACTGAGAAGAGCAGCAAAAGGAGAGATACCTTGTCGTTTTGGTGACAAGTGGTTTTATACCCCAAACAATTTAGACCTCCATGAACAGTGGCCTCTAGAGCTCAATGACATGGCATATGCAAGCATGCATGATTTGCATAAACTATTATATTGTTTCTAATATCAGTAAGTATTATATTATTTGGTGGGAGTGGCTAACGACATTCTACAGCAAATTCTCTGCAATGGAGGAGACATAGTCAATCAGATTTTGTTGCCAGAGGTATAGTATTATAGAAAATAAATCATCGTAAATATGTAATGCTTCACGTCTTTGATACGCCACAAATTTGGACTCAAGTACAATGAGGGCGCAGTCGCCTTTAAAAGAAAGGTAAAATTATCTGTAGAGTAGGCTTGGCAATTACGAGACACCTACTTTAATTATTGCATAACTTCCGAACTGTTAAAATCACAAGTTGCATTACTTATCTATGCATAAAAGCAAGAGTATATAATTAAGAAGAGTGTCAAACTGCCAATACCCGTGTAGAAACACTGTGAACAAAGTAACGTGACTTCCGGTCAGTTTCACGTGAGAAAACGCCGTAAATTCGTCCGTAATCTGCTAGTATAACTAAGTGATACGTACAGCAAGGAGACGTGGTCAGCCTGAAACGTCACTCGCAGCAGCCGCTCGCCGTCAAACTTAGTGGAATGGAGCAGGGAAGAAAAAGGAAAAGCGAACACGATGAAGGAACAGTAGTAAAACGACCAATGCTAGTAACTGCAAGCCTAGTTGATCCCATGCTGGCTGAATCACCACGAGTCGGATTAATCTCAATGAAGGAGCTGGAGACAGCTGGTATTGCTAGATTTCCTGAACTTAGTTTTGTCAAGAGTATATATAAGCAATATACAGATATAAGCAATCGAAGCCCCCATCTTCACCTTCACTTTCATCGTCGACGACGTCCATTGGCTCTAGCTAGCAAACACTCTGACGTCAGTCAGGCTCACGTGAAACTGACCGGAAGTCACGTTACTTTGTTCACAGTGTTTCTACGCGGGTATTGGCAGTTCGACACTCTTCTTACTTATATACTTTTGATAAAAGCATATCATTGAATTTGATGTTGGACTATCTGCAATAGTTACACAGCTGAAAAAGCACTGACAAGAAATGATGATTTCTAGTTGGTTTGGTACGTGTATAGTTCGTGCAGTAACTTCACGTTGTTGATTTTTAGTTCGCCCGGACCAAAATATCTGGGTAGCGTAGTCGGAGATTTATGTCCAGACGACTCGGACGGAAATATTCATGACAGACCGACCCATAATTATGTTGCACGCGTACGACATGTGATAGTATACTGTGATTAACATATACCCGGCGTCCCACGGTAAAGTGGGATAGGATGGACACATGGGATGCAGGTGCCCAACTCAATATCTTTGGCAACCAGCTGTTTGCCGGGGTGTGTGATGGAGTTCCATAGCTAATCCTATACCTGTCACATCGTACAGTGGGACAGACGGACACATGGAATGCTGGGTATGCTCGTGTCACCTAACTATTCCACAGAAGCGAAAAGTCAGACCACACCTGACTACAACATGCTCGTGCCCACCAAGATAACACACAAGCTAAGAGAGCCTAGGAGATGACTCACCTAAAGGACCGGGTGAGTTGATATCAGTAGTGAGAGCGGCCAGGTAATTGACTCGATGATACACGGTAGCGCCTGAATCCCAAACCACAAGCCTGCCGTAGCCAATGACAGTGACGTTTTCTGAGCAGCTGGATACAAAAACAAGACTGTAAACTACTAATATCAGTTTTGAAACAATTTCTAACCTCCTATAAGGAAAAACTTGCCTCGGAAAGCAGTTAGAACACAGAGCGCCACACAGTCAGTGACAGTATAGTACAGAGCTAGTTGACCACGTGACAAACCACGTTTTAGATCTATTATTCTGCGCGCGCAGTTTTCAATAAATTCGCTCCGGCTCGCTCAGCGCGAGCATGCAGTTAATAATACCATAGTGCACACTGCACAGTGGAGATGACAGTCCACTAGGAGAGTAGGAGATGATAATACTGTATTATCTATGGTTCGTCTAGCTCTCACTAGACTAGCTCGCAGTAGACCATCATGTAGAAGTTGGCAACAGCATAGACTATGGCAACAGCAGTGACAAATTCATTGATTAGACAAAGCGAACTAATTAATTTTCTCAGTTTCAGTCGTTCATCATCCTGCATATGTATGGTATGATAGTAGTTCGAACTTAACAGTCGGCGCGGCCAGCATCTAGATCTAATAAAAGCCGCGGGGCGGAACAGTGTTTCGAAGTTGCAAGCTAGTTTCTTACTGCTTAGGCTAACTGCCTGCACTACTGACGCCTGGCTCGCTGGAAGGTCGGCCTTAACTGGATAACTGCCGGACCTAGGCTGCCTACTTTAACCTAGCTCTGCTTTACTGGAGCCTCTTTCTGCCTACTGCATGAGTGATCATCATGCAGGACAACACACAAATTGAAAAAGGTAAACAATACCATTGTTATTATTGATCACGACCTATTCAAATCTAAGTTCAGTGTAAGTTTTGTTCAATAACACAAACCAGCACCTTGTTTGGTTAAGACTGAAAGCGCTTGACAATTCACCAAACTCTAGCTTCTCCTAACAAATAATATTACTCTGATACGTACCACTTACTATACTTGCACTCACTCACTAAGTGGTAGTTTGGTGCCTACTTCATAAGTAACTACTGTTCGTCAGATTTTGAAAATCAACACACACTACGTGGACTATTCTATAAAAATAAATGGAAATCTTCTCGGCATGCAGTGTATTCTGTATTAGTTTTCATGGTAAGAATAATTTTATAGGATACCTGAAAATGCAGCAATATTATAATGATATTTCTTTGTATGTGCAGGTGGTGCTACCTGGTATAGCAGTAACAATAAGTGGAATATGGGCATTAGTAAGAATCTGTTCTATGACACTAACAATTTGCTTCTCTGTTGTTATACAAGGTTCAGTGCTTGATTTTTTACTCTGTGCATTCGATCGCAAGCGAAGTCAGCACTTCCGTGATCACAATGTCGGTTCTGGTCATCATCTTTGGTGTGCTTGCAATTGCTACTGTAGTCCTGTTTGCAACTTTTATCAAATATGAAAGAGCTTCAACAGAATCATTATTACGTGCTTTCATGATAGTTATGGTAAGGAAAACAAAGTCAATGAAAAGGTTTTGTGAGGACTATTTATCCGCTATAGCCAATAGGCTTGATGTTGTTCTTTGGAGTGGCAATATCAGTTATTGGCATTACAGCTGTTGCTCTGATACCAAATGTGAGTAACAATGGAAAGTAATACTTTTAAATACAGTTCTTTTAGCTATCAGAGAGAATTCAAAATAGTGCCTATATTTCATTTTTCACCATCAACAACTCTCAAGAAGCCAGAAACGCATGGAATGCTGCTCAAAATATGGTGAGCCTTCACTAATGTTTTCAGCTGATAGCTGCAGATACTATACTATACTACTGATTTTGTGGTACACCATACCACCATTAGAGATAGGTTCATCCTCTTGTGGGTTGACCTTTATGGTTTGTGTAAGCAAACAGTAATATTATTAGTCCTTAACACCTTTTGAGGCTTCGTCCACATTTGACATGGTAGCAGGATTGGTGTCTAAGTAAACAAATCATCACATGCTTCCCACTACATGGCATTGATGCAATCTTATAGCAGTCGAAGCCTTAACATGCCCCGGATGGGATGCGTCTGTGACTCACAGATTCCCATGTGTTAAGTTATAAACATGGTTATTGTATAGTACCTGTAGAAATAGTATATGGTTCTAATCAGGTTGATCAGGCCTAGACAAACACCAAAATGTACCCATCATAAGAAAAGAGGTTGAAGGATGGCATGAGTTGAGTGAAAATGACAATTACAATTGAGACATTAATTTTTGAAAGCACTCTTAAGCTTAGTGAAATCACTGGGGGTTGTAGTTGACATAATTCTTGATAGTTAGTAAAATGTCAAATGTCATTATCATACTATAAAATTAATGTGTACTCACGATAATTAACTCACGGTAACAGTTAAGATGTTGTGGAGCAGCAAATTTCAGAGATTATGAGCACGTTTTCAGCAACTTCTCTGTACCTGTCTCTTGCTGTGACACTACTAACACAATAGCAAATGAAACAACATGTCCAGATATTGTCATGAACACTAAAGCAACTACTGACTCAATATACACTAAGGTATAATGCATGAGCAGTATAGTAGTCGATATTATAATCTTTATTTTACCACAGGGCTGTGTTTCCCAACTATTGTCTTACTTTCATCGTATTTTCAGTGTTATTGCTGGTGTTGGTATTACTGTCTTAATAATTATGGTATTGAAATATTGATGCTATAAATAATGTGCTGGATTCTGGCTTTACTTTTCACTTACAGATTATTGGAGGAATTCTTGCATTGTCTTTTTTAGGTAAACAGAGAATAGATGTATCTACAGTAGTTGGTTTAAAATTAGTCGGGAGGGCAGAGGCCTCTTGGCCAATATTCTAAAGCGATCAACTTTGTGCAGCCAAAAATGTGTAAAAATTAGTGTTTTCATAGGTTTCAAAGCTACACATTTACGATACCCTGAATAATAATGATATGAATATTGATATTATTGAGACAAATTCCATTCCATACAAATTTATATAATTATCTGTCACTCTGCCTTGCATAATTATTATGATGCATAATATTATGATACATTAATTTTATCCAGTAAATATGCTATGCGTACTTGCATATATTATCGTAAATGCATTCTGTGCAATTGCTGGACAAGTATGCATTCTGGTGAGTACAATAACATAAATTCTAACATGCAAGCATGCACACAACATTGTTTATCTGATATAAGATAGGGGAAGGCAGAATAATAATTATAATACAAATAGCAATAACATCTCATGTGTGCTATGCATTCCTTGGAATTGATGTGTCTTCAATATGTAAATTGCCATAGCCATGCATTACCTAAGTTTTATCACACCAATCACAAGACTACAATGTCATTATTTGAGAGCCTCAGATGTCGAAGTCCAATATACAGGTTTCATAATAAAATCAGTATAATTGTTGACAAATCATTGTTGTTCATTATTATACATGTAGGCATTGACTATTTTGGTTCTCATACCTGTTGCAGCATGGGCATTGGTAAGCATAGTAAGTATACTATAACTATATTGTATATTCAGTAGCATTGAAAACAAGCAAACCATTAAGAATTTTAAGTACTCCTTACAATATGATCTTCCCTGCATACCAAGCAGTGTGTCGCTTGATCTGCAAAATTTTATCACTGTTGAAAAATAGTTTCCTCTGACTCGAGCTGTTTTGAATAATTTTTTATCTACAACACGTGTGCAGATCACAATAGACTTTAGGAAATATTTTTCACTCACAGGCGCAGGATTTGTCATTCATCACTACACCATCAGACACCAATGTGATGACATTATCAGTTCTTCTCATGATTGCAAGTGGACTTATCATTGTTACCAGCATTTGCTTCCTAGTAGCAGCAATTATATTTTTGAAGTACGTGAACAAATGTAGCATCGTCAGTTCCACTTGTGTACGTTGCAATTATATATTACGTCAGAATGCTGCAATTCTCCTTAAATTTACAGTGTTGTCTGCTGTTGCTAATTTTCATACTAGTTGTACTTGCTATTGGTATTATAGCAACAAGTATGAATGGGCAGGTGAGCGTGGATTACTACAATGTATTGTATGTTTCTCAATACAGACTAGTACTTCATTAAGCAGTACTTTAGACCAATTTCTTGATGATCAGACTGTTCAGGAGTCATGGAATCACGTACAGGAAAATGTCAGGACATAACAGGAATATGTGATTATTATTTCCCTGTAATGCAGATGCAATGCTGTGGAGTAGATCACTTCACTGATTTTGAAGCAGTTTTTAACAACTTCTCAGTACCAGCATCGTGTTGTAATACCACTAGTCCACTAGCTAGTGAATGTCCTGACATCGTGAAGAATTCTCAGCACATCATCAATCAAACTGGTCTAATATACTCTAAAGTCAGCTGCTCATTGCTACATAATAACTGATCTATATTATTAACTGTATAGGGTTGTGCTTCTCAATTGGATTCATACTACGACCATATTTTCAATGTCATTGCTATGGTCAGTATTACTATAGCAAGTCTACAGGTATGTCCTAATTGCCTGATGTGTATTATACTGAATTCATCAAAATTTCCAGATTTTTCCTGTGTTATGCTGTAGCAATTTATTAGTAATATTTTTGTCTAAATAGTTTACGTAATGACAATCAAGGAGAACATTAATAAAAAATACTATTTTGATATTATAATTATGTTGACTTTGCTATCAAAAAATAATTAAGATGCTCGTGCATGATATGTACTAAGTTAATTCATGCATCTAATGGGCTACTTTTAGTTTTGCAAACATCATTATTTTGAATTACTTATTCTTCCCTGAATATATGTTCAACAGTGATTGACTATCTGCGTATATGATGCCTTTCTCTGTTCAGAACACTTGCTATACTATTGTAAGCCTCTGAAGTATCTGATCTCAAGGTCGTACATTGGTTCGTTGCTCAGAGGATTGAATTTAACCATGCACACAGTGTCTGTAATACTGCACTATTCTTTCTAGTTGTCATGCGTATAAGTACATGGATGGGAATGCATGTACTGCATAATTCAAGAGTTCACTTATACATCACAAAATACAAAATCACAAAGGAGATTGTACCTAGTTCAGTCACATTATCTTTTTACCTAGTTCAGTCACATTATCTTTTTATTGATAAGTTACTGCACTGTTTCAAGTTTTGAATGCATGATGCTGTGCAAGAGTGAACACAAAAACTTGCGACACATCAGGTTTTAATTTCTTAAAGCCTTCAGAAGACAGAACATCGTTCATGTGACCAGCAGTATACTTGACACAGCTGTCTGCAAGTGTCTATAGAAGAAGTACAGATATTATAATAATTAAGCATAACATTATGATACATCAAGTGCATTACATAGAACGATTATGCTGATTAGCATTCACTCGCTCCCTTTGTTATTAAGATGGCATGATTTGTGACAAATTCTCAAGTAGCTAAGCCCGAGTGCATGAATGACCTGTACCTTTGCTTCAAATTGTGTTGCAACTCCGTAGAAGTCAGCTACATTGTCAGTGTTTAACTGGCCTCGAATCAAATCCTCCAGTCTCTTTTTCAGATCCCAGTCCATGTACTGCTGTGATAGCTCAAGCAGCCCTAGACAAGCAGCATCAATACGTATACTTACACCAATGAGGATCTTACCCACTACATGTTCCAGTTTGATATTAATCTCATCAGTATACAAGTAAACAATGAAGGCATGGAACACTTCGTATGGGAAGGAAATTTTGACTTGACTATAAGCCATGAATACAATTAATGGCGTACTGTGCAAATCAATTAACTAACCCATCTCTGGACTCTTGCCAATCTCCACTAAACATTGTCCTAAAATAATCACACCTTAAAGAGAGGATAGATTTGTGAGCGTGTATGCTTTTCCCACTTGCAATGAACTCCACATCAGCAGTTGCCTATGATTGCGCACAATCAAACAAAATAATAATGATAAAAGACATACTTTGTTATTCAATTGCTGCTTAATTATTCCAGAAACTGTTGGTGGATTATTATCTGTCAAAGTACAGTAAGTCATTTTGCAGTACATAATTATTTCAGTATCATTATTGTTGCTGAATTACCGATCTTCAGTGACTTATACATTGTTCCATTTCCATACACTGAGAACACTTCATCGAGAGACCGCAGGTTTGTCTCAAATGGTTTCTTGTAATCTTCTAAAGCAGTCTGTCCCCACACAAATACCTGTAAGATGCACCACAGGTCTATTTCAAAGATTCCTTCACGCTATCTTACTTTTCCAGACGCAGTCAAAGCAGCAGATAAGCGCAATGAATGATGTGCAGCCACTTGTACAAAACTATTAAAAAAGTAAAGTAAAAAAGTTTTAATAAAAAAACTAATAAAAAGTGTAGGGATGACGCTTGCAAAAGTAAAGGAACAAGATGGGATGATGATTGCAAAAGTAAAGGAACAAGATGGGATGATGATTGCAAAAGTAAAGGAACAAGAGGGATGGCGCTTGCAAAAGTAAAGGAACAAGATGGGATGATGCTTGCAAAAGTGAAGTATGTAAAAGTCCCAAGTATCCCTTCATCAGCGGCTTGCTGCAATGGTGTGCAACTGGCAAATGCGGACTATACCTTTACAACCGTCAATTACTTAATCAGACTGTGTCTTCCAAACCACATCAGATACAGTCAACCGGGGCTATTCCGACGCGTTTTGGCGTTACAGTGTTTAGTTCTCGTTTATACAGTTGTAACTTTGTTCACGAACATTGGATCGACCTGGAACTTTTACCGATCGATTCTAGCGCCTATTTTTCACCTAGATCTTCAGAATTTGAATCAGTAAGTTTAACAATTTTGCCAAATCGACCTTTTTAGTTCGTGAACCTTCGCGGGGCTATTTCGACGGCTGAATTCTGGCGCCGTTTTTCGATCTCTACAGCGACGCACTTACTCGTGGCTGCTCAAGACTAGTAGTGTTGTAAAGGAAATTGTCTGCTGAACACGTTGATTCTTGTTTTAACCATGTGCGCGCTACCATTTTTAGGCTATAAGCGAAAGCAAGGCTAGCGGGGCTATTTCGACGATTGCCGAAATCACGTTCCAATTGGATTTGTACGTGGAGTCGGAATAGCCCCGGTTGACTGTACCTCTAGTTACCCGTGCGCAGTATGCGCCAGGGTTATGCGTTTGTGTCCGTCGGTATATATGTGTGTGTGTGTGTGTGTGTGTGTGTGTCGTCAAAAAACAGGCCTGCTTGCGTCTTACAGCTCGAAAATCTCCACGAAAACACTCTCTGCAGCTTCTTCACTGAATTTATAGTCCTATGAAGACGTTTTCTGTGCTGGCAAGCCTTGTTCGAGCGGCTAATCCATGGCTATCTAAAGCTACGTGTCCTTGTAAGAGCACTTACGGTATTGTGGGTGTGTCACCCAACCTCCTATCAATGTCGACGTCCTCACTCAGTCTCACATTTACACTACGTCAGAGCCATAAGTAACGTGCGTGTTGCAGTAATGCAGGAGTAGTCGTGTTTAGCTCCTAGCTCAGCGCACGGGTATGTGTTCATTAGAACTCTAGTTTACAACTGTCAACTACTTCATCGGACTGCGTCCTCCAAACACAGATACCTCTAGTTCATTACAACCGTCAACTACTTCATCGGACTGCGTCCTCCAAACACAGATACCTCTACAACCATCAATTACTTCATCGGACTGCGTCCTCCTTCAAGCCGCTGATGTAGGGATACTTGGGACTTTTACATACTTCACTTTTGCAAGCATCATCCCATCTTGTTCCTTTACTTTTGCAAGCGCCGTCCCATCTTGTTCCTTTACTTTTGCAAGCATCATCCCTCTTGTTCCTTTACTTTTGCAATCATCATCCCATCTTGTTCTTTTACTTTTGCAAGCGTCATCCCTACACTTTTTAGTTTTTTTATTAAAACTTTTTTACTTTACTTGTTCCTGTTACTTTTTTGATCACTATCAGTTTGAACCTATTAGCTGTATTCTAGCTATGCTAGTTTTTATTTCATTTTTACAACTCTGTGAGCAGCAGATACTAGTCTAGTAGATCAGAAGGTTAATAGCCTCTAGACAGAGAGTCAATGAACATGGAATGTTATTATCGGCAATCACAAGAATAATGAAAAGGTTTAAATTAGTTAGAGAGGTTGAGAGTATGAGTTGACAATATGATATTTTTAGCCCTGTAATGGATGAAGAAGAGACTAACACTAACAAGTCAGCTCAGCTATGAGGATCATGGCTGGAAGCCTATACTACGAGTCCGATCCGTACGCCGGTACTACTACCATGCAGGCTTGCATGTTGACGTCGATATCACGATTACAGAGGCTTCTAGCTTTTTACAATTACCAATGTCCAGTTGTCAACAGCACAGGGGTCCTATGGGTACAGCTTACGCCGTGTAGTGTAAGAAACTTTAGTAGCTTGGCTAGATCGGGTGATCACCGTCGTCCGGTTCGCGCCTGCCGTGGGTCATGATGTCAGCATAGACAGATCAGTGTTACCCAGGGCATAGTATACTGCTTGTTCATACCTCTAGGCTCTAGCTTGCGCGCTGAAGCCCCCAGAGCAGAGAGAAAGCGAGAACCGAGCTCAGTTTCAAAACTGATGTGGGCGGAGTCAATGATCAGAAGCGACAAGAGGGTTAATTAATAATTAATGGAGTTGCTGTAACAGTCCAAAACGGTCAAAAAACCATGTTTTTCAAGGATTACTCGCTTCTGGTAGTGTTTGATGCCTATCTAAAAAGTAAGTGCACTACCCCAGATATATACACGTGCGATTGTGTAGGTTTGGTAGTGATTCGTTAACTCAGGACAGCGCTAGGCTTACTGAAAGAAGAAGAAAGAAGAAAGAAAATGAACAATTCGCGTGGGCGGCGATTTCAGTTTACCACTTTAGAAACGTCTGCCCGCTTCGCCAAAGGTATTTCCATGCTCAGAACAAGCGCTTGATCAATCCTAGATGTCTGGAATCTCGAGAAACGCTAAAACAGCGAAGATCTGCAACGGCCTACCTGAGAGTCGCCATCTTGATTTTCGTCGACAAGCAAGCAGTCCCGGCGACTTTCATAGACTTCCTACAAGCGCTCGCACTTCAGATTCCCTTAGAGATAGTCAAAATGCAGTAGAAATGTATAACAGTAAAGATATGTGCGAAAACTCATTTTCACACATGAGTAGCCACCATCTTAGTTCGAGGTCATCCCTACATATCATTGCCGATCGGCAATGATAATAGTAGAAAACTAACAATGAAAAAATGATTTTAAAAAGTACTTGCATGTAGCATGTAAAATAAATTCCCAATACAGGACGATGTTAAATTTTTTTTTTGAGTAATCAACAAATTTAATTTCAAGTATGCTCTGTGGTGTAATTATCATGATTGTGTACCCATGCTGCTGTATATACCTATATGCTTCTTTATGGTGAACAGGTGAACTTCTTTGTGAAGTGGATCCATCTCCAAGCTCTCCTTTATCATTGCTACCCCATGAGTACAGGTGACCACAGTCATCAACAGCCAGTGCATGATATAGGCCAGCTGCTATCTGTTGGGATAATCATAAACAATATTTTCATTTAGAAAGCCTACCGAGGTAAACACTGTCTCCACTTTAATCAGTTGTGGCAATGAATAATTCCCAGTACCACCATTTCCCACCTGTCCACTACCACAGCTACCCCAGCTGTAAATCTAAAAAAGCAACATTTTGCAATTTGTATAATCTCTATTGTGCCTATACAAATTCTGCAGTACATACTTTTCCTTCTTCAGTGAGAGCATACGAAGTATGTAGTCCACAGCACACTTCAACACACTTCTGTGTTTCTGTATAATTAACACTTAGTAATAATTATAATCCCATTGTATATTAATTAGTAAAAATGCTTGAAATAGTTTGTTTAATGTTTATTATTGGTAATTTTTGAATTCCTATACTGGTTGATAGGAAATATTTGGCTTCATATATTTATTTGGAGTAAAGAAAGTTTATATTAGCCTTGCTCGTATTAGCAGGGATCAACAGTATAAGTATGCATTATTTACTCCAAGTACTAAGTCCTAATATGCACAAGTTCTGTTTACATAAGCTTTCATTAGAATTGAAGACAAGTGCAAGATTGCTTCGAAATGAGATCAGCCACCAAAAACACATACACGTGAGGCACTTACCTAATTCACCTTTCACTTGGATTGGAGTGTTTGTGTTCGTAGTGTTACCATTGCCAAGTTCACAATTACCATTGTATCCCCAAGAATATACCTATAAATACAACATTATTTGTGTCCTACAATGAAAAATATAGTACCTTTCCTTTATCAGACAAAGCTAGGGTAAAATAATGTCCACAAGAAACTTGAGTTATCTTAATACCAGCAAGACCTTTCTGTATCAGAGTGGGAGCTAGAACAGGAGAGTTACTATGGCCCTGACCAAGACAACCATTGCCATTGTTGCCCCAGCTGTACAATGAGCCAGCATCAGTTAAGGCTACTACAAACCGGGGAGTGGTGCCGCTTACACCAGTAGCAAACTCAGCAGGGACTGTATTGGACATCAAAATGTTACAGTAGTTGCAAATTTAAAAAGTATTACTTTGTTTCAAGATGGCTAGCTTTGTTGGAGCGTTGCAAGCTTCATTCTGACCACTTCCCAGTACACCATTTGGGTTCGCGCCCAGTGCATACACGTCACCGTTCACTGTAGAGAAGATTGCTGACTTTCCACTGTTGAACACGTATAGTCGCTTGAGCTGTTTCTCGAGGTCTCGGCCTATAGCACGAGTGATGGGCCAACAAGCCACGGCTACTTTGTTATCCATAGGCAGAGAACACAGTGACATGATGATACGAGCCACACCTCCTCTCTTGATGTGTATAAGTCACGCCTACCTATTAATAATTTTTGTAATGGGTGTGGCTCGTTAGAGAGATCACTGCGAGGATCACTGCACTAGTGACTAGTCACTACCTGCGGACCGACCAATGGCTACCAAGCTCTCTGTTCCTCTCACTCTCTGTCCTGGCTTGCTATGGCGTTGCAATTAACGGACAGCTACTGAACACTGGTAGACTCATAATTGAAAGGGCATTTCGACTCGAGTTATGTCTTTGGCAGCGTCACTATTGGTGTCAGTTTCTTGGTTTTAAAGGCTTGAACAGGCATGCGACTCGGCCAGGACTAAATCTGTCCAGGGCGGGTTATTTCGAATGGCAGAAAAATTTGAAAGCGTCTCGAAAATTTTTATGAGTTATCCACGCCCACTACAGTTAATTTGGGTGTGGCTCATTATACCCAGCTAGCTGCGCAGCAAGCACTACAAGATGGCTAGTCATCTCTCTGTTGTTCTCGCACTCTCCGTGTTGGCTTACTATGGCGTGAAAGAAAACAAAGCTGCTGCCGAAGTACCATTCGACTACAACAACCAGACTGCCTGGTTGTATTTAAGTAACTCTCAATGTGGTGGGAGTCGGCAGTCACCTATCGACATCATCGTGGACGACACAGTTAGTGATTCGACCTATGAACCACTTCGAATGACGGGATGGAGCGAGCCCGTTGACGGACAGTTACTGAACACTGGTAGACTCGTCAAGTTTACTCCAAGTCAAAATAACGCGGTGACAAGCACACAAAGAGGCGACTATACAGTAGACCAGTTCCATTTCCACTGGGGGAACAGCACTGGCGTAGGATCCGAGCATCGCGTCAACGGGATGCAGTTTGATGGCGAACTACACTTTGTGCATTCAAAAAGTACTCCAGCGGCCAGCACTGGTGGCGACTCCTTCACCGTAGTAGCAGTGTTTCTACGTGGTGTCTCAACACCCGTTACAGCTGGAAGCATATGGTCTAAATTCCTCACCATTCCCCAATTCAACCAAAACGTCAACATCAGCGAGGTCAATTTCAATGACCTCCTCCCATCTAATCTCAGCTACTACTACTATGCAGGTTCACTGACCACTCCACTATGCAATGAGGTGGTCCACTTCGTGGTGCTACAGAATCCTATAGAAATTCCGAACATGATTTTGAATCTGCTACGGCACACGACTACAGAAAGTGCTCCTAATGGTACAAACCCTTATTTAACTGAGAACTTCCGTGACGTGCAGTCTCTCAATGGACGCACTGTCTACCGATTCAACTCGGCCTCAAAATGTGCT
Organism: Haliclona indistincta; assembly: GCA_964017065.1. NCBI lineage: Eukaryota > Metazoa > Porifera > Demospongiae > Haplosclerida > Chalinidae > Haliclona > Haliclona indistincta. Next base: position 6,513,039 of record OZ024786.1, read on the forward strand.
CCGTTTGTGATCATCGTACTGTTGTGCTTGTTTGTAGTGTCATTTTTGCTATAGACTATCAACACTGTAGTAATATATACACAGATGTAGTCCACAGGTGTGTTTATTTATTTTTCCCTGCACTCAGTTGTATTATCAGATTAGTACTCCGGTGTATACAACACTGTTGTTAAGATAACAAACACTCATCAAACTATGATGATAATGCTGATTTTGATAAGCTGGTGTGTAAGGTTAAGGGATTGTTTTATGACACTAAGAAATAAATAAACTGAAGAAAATGACGACACAAGAAAGCGAAACCACTCCAATCAATTGAAAGAGAAAAAATTCAATACTGCAAACACTCCAAACTGTTAGACAGGCATATTATTTATTTTATACAGCTAGCAGAATCAATTTGAAAACTGAAACAATTACTTCATAATACGTATACACGTGCCATGAATAAACTTATGAATGAACGACGGCACACATGCATAATATTATGGCATACGTATGCACAATTAAGACTGATAAAAAATTTAATTAGCAGAAGTTAGCTGAAAAATCCAAGCATGACAACTGCCAACAGATCACATGCTTGGGTAGCTATACACCTAACTGATGTTTCAATTTCCTCATCAGGCAGTCAAGCTAATCTCCCGAGAGTGAGTAAACAGTGCATATTTCAGTAGTGCATAACATTTAGTCTTGTTTAAAAATGTAGCTTCAGTTTCGAGATTAGAAACAGCACAATCTGATTGGTAGAATACTGGATACTAACAAGCTAATTCTAATACAGGTCCGCAACAAGCTTAATTCATTTACTACGACAAAATGCACAAAAGTTTGGAAACAAACATCAAATCCATTTACTTTATTTTCTTGAGTACATGGTGGTATGTATTCTTGGGGACACAGAAGTGTTCTCTCAATGCACAAATTCTCACTTACTCGAATAAAAATCTATGTAATGAGCTCTTCATGGATACCACGCAGATGTTGGATCAAACAATGAACTTCTATTACGTACACATGTAGCTATAAGCATGAATATTAATGTGACATGTTACATGATCATAGTTAGTATAGCTTATCACAAAGTGCTCACTCACTTGTCTATCACTACAATCACATGATACTTCATAGTTTAGTTTAGTTTATAGTACTCATCAGTATCAACTGATGCTATTTCCCCAAACCCACAGCAGAATCAAGGTACCATGTACAGCAGTGAGTTATGTGTATAGATTAGAATACAAGCAATATACACGTGAGATAAATATCTACTGTAAAAATGTGCTCACTAACCGGATATTCGTCTGCAGTTTATTATAGCTGTGTAAGGGTTGCAAGCAGCCATTTATTTTAATGACACCAATGTACATGTGTTGATTGTGACGTGGTAGCAATTTTGCAGTTATACATGTATGCATGCAGAGATCTACGTGTCACACAATGCAGTCGTTTTTCTTCCTTCAATGCTCCTGAACACATCTATATTTCACCTATGAGTAGCCGTCATCTTAATTCGCAGCCATCCTACGTATCATTGCCGAGCGGCAATGATAATACAACACACATGAACAATAGCCTATAAGCTTGGACTGATGACATGACAGTTGACAACATGATCTGAATTATTATCCTGCTTCGAATGTGTTTTCCCAATAGCATTGTGAATCTCAATACACCTATTCGCCGTGAATAGCTAGAGTGCAATCAGAGTTATTTAAACATGTGCAATATGCTATACACATGAAAAATGGTTTATTTACCACAAGAGCAGTAACCAACATTCACATTCATACTACTACAGTGTACAGTTGCGAAACTAATGTGCATTATATAAAATTAATGTTCCTCATGCTTATGGATATGGTGGATAAGCGGCTCCACCATAAGGAGGAGGCTCTGCTGTGGAAGGATAAGGTTGAGGAGGGTAGCCACCATCAGGTGGAGGATAAGCGCCTTGAGGAGGATAGGCATCTGGAGGCTGGGCAGGATATCCAGCTTGAGGCTGAGCAGGGTAGGCGGCTGGAGGCTGGGCAGGATAGGCGGCCGGAGGTTGAGCAGGGTAGCCGGCTGGAGGCTGAGCTGCATAAGCTGGAGGAGGAGGCTGAGCTGGGTAGGAAATAGGTTGCTGTGTAGGGTAAGCTGAAGAAGTGGTTTGTGTTGTTGTGACAACTGCAGTTGTTGGAGGAGGAGGAGCAGCGGTAGTGACAAGTCGAGTACTTGGACCACGTCTTCTACTGGCACCACAGATTCCAATACCAAGGCAACAACAGATGCACACTGGTATTAAAATCGGCAGGAAAGTGCAAATCAGACCAAGAATTATAGCACCAACAATTATCCCCGTGACTGAAAAAAAAGATAAAATTATAATAAAAATTATAAATAAAGAATAGCTGTGTCACTTACTATTAGCAGAAGCAATTGGAGGAATTGATATTCCAAAGTCACATGTGTCAATGTCATTAAAATTTCTCCCAGAAGATGTATATTCTGCAGATTTTCAGTAAAGTTGGTTTACAACAACTACAATATTAAATTATGTGAACTATATTTGTAAATACAATGCTTTAGAGTATAGTACAGTGATATTGACCAATCAGATTGACTAGCTACTAGTGTCTATTTCACGTAGAACATTAGGTGTTCTTCATAGACACCAGGCATTTCAGTATTAGTTATTGCCCTCACACGAGGGCAATAACCGACATTAGAGTCTACTAATTTGAAATACTGTAATTTGATTGGTCAACAGCGTGACTCTAATTCCTGTAGAGTCACGGTAGCGAAGCTCTAAGTGTACCCTCAGGCGTTCAGAAATAAGCAAAGAATGGAGTGTGTGTTTGCTGTAATGGGTTCAGTATACGTGCGTTTCTTACAGCTTCGAAGTCGAAGGACACTGTATCAGTCCAGAGACGCTCACTAAAAGTACGGAATGCTAACTAAACAGCGCTGAACGCTGATGTTCCAGGTACCGTACTCACTCGCAGGTCACTCGCCATATTGCCACAAGCTCCACCCTAGCCTGGCGCTCCTCCCCTACCATGCTGCTAGCTCGAGCGTGGCGGCCGTCCATCGTTCTGGTCGATCTTTTCTCGACGACGCTTGCTGGTTGCAGGTCAGTGGTACTGACGTTCGTCCTACATCGAACTAGAAGCTTTGTTTATCTTAAATCAGCTAGTTCGCTGCACATACAGAGCAGTCAGCATCGTGCGCTAGTCAGACATGTTGACTTGCAAGTGTTGTTTACAAAACAGGTAACCTAGTAGACTCTAAATAAGTTAGACAGTTCGTCCAATCGGATCCATGCGGTTTAGAAACCCTCGGCCCGCTGGAATAGTGTCCTCGCTACGCTCGGACACCATAGCAACGGGCCTCGGGTTTCTAAATCGCGTAGATCCTCGGACTCGCTGTCTAACTATTATTTAATGACCGTGGGAAAGTCGGTTTCCCGAGTTACGGTCGAGGGCGCAGCCCGAGACTGTACGAGGGCAACCGACTTTCCCGAGGTCATTAATGTCAGTTATTGCCCGAGTTGTGCAGGGCAATAAATGATTTATTACGTAGTTCATCTCTGTGAGCTCAATAACATCGCGAATTTTTCAAACTCGCAAAGACGCAACGGTCTGTTGCTGGCGTACTAACTAGTTAAAGCACCGTTGCGAGTGCAATACGGGAATTATTGCGCGAGGGGTGTGGTTGAGACGGTGATACAGCACGAGGCGAAGCCGAGTGCTGTATCAGCGTCAAGACCGACACCCCTCGCACAATAATTCCCGTATTGCACGAGCAGACGGTGCTTTTACTGGTTTGTAGCACGACAGCTTGCCGCTGTCACTGAATCTTTGTGCCAGGGCGACTTATTCTCGAGGTCGAGCCAAGGTCAGTCTCCGCCCACCCTATCTTTAACCCTCTTGGCCGTGCTATATTTTCCCTGGCCATGCTATATTTTCCATATTGCGAACGGCGTTCACATTATGGAAAATATAGAACGGGCGGCGCCTTTGATACGCCCACGCAGAGTGCTACAATATGTAATAATTGGTTGATTTAAGCGGGAGAGTATATTTTAATTATAAACGTAGCATTGTGTATAATACAATCAATGGAAACAACAAGTGATGAATACTAGTAGTGATAGTCTACGAGTTGACACCGCTATATAGACTATCACTATCTGAAGTGACTATCATAGACGGTCTTGGAGTGTTTTCCTTGGAATTCCAGTCTGTCTGCCCACTCTGGCTTGCTCAACTTGCAGGTCCACAGCTAGTCAGGCGTAGCCACACCCATCGCGTGCGTTCCTTCGGATGGGTCAGGAGACATTAGTATACTCTAGTTGTCGTTCAGGAATGTAGCGCTACGCAATAGTTACGAGATGAATATTGTTAATCACGTGTTGATATTTTAATAACCACGATGTAATAACTGAGGTATTTTCTGCATGCCTTTGTGGCTGCTCTTTTGATCTTCTCATCACTCAAAATTTCCATTTGATCACCTCAAACTGCGCTTGAAACCAGCGATATACTACACGAGCGAGGAACACGCGAGTTCAGAAGTAGTCCCAGGTAAGGTCACGCGACAGTCATTAAGGTAACCGCCCACCCGGACGTGACGCAAAGCAGCTGCAATCTGATTTGATTGCAACTATAGTCGCAAAGTGTACAACTCAAGCATACTAATGTCTCCTGACCCATCCGAAGGAACGCACGCGATGGGTGTGGCTACGCCTGACTAGTCCGCAGCATGCGGATTGCCAAACGGGAGCGTTTCCCAGGGCGTTGCCGATAGAGGTTGGGTCGAGGGCGGAGTACTATACTCCGAGTAGCTAGGAACGGTTCTTCTCGAGCGGTTTCTTCTCGTGGTGGTAGCAGCAGCGGAGTCTACTGAAGGCGTAAGAGCGGTGTAGAGTAAAGTTGCAGAATTACTCTCGTACTCATTAATGGTTTTCAGTAACAGTTCGTCGCTGTCGTACGCCCAGTCGAGGAGCGCTGGTCGCTTATACCACAAACGACTCGGAGAACTTGAGTGCGTTTCTTTTGCTTACGGCTTAGATACCAGTTACTCATGGCTATACTCTAAATAAGTTAGACGCCTCGGCCAATGGGATCTACGCGGTATAGAAACCCTCGAGTTGCCATAGAACCCTCGCGCTACGCGCTCGGGTTCTATATGGCTTCCTCTCGGGTTTCTATACCGCGTAGACCCCATGGCCTCGGCGTCTAACTTATATGTAGTTGATTGATGCAGCAAACCTTGAAGTCACATTACATATTACCAAGAGTTCATTAAGTAAGAGTATGCAACAGGCAATATACCCTGTTGGACATTTTCTACTTCACACATTTATAAGCAATAGGGCTGCTATGCTAACAATATTCACCATTGTGTAATGATATTCACAAGAGCAGTAATGATAATCATCGCTGTGTTTATGTTATGACCCGATTCACAACCTTTGACCCGCTTCGAAGCCGGTCGACCGGTTTCGAAGCGGGTTAGCTGGACGCCAGATTCAAAGCGTGCATAATGCTAAGTGTGCGTGTAATAGACTTTGACTACTAAACATGAGTGTCCATACGCAATCATAATTATTGTTCTTTAAATTTGCTTCCATGTACAGGAGTCACGTCTGAAGAAGAAGCTGTGACATGTTCCTATGGATTTTAGTGCAGTTTGATTGTTAAAAACAACTGTTGCATGCACACAACATTTTTTGCTGCACTGCGTTGCTGAACCACTCGGAATTCCTGTCAATTTAGCAGGTACCGTAGGCTTGCTGTGCTGCGCTGCTAAACCACTTACAACGACGCTCCTGTCGATGACTGTAGTAGCACATGATGCTCTAAATCGCCTCCACGGACACTTTCCAGTCTTGCTGCGCTGCACTGCATGAACTATAACCGCGACAGCACTCATGCGTAGGTTCTGTCGATCTAGCATGCAGGTGGGCACCCTGAAGCATTGAAACGTTCTGCTTTAAACCGGGTCAACTGAGTTATGTGGTTGTAAATCGGGTTAACCGGCTTCGAAACTGGCGGCCGGCTTCGAAACAGGTACGTATATATTATCTATGCTTTTACTTAAGGTGGCGGGTGTGCATGAATATCATTAGCGAATGATTTTTGTTAACTGTATTTCTTTACTTTCTGTACAGGTCAGAAGAAGAAATCTACGCTACACATTATTTTGTACTAATGTACACTTACTGTTATCAAAGCTTGTAGCTCGTCACTAAAAAACGGGGTGGGGGGTTTGTGACAGCTCAGTTCTACAGACAACATTCTATCTAGCTATAATTCGCTACAAAGCTTTGTTATACACCCTGTCATTGTACTATGCATGGATTAGCCGATCCTCAGCTTCTAAGGCCGCCAACCGAGTGATCGTGTACGCCCACGCGCAACTCTGGCGAGCATAACACGAGCAAAAAGTTATCATGATTCAAATGCATGCATAGTCCCACGAAGAACACCAGGCTGCACATCTTGAAGCTATCAGATCTGGAATTAACAAAAATTGCGAACATCAGGCGTCATAATCAAAGTGCGTACAATAATCCGCGTACTTTTATGGAGACTACAAAAGTTGAAAACCACAATGTGTTATCTAACTATTCTAATTATAATTAACCAGCAAAAATTCGTATAATTATTTGCCGTATTTTCTTATGAATAAATTTTTATTGTAATTCCTGTACCCGCCACCTCAAGTTCTCACCACCCTACAAGAGCATCCCGGTCTAGAAAATTTTAAACACAAACTTTGTCGCACTGTAACTGGTCACCATTTCTACTTAAACAGAATCATTAGGCTATGGAACGCCTTCCCCCAATTGACTTATCTCAAAGCATAAAACATTTTCTATTTGAGTTTCTCTGGAATCATTTCATTAATCCTTTTCAATCTGACATATCGTGTACTTATCGTGTACTTGTGTCCCTGCTCGTCAATCTGGATCATGAGACATGTATATAGTTGTACCCGACGGTACGACTGTGTGCAACAGAAACTGATCTAAGTGTGCTCCTGTAACGCTGCAAAGACGAACTTGAATCATCTATTTTTATCTTCTGTGCCGTTTAGGGTAGCTTGCTGGTACAACAGTCCAGGTAAGTCAAAATCATAGTTTAAACCGGTTATAAACCTCGGTTTTCAGTACATATGTGAATTTGGATTCCTCGGGCCTCACCCTCGGTATACAAATACCAGTATACAATTCCACCTCTGTGTATAACCTACATTAGACCATAATTATTATTATACCAAGTATACTTTCCTGAGCACCCTGAAGCCCTAAAATTGCCAAAGCAGCGACGAATCCCTTCCCTTGTTAACCTCAGCTTAACAGGGGAACACCCCTTTTCTATTCTCCCCCGTGTAGTGGGGAGGGCACACCGAAAAACAGCGGTATTTGGGAAAGTCAAGTGTACAAAATAGAATGCAAAAAGTGTCAGGACATAATCATGTCTGAGCATTGTCAATTTTGTTCGGACATTTATATTTGATCTGCCATTTTACAGACATTTCCTTATACTTCGTACAGACTCGACACTTGAGCTTTGTCACTACTTTAGCTTCGCCGTCTTGCAGTCAAGCCACGGCCACGTCATGGTTTGGTACTCTCTATCATACTGCCTCATACATTTCTGGTAAGTTTCGTGCTTCACATATCTTCGCTTGGCATTCGAGGAGATAGAAGCAAGACTTCTCTTCATGGCGATCGTCGAGATTCAACGTGGTCACATTGTGGGCGGGGCTTACATAGTAATTATTGCGCTAGTGCTTGCGCACTCGTAAAAGTAAAATTAATTTTGCGTGCGACTTGCGCATACACGCTCGTCCGGACAAATTGGCAGAACAACTTTATTGTTGCTCGGACAAATACTAGACATGGTCGGAAAATGACCGATGACCGGCTGCTATTTCATACAATGAAGTCGACATATGAAAATTGACTTAGTTTCCCCTTCTAAAGCACTTTTCACACTATTTATGACGTCTAGAGTAGGTGGAGTCAATTAAGACACAAAATGTTGTAAAAGGAAAAAACCAGGAGCGGTGCTCTTAATGTAGACCAAAAGTATGGTTAAGTTATTGTCATACCACATTCAACAGTAACGTCTTGAGAATGAGTACAGCTAGTGACTTGAGTTGAGGGGCATCTCTGACAGTTACGAACACATGAGTCAGTAGTAAAACATGGAAGAAAAGTAAACCAAATTGGTTGATTGCTTCCAGACCTAAAAAGAAATTACAAGTAAATAATTATTTGATGACACAAGTATATTATGCGCAAAACGTCGATCGGTACAATCCGTGGATTGCGCTGCTCTTAGCATGGATCCAAGCTTTGCGCGGGCAATACTAGGATTGCACGACTCTTGCGCAAACCATGGATTGCGCAACTTAACGCTCGCATGTTCAGTTTCTGGCGATGAATCTGTGCTACTTGCTGCAAGGCTGAGCAAGCTGGTTATGTTAGGGAGGAAATGACTCAAAAGACGCCAGATGAAGAGAACAGAACTCAATGTGGCCTGCTCTATTCCTTTGTACATACACATCATACCACAACTTGAACTGGTCATCTTTTCTTGACATAATGCCTATTATTAATGCCAAACATCTGACTAGCTAGCTAAATAGCACAGCAGTATTTTTATCAGGCATGAAGTAAAGAGGTATAGTATGGCATGACTGCTTGCGCAAGGGTTGATAATAAACTATTTGCAGTAACTATGACAACTACAGAAGGACTCGATGAAGATGATCAGCCTACTTTTTTTTACTTCATCTCAATGCCGGCAGCACAATCACTTTTCTTATTTCTTTACAATATTTACCATCAACTCTTGCTCGCTCAGTCTCACTTGACGAGCGAGATGAGTCCGAAGACACTTACGCTCGCTAGTTTCATTGCTGCTCATGGAGTCGTATGAGCTGCACTGTCACAGATCAAGCGCGATGTAGCCAGCTGTGGACAGTACTGTCTCTGAAAGAAGCCCGAACGCGAGCAACGGCAGTCCAGGCGAGCAAATCACAACATAACTTGAAAAAAAGCCTTTAACTCTTTAGTGCCTGAATTATTTTGACGAACATTCGACTTGCTCTAACTGACAGCTCGTCTTGCGATTTTCTACAACATGCTGTACGCTAGCTGTTCTAAACTAGCACTGTTTCTTCCTGGTATGTCAAAGTTTACGACCATATGCATGTACTAAACCCTGAGTTGGCCACTCCCACTTCGGAACTGAAGCCACTTAAGTGCTGCCACCTCGTCATTTTTAGCCGTGGTGGTGTCCAAGTGAGCAAACAGACCATATTCTATGCCCAAGTAAGCATTACCAGGCATCATAAAGCCTTAAAAATGCCAAAAGTGGCGAGGGGCTCCGCCCCTTCAAACCCCAGGTTAACAGGGGGATACCCCTTTAAAATTCCCCCGTGCAGTACATTTTAGCGGGGAGGGTACGCCAAAAACAGTGGTTTTTTTTCAGGTAAAGTTATGTTTTGCAATTAAACTTGACTTGACCTTTCTAGAGCACTTTCGCACTTTTTATGATGTCTAGAGTAGGTAGAGTCAAATATGGAGCCTAAAGGCGCAATAGGCCTTAAAGGGTTAATCGCAATTCTCCCAAATATTTGTTTTTCATAAAATACTGAGATCTACCTGTGTTACTAATTTCAGAACTTAGTAGCAAGCGGTTGCTGAGATATGCATTGCGAACACAAACACACAAACACACAAACAAACAAACAAACAGACTACTGTATGCCTACGTGGCTCCGCCCACCTCAGCATAATGAACTAAACTAAACTTTAGAGGTACATTATAAAGTGTCTAGTGTACAAATGGATTTAACTCTTAAAGTGGTGAGACACCAAGTTAATGATATTGATGATTTTTGCAGTTTTCTAGCTATTAGTGCACGTGTAGACAGCGCTCTAGTATGGACTATTCTGGTCTATAAACAGTTATTGACATAGCAAATTTCAGTCACATAGCATTAGTCATTGTGCAGTGATGAGCTCACCAAGTGACGATCGATCATGGCATTTAAATTCTTTAGTTGTGTAAATGTACGAAGCTAAAACTGGTTGACATGGTTGTGCAAGTTCATATGCCGTCTTTGTAGAACCCTGTGTATGTTCAATATTAACACTCACAGAGAAGTAAGCTCATCATAATCTGCAGCTCCAGTGTATCCTAGTTGTTTGCAGACAGTGTTGGCATCAGTTTGACCAAATCCATTATCACAAATAGTTCCCCATTGTCCATTACAGTAGACCTCTACTAGACCCTGGTTAGTGTATTGAGCTCCTTGCAGTCTGATCTGACCATCATATGGACTGAACCATATCCTTGTAGACACTATAAAAAAAAAACAGCAATACAAGTTCAAAATTGTACAATACTAGAATGGTTCATGGGTACAAATACGCTACCATGACATAATGTAAACACAATGTGTTTACAGCCTTCACGCTGACGTTAGCACACTTACATGCTTGTGGGCATGGGATAAGATCATGTGTGCGACATAATTGCTACTTTTTATTCCCAATGGACCATTTTTGTTGCAGCCTGTCTTAGCTGCGCAGAAGTAGGCTACTAATTTTGTTACTGGCTGGCAAGGTGATTGATTCCACCCTATTCCTTTAGATTTTGTAAAATATAGAGTGATGAAAGTTGAGCAAAAATATTGGTCCACGAAAACACACTATCGTTTTATTATCTTGACTTGTGAATATCATTATAATTATGACAAGTTATGTCATAGTGGGTGGGTGGGTATTGAGGCTATATATAAAAACCAGCCTATGGTAGAACATTTCCGCCACTAGAACCCAGTCAAAGGATTTTGGACTTGAAATTGTAAGTTGAAAGAGGTATGCACTATGACAACAATGAAGCTATTATCACATAAAGATTAGCAATTCAATCAGAAAGTGAGATCAACATGTACTAAGAATTTTAAGTTCATACATGAAGCAAATGAATGAGTGCAGTACGTGTGCAGTACGTGTGCAGTACGTGTTAAAAGAATCTGTACAAAGATCCCTTGGCAAGCTTCAACACAATGCTATGCGCTATAATTATTACATAGTACGTCATCTTTCACCAATCGGATTGCTCTATTCGAGGGCATTAATGTAGGTTAATGACCACGCGTAGTGTCTTCTATAGCAACAGACCATTGCGTCTTTGCGAATTTGAATAATTCGCGTGTTATAGCGCTCACAGTGTTATGTGCGATGAACTATATAATAAGCCAGTTATTGCACTACACAACTCGGGCATTAACCGACATAAGGACCTCGGGAAAAAGTCGGTTGCCCTCGAACAGTCTCGGGCTGTGCCCTCGACCGTTGCTCGGGCAACTCGACTTTCCCGCAGTCATTTATGTCGGTTAATGCTCTCATGTGAGGGCATCAACTAATACATATTATTTCGTACACATAAACATCAGCAAAAAGCTTACCGCAAGTAACAGAAGCTTCATTTCCATTTCTAATACATCCGGTGTTAATGCTAAAACTGTGGCTGCACTGCAGGATGACCAGATAGTCTCTCTCTATTCCACAATCGACGTTATCCAATAGATAAGGAACAGATGAGTCATAACCAAATCTGTATAATAATAGAGCAATACAATTATTAGAGTGATTATACCATACTACAATTACACTGACATGTCAAAAGCAGGTTATTAGCCTGAAATGACAAACTCCACCAACTTATTGACCTCCTAGCTCTTATTACCCTCGGGAAAAAAACATCAAAGAAAGGTATGACATAGCATGACGAGTACACTATTACGATAGGCAATATTAAGGTTATGAGATATCATTCATTGGGTGTGGTTTACAGTGAGAAGCAGTGCAGGGTAACAATACATGCAGTTATATACTACAAAGTCCATCAGCGATAATACCCTTTGCTCAACTTATTACTGGTCATAGACTCAGAGTCTTCAGACTCTTGTTTTTTATTTTACATGATATTATTTGCACTCCTGATTTATAATCTGAGTCTCTACGTTATTTGGTCAGTCTTGAGACTCAACAATATCCATCTTGAACTAGACAAGAACTACAAGTACATGAACTGCCATGACAGGCAGATAATTATCAGCAAGCGGTACTGAAAGTTAACTGTAAACTGCACATCATAAACTACTAACCAAACATCTAAAAATCTCTTTTTGGACAATCACCAGCTTGACAACTTGCGCTTTGACATCAACAGAACAATGGGATATTTATCACAAAACTCTCTTATCAAAAGGCCTTTCTCTACCTTGCAAACTAAGCACCTTTCTCTTGGTTTCTGTCCAGATAAGAAGCGTTAAAAAAGCAATATAAAACTGCCGTCAATGGACGCTTTATTGAACTAGAGTTCTAATGAACACATACCCGTGCGCTGAGCTAGGAGCTAAACCCGACTACTCCTGCATTACTGCAACATGCATGTTACGTAATGGCTCTGACGTACGGTACATGTGAGACTGAGTGAGGACATCGACATTGATAGGAGGTTGGGTGACACACCCACTATACCGTAAGTGCTCTACGTAGCTTTAGATAGCCATGGATTAGCCGCTCAAACAAGGCTTGCTAGCACAGAAAACGTCTTCATAGGACTATAAATTCAGTGAAGAAGCTGCAGAGAGTGTTTTAGTAGAGATTTTCGAGCTGTAAGACGCAAACAGGCGTGTTTTTGACGACACACACACATATATATATATACAGACGGACACAAACGCATAACCCTGGCGCATACTGCGCACGGGTAACTAATGTAACCTGTGCAGCAGTTATGATACACACAGTATTGTGTATCACATGGTAATACTAGTCCACACATAGGAAGTGAACTATGTCTTGTATACTAACATGGGTTCCATCGTTGTAACTGTTTGAGGTCATATGAGCTGAAATTACATACATGTGTCTGAAGCCAGTCACTAAAAATGTGTTACAGCGGTTTTTATTGCAACAGCCACAAAAGCGTAAAGCGTCATCCGTGCCTTATTTGGAAGGTTTATTACATTGCGTGATTTAGATTGAGCACAGTTTACGCTCTACAGTTGATGCTTTTAGATTGCAAGAAGTAGTGAAACCGCTGTAGGTGTAATGAGAAAGCTTACATTGAAGAGGAAATGGCAGCAATAACAAACTATCTGTTAATGATATTCATGAATAGCAGAGTAATGTGGCTTCTTCAGTTATTAGCACATAAAGCAGATATTTACTATAATTAGTCTAACAATTTGCACCTAACTTGGATTCACAGACTAATACTAGATTTCAACCCAGATAAGCTCAGCGGGATCTATCTTAAGGTGAACAGAATTAATACTTTTAGTCATAATCCAGAATAGAAAGGATAATACACAAAACTGCCATTTTGACAAAAAATTACAATGTATTATGACGTTATCAGCATTCACATGACATTGTTCCAAATATGGGTTGAATAGCATCAACATATTGATCCCAAAACTCACAAAACTACACCAAAAATGTACATCCCATACTAAAAAAGAAACGATTAACAAACTGAAGACTGTGCAGGGATCAAGACTGTGTAGGGATTAAGACCGTGCAGGGATCAAGACCGTGCAGGGATCAAGATTATATAGGGCGGATCAAGACTATATAGGGCGCATCAAGTCTAGACAATGGTGTACAGCCCTAATTCCTAATTTCAACCAAAAACGTATTGCTGAAGTGGAGATCGGCACTTAAATCATGTGATTATAATGTCAAGATTAAGCACATTTTCAGCCTCGTGGACGATAAGCTTAACATTAAAGAATTCCACACTCAGTGTGATCAATCATAGATTTAAACATGTATATAGTCTAAATAATCAATGGATCAATAGAACAACTCAATCATTATGGATAAAACCATAGGTTAGAGAATAGAGACAAACCACATGCGTCATAATAGATTTCTACTCACGTGTCACTCATAGCGCTGGAAACGGTAGACGCGCTGTCGAATCCCAGTTGGTGACAGATCACGATCGCCTCCGTGAAACCAAATTGAGAATCGTCGCATATGTGTCCCCAACTGTTGTCCAGGTAGATCTGAACTCGTCCAGAGGAGACGGACAATGGCTGTATCGCAGATGATGAACCGCGCACCAAACGAACCGTTCCTCTGCGCGGGGTGTCTGGAACTTCATGAGTACCTATAGAATAATAATAAAACACGATGATGTGCGTGTACGGCAACTTACAATCAAAGCTTGGAAGAAAAGCAGCGATCAACAAAGCTACGACGAAGAAGAGATCCATTATTGCACATGCACCGCCTATTAACTATGTGTTTTCATTCCTGTGGTCATCACTATGGTATCATGGATATCCGGTACAAACGACAGGGCCCTTGAGCATTGAAGTACACCAGTGCATCTCTACAGGAAGGAACTTAGTTAGTCAGTTCAGAAATGACTGCATGAATGAGATCATGATCAAAGAGAAAATTAAAAACAACAAACATGTATAAGAAAATTCAACTGTAGTAGGGAGCATGCAGTAAATCATAATATTGATAGCAAAAACTAAGCCTAGATCGGATCTTTCAAAACTTGAGAGTTGTGAATGATATGCATGAGCATGAGCTCTAGCTCATTTCTATTTTTCAAGCTGTGTGTTAAAACTAGTGCCAGTTTTGAAGCAATAATTAAGTGGACAAAGAGTACACACATCTGGACATACAGCATTGACGCACCAGTGCTTACATAGTATGGCTGCGCTATACGTGCAAGTGTCCCATCCCAATCTCCACAAGATGAAAGAATGAAGGGAAAATTTCGCAGTACAGGTCTAGTTCACCAATCTTGGCACTAGAAAAGGAGAGATAAGCAATATAGGCACACCTGTTAGTCTAGATGTCGGCATATTATGCTCTGAGTCAGTCGACTAAAATTAATAAGTAGGATTTTGTTTACACAACATTCTAGTTAAAATGACAGTAGTACAAGCTATGTTATCTATGATAACAGCAGGTACTAACAGAGAAACAGACAATATGACCAGCATTGATCATGAATAGCTGTGTAGTCAACACACGAGAATGTGATGACAACACAGCTATTGATGATGATGGTCACAGAATATTCACAATCAAATATGAATATGCTGTGCATGCAAAGTGTACCAAATAGAAGAGTACAAATCTATGACACAGGGCAAAATACTCTATGTAGTGTGTAGATGCCGGTATGAGTGCTAGCTCTCACTCTATGCAATCGTGCCACTATCTATTTTGAACTGTTAATAGGCAACGCAGGTTAGAACATTGGGACAACAGTACTTGTATAATGTTGTCATTCACATAAACACTTCCGTGACATGCCATGTCAATGTAGGGATCAGCCTAAGAATGTTGTTTTCTCAATGCACGTCATAAGGCTGGTTTTCAATACGACGCAGTGGCTTGCGCTACGTTGCGTCAATATAGAAATGTGTAACATTGCAATACAATTTGAATAAGCAACACGGGCCACTGCATCAGCAGCCTTTATGATTCAAATGCAAATCATCATAGTGTGAATTAAAAGTAGACAATCAAGACTGATTCATAGTATTACATCTGGG
This sequence comes from Haliclona indistincta, assembly GCA_964017065.1. Taxonomy (NCBI): domain Eukaryota; kingdom Metazoa; phylum Porifera; class Demospongiae; order Haplosclerida; family Chalinidae; genus Haliclona; species Haliclona indistincta. The sequence continues at coordinate 6,528,651 of OZ024786.1, forward strand.
ACACTCAGAACACTTTCGCTAGTTTCTAACACAATAATTTTGTTGACATTCAGTGCAGATCTGGTGATCTGAATCAATGTTAGCGCAAGCATCATGATAATAATAATTATGTATATTTACAACTAACAGGTATTTTGGTTCTGCCGAGGGTAGTAAATTTGTAGAAGTAGCGTCAGTTGATAATGTGAAGAGGACTTGGGTGAACTACGGAGTATCACGTGATTGGACTGACACTGAACAAGGACAAGTGAGTGACCACACAAATACTGTATGTGTGAAAAATTCGAGAGATTTGTTTTGTGCATGAGATTGACCTCGAAAATGAATTAAACATAAAAGTACAACAGAAATTGAAACGACAATATTATGACATTGCTAGGCATTTTTTCTCAAGCCTGTATTTGCATGAGCTGACAGCCAGATCTTTCATTAACCCTTTAATTACTAAATTATTTTGCTGAAATTTTAACCTCGTAAATGCTGACCACTTCTCTCGTGAATATCTCGTGTGTCTTTCGTGCTACTGGTCTCAAATTTGCGTCCTTTTACGCCAGTGAGTAGCCGCAATTGCCCACACTCAAGTCGGCCGGTATGCCCCTCCCACTTCGGAATTGAAGCCGATAAAGTGCAACGACCTCGTCAAATTTTGCTAAAAGTTAGTACTTTGGGGCAGGCTACTGAAAAGTACATACAAATAGCAGTGGTTTTGGTGAGTGCAAAATGTAGCCCAGATCATAGAGAATGCTCAAAAATGTGTTTTCCGAGCACTCTGAAGCCATAAAATGTCCAAATTTTCTTGTCGGCCATTTTTTTTTTTTTTTAATGTTGTGAAATTTACACTGAAGCCATAGAAATGCCGTCGCCATAACGTTTAGAGCAGGGGGCGCGCCGAAAACCGGTGGATTTTTTAGGGTTATTTGTATTCTTCAATTTAGCTTAATTTTGGGATATTTTAACACTTTTTGATAAAGTTATGGTGTCTGAAGCATGTATGTCGCCAAAAGGCGACAATAGGGGTTAAAGGGTTAACCAACGAAGAACCCTCTTAAACTCACTGCTGTAGCCAATGGCTGTGCATTGTGTTGCATGACTCGACTGTCACTTTCCAGACGCCTTTATAAATATGAATGCGTGAATCCACGTGCAAAAAAATTAATTATCGAATACAAAAATAACAGCATAATTAGTCATAGAATTACACGAGTGCACCATCTCTTCTCGTGCTCTGCATTCGATAAAATTTCCATAATCTACTAATTTTCATTACATAGACATTGGATACTTTTATCGTTTCTCGCACTCATTTATACATTCTAGTTGGATCAAACTCTGTTATAATATTCTTCTGTTTACTGAATCACAGGGAGAGGAATTTTTTAACCATTCTGTGGAGGCCAAGAACATTTGGCTACCAATGGGAGAAATATTTGCTAATTGAAGACAATAATTTCAAATTTACTGCTTGTATTAATACTATTGGTATTGTTTTGCAGAATGTGTTAGTTTACATCTGCCATTTGTATTATAGAATGAGATATAATTAATTTTCATGCGATTTTCTTAATAATCATTAATATTTTTTGAAACAGTTGCACTTATAGAATTATAATCAGAGCTTGACATTTGAATATTGTGTTAAATTAGTAATTGTGGTTATTTAACCTTTCATGGTCACTTCCTTTTACCACAAGTCTGCAAATATAAGCAGTATATAAATAGGCTAGAAAGGCAGCAGTCTCAACTTCTTGTGACTGCAAACTGCAAAATGGTTCCTTTGGTATTTGCTTTATTGATCGCAGCCTTTCTTCCTAACATTGAATGTAAGTTATTGTACATGCATGTTCTATCATTCCTCATGGTTGGACTAAACTACTTGTAGGTCAATCCACTCCACGTAGAGGAACGGTTCGTTTGGTGCGCGACAGTGCATCAGTGATACAGCCACAATCCGTCTCCTCTGGACGAGTGCAAATCTTCCTGAGCAGATGGGGACACATTTGCGACGATGATGACTTCTCCATCACAGAAGCGATCGTGATCTGTCACCAGCTGGGATTCAGTAGTGCATCTTCCTATTCCCGGACAAGCCGAGATTCGTGAGTTTTACCGTGTAGCTAAAATTATTATAATACTAGTACGCAGCACAAAGCAAACAACAACTACGCGAACAACTACGCGATTTTGCAGCATGAATACAGCCTGAGAATGGTATTTCGCGCAAGTGTTTTGCATACAAACGTGCAAATGTAATCATGAATAATAATAATAATAATAATAATAATAACAACTCTTCGGCTCCTCTTCCCTACTTGTATGGCATTGAATAATTCAATAATATTTAATAATAACTATTACTTGTTTTTATTTTATTTTTTTTTTTGGTTAAAATGTTTTTATTACTAAAATACAAGTCATGGTAAGGCGAGGAAAAATAAATTAAGATAATAGCAAAGTTAGGCAGCAGCAGACGAACAAGGAATCGAACCAATAACTGAAGCAGCATTACCCCTCTGAACTGCCATGGAAAGTCTTTGATACAGATATAGGCCAAACTTTTCTTCGCCGGTTTCATGAGAACCTCTAGACCCAAGTTCTTTGATGAGAGATGCTGCAGCAGGGCCCATGGCTCCAAAGGTCTCAATGGCAACTGGGACAAAGTGATATTGACTGGAGAGATGTGAAAATTTGTCTGACTTCTTCTCCTCAGCCAGTGCTGCCACACGACCCGCTCCACATGTAGCCCGACTTCGATAGGATACAGCAAGAGTATCGGGGCATGTGGCATCCCAAACCAGGGGACGACCGGATCGCCAAGGAACAATAGTCATGCCATCAGGGCGAGATCCATCTGTACTTGAGAGACCTGATGGTTCTAATCTTGAGGGAATCTTGGCTGCAGTGAGGGCTCGGTGAAGAATGTCATTAACAGAAGCATGTCTTGAGTGTCTTCCCTCACTGTACCTACAGCTGAGGCCATGTAAACCTCGAGGACCCACTTCAGAATCACAATGACGGCACAGATGAGGAGCACATATGTCAGTTCCCAATCTCAACCCAACAGCAATTCTGAGGGAACTGTCATCCAGTCTTAGACCAAGAGATGACACAGGGAGAGCCTGGAGCCAAGCTCCAGAGGCCTTAGACCTCACTGCCAGCAATTTTGTTATTTGTTTGTTTGCTCTGTTTTGTTCGTTTGGTTTTTTCTTATTGGCAATATGCCATATATCACTTAATCATTTATCACTTGTATATATTCATTTCTTCATCAGGTATAATCTTCTATCTATGTTGTGTTCTGTTTTTGTTGATAATAATAATAATAATCATGTACCCGAAGAAGCCATTATAGTTCCTAATAGGAAGGTGCATCTTAGATCATCATTAGGAAATCACTAGTATTATACTGTAGAGGATGAAGTGCAACTTTGATCATTTGATCATTGTGAGGAAGCACCCAGCAGACTTCCTCGAACTGAGGAAGTTCATTTGAGGAAGTTCAAATGTGTGGTGCTGTTCAGTGTTATTAGCAAAACAAAATTTATATTTGCATGTAAGCCAACACTGAGTAAATACATGACCATTTAGCGTTTAAATGTGCATAAATAAATGAATTTGAAGATCGTGAAGTGAACCATCTTTCACGCAAACATATAATTATTTTTTAGTTGCAATGTGAATATTTTATAATTATTTTCAACTGTAATTTTGTCCAATATGTAAAGATTTGGCTTTGATGTCTCTGTTCCATATGCACTGGATGAAGTCGATTGCTCCACAAGCACCTTTCTAGTCATTCTGCAATGCCGTCACAGTACTTTTATTAGCTCTGGATGTCGTGTAAATGGAGATGAAGTTTCTGTTGCTTGCTGTAAGTGTTTTAGTTAGAAGTTGAATGTGCAGTGTTTGCTTGTGCGGGTTGACCATGAATAGAATATTGGAATCAAGCAGAGTATAATAATCCAAAGTTAGACTGAATGACCAGGCAACCATGAGAGATGATATTAGTGGGGTATGAGGTGTGATGCAATTATAAGTTGAAATAATTATGAAATGAGACAAGAATGTCCAGTGTGCACCAATGCCCACTATTCTATGATTGTATAGATCAGTGGAACCTCTCTAAGGCGGACACCATTGAGACAAACAAAATTGTCCATTATAGAGAAAGTGTCCTCTGGTCAGGGGTTTATTATACAAAGTTATGTGGGTTATATTTGGGAATCAGTAAGTTTCCATTATAGATCGAGGGATGAGGGGTGTCCGCTAGGAAGGGTTCTACTGTACATTTTGAGATCATGTGATGTGTCAATCCTAGCTGTCATACCGTACAGCAAGAAATTTTGGTGGACTAAGATTTTGGCGAATCTACCAGCATTCGCTCATGAAATTGATTTTGGACTATTTGTTAGAGACGATTAAATATCATGTGACGTGAAATAATACCCAGCAACAATCTGTAAAGTATACCCAATTTAATTTTCCAAAACACTTACACAACCTGAACATTCATAGCTAGTGATAATTATAACAATCTAAATGCTCCTCTATAAACTATTTAAAGTAGGCACTAGCTCAAGAAATGCAGTTCTCTAAACAGTATCATGATTAATTTTATATAGTGTCTACAAGGATCTGGAACAGTCCATATGATGGTCAGATCAGACTGCAGAATGCTGCATACACTAACCAGGGTCTAGTAGAGGTCTTCTGTAATGGACAATGGGGAACTATTTGTGATGAAGGATTTGGTCAAACTGATGCCAACACTGTCTGCAGACAACAAGGATACACTGGAGCTGCAGAATATGATTCTCTTTCTCTGTTAGCATTCCGCATGCTGTAATGATAGCACATCTTAGCTTAGAACATATGCAATGTATTATACTACTTCTAATTATTTATTTAGCTGGCTAAACTTTGTGAGGTATAACAATAGTACCAGTAACAATAGTGCCTGCTCGAGTGCCTATTTTTCTAGGTGGTTTTTCACAATTTTTCTAACAGGTGTATTGCTGAGTAGGTAATACTATTATTGTACGTACTTAGTGGTGACCCATAAATGTTAGGGAAGAACTGAATGATCTAGTACATGGGCAGGTGTAATATATGATCTTTGAGTGAATGAGAGCCTATTTTTTTCTTTTTGTATTTCATTTAGAACTGGAAACAGTGGTCAGCCGATTTGGTTCACATCTGTCCCCTGTACTTTTACATACACATGTCTGCGGAACTGTCAGAGATGCCCCTCAACTCGAGTCACTAGCTGTACTCATTCGCAAGACATTACTGTTGAATGTGGTATGACAATAACTTAACAATTAAGTAAATTCTTTTTGTCTGCATGGTTAATTGTGCATTCAAGAATATTTGAAACTGTTGCACTAGTCACAATTCAGAATCATGTATCAGAATCAGAATCATGCTGCTCAGTTTAGTTGGATAATACTTAACAAAAGTATATTTGTTATAATTCGATGTAATCCCTACATAAATATCATTGCCTAGCGGCAATGATAATAATTCCTTTATTGTCACAAAAAAGCAATTTAAACTCAGCTGACACAGTTTTGACGTATCTAGTGATTACTAGGGTTTTGTAAAACAAACACCTTACAATATACTCGCATTAGTCTGCACCCACTGCAAGCAAAGCGAGTAAAATGTCTTTATGCGAGTGGTAAATTGTTTATAGCATGACTGTGGAAACCCACTGCTATACTCAGATACAAAATTTCACGGTACAATGCTACAATCTCAACTATAAGCAAGGAGAACTTTGCCTAGGTAATGAAAACTAGACATAGCTTACACACTGGCATCAAGTATTGGTCACGAGAGTACATGATACAATCAGATCACTCTGTCTATGCAAATCTGGACAGATTGCACGAATCGTACGAAGGCATTAAACTAGACCTAACATCTTTCTTTGAGTGGGCACGTGTGTCATAATAGTAAAAGCATAGTGCAGTGTCAGGCGACCCAAATTTTGCTAGATCTAGTCTTCTCATGCTCAGTGCTTCGAGTTGAAGTAGTTGATGGTCTTGTGTTTTGTTTGTACGAACACAAGCCTGTCTACATAAGAACACATTCTACAGTCATGTGTCCGCATCTAATTTACAAACCCACCTTAACAATGGGCAAAAGAAATGAACACGAATTTACTTCAAAATTTTTGTCAACCTGCAGAATCTTTATCGAGGATTGTTTTTACCACACTCACCACCTGTAATTTTGGAATAATAACAACAGGAGGTACTACTGTCGGTAAGTGATTCACACGTAAGATATGATTCACATGATGTATGATATGATTTGTTTCAGTCGCAGGGGTAGTTGTTGCTGTAATTCTTGTCCTGATTTGCACCCTACTTCCAATTTTAATACCGGTGTGCATCTGTTGTTGTCTTGGTGTCGGAGTCTGTGGCGCCATTAGGAACCGTGGTCCAAGCACTAGAGTTGTCACTACCTCTGCTCCTCCACCAGCTACAGCTGTAGTCACAACAACACAAACCACTACACCATACCCTACACAGCAACCTACTTCCTCCCCAGCTCAGCCTCCTCCTCCAGCTTATGCAGCTCAGCCGACAGCTCCTTATCCTGCCCAACCTCTGGCCGCCTATCCTCCAGCTGCCTATCCTCCTCCTGATGGTGCCTATCCCCCGGCTTATCTTCCTACTGAGCCACCAGCATAACCTACATCTTATGGTGGAGCAGCTTATCCAACTTATCCACCTGCGTACCTCATCCATAATTATTTGCTCTTCTGGATCAAGAGTTTTTTAATCATCTAGCTAGTAAAATTAATGACAAAGTTTCTTACAATGTATGCATTATTTAGATTGGTAGTTTCCCCCAAAAAATTATCGTGATTATTTATTCAATTCTGTTCACTTCCATGTAAGTGTGTCATAAAATTATATGTCAGCAAATTCTATTCAAGATGTCATCAGTTTATTGGGATAGTAGTGAGGTGCATGCATGGCTAAACAACCAAACTGGCCGACTTGGGGACGAAGCGGATAAAGGCACCAAACATTATACCTATAGGCCTTATGAAGTACTTAAAGATGGGAGCTATCTGATTTCTATTTTACCAGAGAAATAAATAATTATTACAGAAATTTGACCACAATGAATGAATATTCATTGACAATTAAAATCAATAAAACATACATCTACAAGTAGTGAATTTGAACAATTGTACATGTACACATGTAAATGAATTGTTAATTCAAGTACATGAAAGATTTCTGACAACTAAATCTATGTTAAAATTCATTTTCACGTCATTATAATGCAGTGACTGGTAATCCAACATAGACAGACCCATCTAAATTCCAGCTCAAACATAGCAAGCAAGCACAAGAAAGACCTACACTGGGGTACATTGCACTATAGCAGCTCATATACTCCCCTAGTATTACTACACTGAGGTTTGGTAATCTAACTACATGTAGCAGTACGATATCAGTGCAGTAGGTCTTTCTTGTGACTACTTTATCTATAGCGAGTTATAGTTAGAAAGTCTGTGTCTCAGTTTAGAAGCAGAAGCAAGAGAGATTGTTTGTAGAGCTTAATTGTAGACTCGCCAAGTCTATACAGAATGAACTGACATGAAAACTGATTACATTGAAATTAATCTTAGTGTACTAATCCTGGATTGAACATGCTCAAAGTGATATGAATTACTAGTAATAGCTCCACACGAATGAGGAAAAGCTATGGCCGGTAAAACAGCAGATAAAGTTGTACTATGCAGAAAGTATTTCAACTAATAATTATTGCTAGTACCAGACAATGGTCGATAACTGAATAGTTATGGTCATAAGACTAATCAATAGAGTCCTACTCTGGAAACTTGGGGATGGAATTTAACCGAGTCTGTCTGAGTTGGACTACTGAATCTATTTTCACTGGTTAGGGCATGCATTACAATGAAATGTGTAATTTAGCTGTCAGAAGTGTAGTTGGAACTGCGACTGAATTGAAGTAGCTAAGTGCAACACTTTCTAACATTTTTTGTTCATACAATTAACATTTTTTATTAACAATAAACATGATTGTACAGTGTATAGTCCTATACACAAAATATTTAGTATAATCACCAATCTAAATAATGCACACATTGTATTGCTCAAACTTTGTAATTAATTTTACTAGATGATTAAAAACTCTTGATCCAGAAAAGCAAATGATTATGGATGAGGTACAGCAGGTGGATAAGCTACTCCACCATAAGATGTAGGTTATGCAGGTGGTTTAGTAGAAAAATAGGGTTGAGGAGGATAGCCACCATCAGGAGGAGGATAGGCATCATGAGGAGGATAGGCAGCTGGAGGATAGGCGGCCAGAGGTTGGGCAGGATAAGGAGATGGAGGCTGAGCTGCATAAGCTGGAGGAGGCTGAGTTGGGTAGGAAGTAGGTTGCTGTGTAGGGTAAGGTGCAGTGGTTTGTGCTGGTGTGACAACAGCTATAGGTGGAGGAGGAGCAGAGGTAGTGACAAATCTAGTACTTGGACCACGATTCCTATTGGCGGCACAGATTCCGATACCAAGACAGCAACAGATGCACGTGCAAATCAAGACAAGAATTACAACACCAACAACTATCCCTGTGACTGAAACAAATCATAAAAATTAATACATCATGTGAATCATATCTTACAGGTGAATAATATCACTTACCGGCAGAAGTAATAGTTGTAGTTGTTGTTCCAAAATCACAGGTGCTGATCCGGGTACTAGACCCACCCAATATAACTTCTGTAGATTGACAAAAAATTTGAAGTAAATTCGTGTTCAATTCTTTTGTGTGGGCGTACCCATTATTAAGGTGTGATTGTAAATTAGATTCAGACACATGACTGTAGAATATGTTATTATGGTTTATTTTTGAGTAGACAGGCTTGTGTTCTTACAAACAAAATACAGGACAACAAATATCTTCAATTCGAAGCATTGAGAAAACAAGCATAGACAGACAAGATCTTGCACAAATTTGGGTCGCCAGCTGACACTGCACTATGCTTTTACTATTATGACACACTTGCCCATTCAAAGAGAGATGTTCTAGTTTAATGCTTTCATTCGTGCAATAATTATGTCCAGATTTGCATGGGCAGACTGATCTGGTTCTAGCTTAGTACCATAAATTTTGCATCTGAGTAACAGTGGGTTTCCACAAACATGCCTATACAACGTTTCCCCACTCGCATAAAGAAATTTTAACTAGACTTACTCGCTTTGCTTGCAGTGAGTGCAGACTTGCGAGAAAAGTTTACACTTTATTAAGGTGTTTGCTTTACAAAATTCTCAGTTTTTAATAATAATTACTAGATACTTCAGAACTGTGCCAGCTGAGTTTAATCTTTTTTGTGACAATAATTATAAGAATTATTATCATTTGCGCTAGGCAATGTGATATGTAGGGACGACATCGAATTATAACAACTATACTTTTGTAATTAGTATTATCCAACTAAACTGAGCAGCTGACATTCATGATTCTGAAGTGTGACTAGTGTAACAGCACAATTAACCACGGAGACAAAAAGTTATTGTCATACCACATTCAACAGTAATGTCTTCAGAATGAGTACAGCTAGTGACTCGAGTTGAGGGGCATCTCTGACATCTCCGCAGACAGGACTCCGTAAAAGCACAGGGGACAAGTGTGAACCAAATCGGCTGATCACTGTTTCCAGTTCTAAATGAAATACAAAGAGAAAATATAGCCTCTCATTCACTCAAAAGAATTATATTTTTCGCCTGCCCATGCAATAGATCATACAGTTCTTCCCTAACATTTTATGGGTCACCACTAAGTACGTACAATATATCACCTACTCAGCAATACACCTGTTAGAAAATTGTGAAAAACCACCTCGAAGCATTGAGCATTAAGAAAATAGGCACTCGAGTAGGCACTATTGTCCACTATTGTTACTGGTACTATTGTCCTCCTTATTAAAATTAATTATAGATAGGTAAATAGGCTCACAAAGTTTAGCTAGCTAAATAAATAATTAGAAGCAATACATATGTACTGATTGAATAATAAACTCTCAGTTGCACAGAATAATTAAGATGTGCCATCATTACAGCATGAATACTAACAGAGAAAGAGAATCGCGATCTGCAGCTCTATTATATCCTTGTTGTCTGCAGACAGTGTCGGCATCAGTTGAACCAAATCCATTTTCACAAATAGTTCCCCATTGTCCATTACAGTAGACCTCTACTAGACCCTGGTTAGTGTATTGAGCTCCTTGCAGTCTGATCTGACCATCATATGGACTGCTCCATATCCTTGTAGACACTATATAAAATTAATCATGATACTGTTTAGAGAACTGCGTTTCCTGAGCTAGTACCTACTTTAAATAGTTACAGAGGAGCATTCGAAAATTGGCATTGTTATAATGATCATTACAGCTATGAATGCTTCAGGTTGTGTAAGTGTTTTAGAAACTTGGGTATACTTTACAGATTTTTTAAAAAGTCGCTGGGGATCACATGAGTTTTGTGCTATTTTAATCGTCTCTATCAAACATGACTTAATAATTTATTTTGTTGTTGTTCTGAGCAAAATCATTTTTGTGAGTTATGTTAAATTCCGAATTATGAGTTCGAAGTACCATATAGCGGGAAATTTTGGAGAATGTGAATGGCCCAGATTTTGCGTTTTGGCGAATTTATTTTGGCAAATGCTTGAAGATTTGCCAAATTCGCCAAAATTTTAGTCCATCAAAATTTCCCGCTATACGGTATGACAGGGATTCACGCAATCACATGAATATCTAGAAATGTACAGTGGAATCCCTCTTAGTGAACACCATCATCCCTCTACTATGTATAATGGACACTTACTGAATCCCCACTTAATGTATAATAAGCCTCTGACCAGAGGACACCCTCTCTATAATGGACAAGTATTTTGGTCCCTATGGTGTTCGCCTTAGAGAGGTTGCATTGTAACAATCATGGAATAGTGGTATACTTAAGCTTTGGTGCACACTGAACATTCTTGTCTTATTTCACACTTACTATTGCATCACACCTCATACCCCACTAATATACTATTGGCATATAATGCATGATTGCCTCCACTAATATATCATTGGCATAATAATGGTTGCCTAACTGCTGCCTGGTAATTTATTCATTCATTCATTCTATCTTTGTATCATGATTATTATACTCTGCTTGATTCCAATATACAGCGCTTTGCAGGTAGGTTGTCAGAAGCAAGCAGACAGAGTCTAGCTTGTGGTCTTGATACAGTATACACAATGTACCACAAACCGGCACCCACGCATTGTGAATATCATTATAAACAATACGTGCAAGTATGTGCACTGTATAAACCACAAGCTAGACTTTGTCTGCTTGCTTCTGACAACCTAACTGCAAAGCACTGTAATCTATATCCTCGCAAGCAAACACTACACATTCAACTTCCAACTGTGGCATACTAAAACACTTACAGCAAGTAACAGAAACTTCATCTCCATTTACACGACATCTGGAGCTAATAAAAGTATTGTGACGGCATTGCAGAATGACTAGATAGGTGCTTGTGGAGCAGTCGACTTCATCCAGTGCATATGGAACAGAGACATCAAAGCCAAATCTTTACATACATACAGGACGAAAATAAGGTTGAAAATAAAAAAATATATACACATCGCAATTGAAATAATTGAGATTATGTTTGCGTAAAAGATGGTTTACTTCACGATTTTCAAATTTATTTATTTATGTACATTGAAATGCAATATATTTTCAATTAGTTACTCAGTACAGTGCAACCTCGATTATCCGGACAGGGAAAGTCTTGATAACGAAAATTAAAATGGCGGCCGTTCGCAAGTATCCAAACTCTTTTATTCCTAATACTGTTTCTCTCTGGAACTCTCTCCCTTCTCGTGTCACTCACTGTTCTACTCTCTCTTCTTTTAAGTTACTCTTATCTTGTTGTAATTTTTAGTTTAACTTTATCTTTATCTTTAGGGTTCACTTAAAATTAGCATTACTGGCTATTGTGTTTCCCTGCTATTGCAAATTATTATAAAAAAAAGTATCCAAACGATGGCAATACAGGCTTAGATCGTTAAGATCGCGCTATCTTGTGTATGCAAACATTGTTTTCTACCGTGGGAGGTGAAATAAATCAGACAGCTTGGCTACAGAACAGTAGACAACAACGTGCAAACAGCAGCATGGTCGTTAATTATATTCATAACTTGTATAGCAGCACCTGATAATTATATTCATTGATTTTGTACATACCAAATATCTAATTATCTGGAAACAGGCTTCTCCAGCTAATCGTGGGTACGGATAAACGAGGTCCGGATAATCGAGGTTCCACTGTATTGGTTTAAATTTTGTTTAGCTAATAACAGCACCACACATCTGAGGAACTACAGCGGTTTTATTACTTCTTGCAAGGGTAAAGCGTAACCGTAGACCGTAAAGCGTGGAGCACTAATGCGTTAAAATGCCATGAAGTCTTTGATCATGCTCCATTGTGTGAATAAATACCAGTGACTTGACACATTAGTGACTGCAAGGTGACGCTTTACACTCAAATCTTCCTTGTACCATGCTGTGGAGGCCAAGAACATTTGGCTGCCAATGGGTGAAATAACAAAGAAACAAAACCTGTTTATATGTCAAATTACTACTATTGAGACTAATGAACTTCCTCAGTTCTAGGAAGTCTGTTGGGTGATTCCCCACAAAGATCAAATGATCAAAGTTGCACTTCATCCTCTACAATGTAACAGTAGTGATTCCCAATGATGATCTAAGGATACACCTTCCCTTAGGAACTATAATAGCTTAAGGTAGAGTCACCTAATTCCGGTCACTCTTCCGGTGGTTGGACTTTCATTCAGTGTAGCATTAACATCAAGCAGAAGCGAGCGCCATAAGCCACGCTTGACAGCACTACCAAGTATGCTCTATCTGCAGGCTAAAGGTTTGCGTAAAATCTCAACTCAAATAAAAGTTAATAAAAAAAATAAAAACATTATTGTTGTTTAACGTAAAATTAAATCCATGCCCTAATTCCGGTCACCGTGTAATAATGGCGGAAGAAAGACGAAGAGTTGACTCGCAACGTTCATTAATGCTATTTCTATGCATTTACTAACTCATAAGGACTTTTGGACCAGGAAAGCCTTCACGGAATGGCGATGGTCGCTTAGCATCTTGTAACTTGCTAACGATATCAGCACGCATCTATTTCACGTGTGAGCCCATACCCCAGCTCTTGTAGAACTTGCAAGTCAGGACGCTTTCCTTCTCTTCTGCGTAAGAAAGCATTGTCGGACTCCCAGCTCCAATCTTTTTTGCTTTTCCTATTGTTAATTTTCACCCACGCATTCGATCGCCTCCACCCTCGCCTCCACCATAGATCCACCCATCTACTTTTAGACTGCTGTTAAGTCGCTACAACTGGAGCTATCAGAATGCCGCGCATACATTTAACTCTAGCTTAGTTAGCCTTTAGTTTTTGGTCAAGTTAGTGAGGCAAGAGTACATAGTTTTAGAACACGGAAGTAAAACCGAAAGCTTTGAAGATAATTGCTACAGCGCAAATGCTCACCGCTCAAGGAATCAGTGCTCTCCCTGCAAAAAGAAAGTAAGCTCTAGCTTTAATATTTGTTGCTTGTGTAGTCAACTATTGAAACTACACGCACGATAAGTGACTGCTGCTAAAAACGTTCTTTCAGAAAGCGTCGTGACGTTGTTTTCAAAGTGACCGGAATTAGGGCGTGACCGGAATTAGGTGACTCTACCTTATTCAGGTACATTACATTTGTCTGCAATAACACTTGCGCAGACTACCATTCTCAGGCTGTATTCAAAATCGCGTTGTTCATGGAATCCTAATAATATTACAATAACTATGCGTATCTCAAAAACCCAACACTGCACTGCACTGATCGATGGAAGATCACACATACACTTGGGCGAAACTCACGAATCTTGGCTTGTCCTGGAAAAGGAAGACGCACTACTGAATCCCAGCTGGTGACAGATCACGATCGCCCCTGTGATGGAGAAGTCATTATCGTAGCAAATGTGTCCCCAAGTGTCGAACACTGCACGATTTGGACTCGTCCAGATTTGAACTCGTCCAGAGGAGACGGATTGTGCCTGGATCACTGATGCATCGCGCACCAAACGAACTGTTCCTCTACGTGGAACGGATTGACCTACAAGTAGTTTAGTCCAACCATGGGGAATGATAAAGCATGCATGCACCGTGCAATAACTTACATTCAATGCTAGGAAGAAAGGCTGCGATCATTAAAGCAAATACCAAAGGAACCATTTTGCAAGAGCCAGTACTTTGCAAGAGTCACAAGATGCTGCCTGTCTAGCCTATTTATATACTGCTTATGTTTGCAGACTTGTGGTAGAAGGAAGTGACCATGAAAGGTTAATAAGGTTAATACATTAATTTTGCTAATTTAATATAATATTTAATTCCATAAGTGCAACTGTAATTATTATAGAAAATTGCGTGAAAATTAATTATTTCTCATTCTATAATACAAATGAACTAACACATTCTGCAAAACAATACCAATAGTATTATTACAAGCAGTAACTTTGAAATTATTGTCTTTAATTAGCAAATATTTCACCCATTGGCAGCCAAATGTTCTTGGCCTCCACAGAATGGTACAAAAATTCCTCTCCCTGTGATTCAGTAAACAAAAGAATAATATTATTATAACAGATAGTGTGATCCAACTAGAATGTATAAATGAGAGACAAAAATGATAAAAGTAATGTAATGAAAAATTAGTAGATTGTTGAAATTTTATCGAATGCAGAACATGCAATGGTGTAATTCTGGGACTAATTATGCTGTTATTTTTGTATTCGATAATTTTTGCACCTGCGTTCATGTTTGTAAAGGCGTCTGGGAAGTGACAGTCGAATCATGCAACACAATACACAGCCATTGGCTACAGCAGTGAGTTTAAGAGGGTTCTTCATTGGTTGCTGTCAATGAAGGATCTGGCTGTCAGTTCAAATACAGGCTTGAAGAAAAACATGCCTAGGAATGTCAATATAAACATAATTATTGTCGTTCGGTATCATTTCAATTTCTGTTCTACTTACATGTATAATTAACCCTCGGCACATGCGCGAGGGTTACGGTACTTGCTCTGTCGTTCATTAACCCTCGGCGCATATGCGCGAGGGTTACGGTACTTGGTTTGTCATTCGTTCTGTCCATCGAGCTGCAGAGATCAGCGATTACTTCTACGCGCTGGTGAGGTTATCAGCATGACAAGCTCGACAATGGCTTGCAAGTTGACTCGTGGATTTTGCTAAAGTGCTTTCGTTCTCGGGTTATGGCTGGCTCACCTTGATGGCCGTCTTTGACCTCTCTGACGACAAAAGCACCCATAGTTGACTACCTAGGTACTTGTAGATTCCATCTAAACTGCAGGACAGCTCTAGGGGTGCGTAGACATCTCAAGAAAAAGCCTATCAAAGCCAAGAGCAATGGCTATACCTACTCAGTGTTCACGGTCTCGCCCACTTGACACACCTTGTTAGCAGCAAAGTGCTGACCACAACCGAGTGGTCAGCACTTTGCTGTCTTCTGGTTAGCAGTGCAGTTTCAATAGCAAGAAGGTTGGCTTTAGCTGCATAGCTCCTTCTGCAAACCATAACTAAGGAGCTAACTCTACAATGTGCAACACGCCGAGGGTTTCGTGAAAGCTGTTCATTCACTCGTTCGTTCATTCATTCTGTCTATCGAGCTGAGCTGAAAGTCAGATCAGCGATCACTTCTACGCGCTGGTAAGGTGATGAGCATGATAAGCATGGCAATGGCTTGCAATGTGACTCATGGATTTTGCTAAAGTGCTTTCGTTATCGAGTTATGGCTGGCTCACCTTGACGCCATCATGGACCTCTCTGACTACAAAAGCACCCATAGTTGACTACATTGGTACTTGTAGATTCAATCTAAACTGCAGGATAGCTCTGAGGGTGGTAGACATCTCAAGAAAAAGCTATCAAAGCCTAGAACAATGGCTACCCAGGGGGTACGACAAGCTAATTTAATATGACGTATTGCTGACATACGACACGCCCACTAACGAACAATAATGCTTTGGAATGTATGCAGGATAGTTCAAACAGTTCGCCATCGCGCTATAGTACATGATATTGAGCTCAGGTGTGCATTGTTTACACTCCAGAACTATCTACTGAAAATAGCTGAAACAAGTTATATGCTGTTACAGTGATTGGACAGCATTTGTGCGTATTGCAGCCAGACTTTGTGCGCCACAGCCACAATTTCTTTACATTATTAACCGAATGATGCTCAAGAATGATAGCAATGCTGTTTTGATCACGTTGGTGCTTTCTTGGGTGAATAGTTTTGCCAACCATTTCTCTATCTTCATCTCTCTGTACTGCAAAAACTAAAAGAGGTAAGGGTGGGGTAAGGTAACTTAAACGAAAGCTCTTGGGCAGTAGTATCCATTCCGCAACATACTTACCGTCCAAATAATTGTCCTCTAAAGACGTAGCAGACCAGGAAAGACGAAATGTATTTTGTTTTACTAAAGTATTGCCTACATGCAGCAACGTCAGCATTACGTCAGAATAAATTAGCTTGTCGTACCCCTGATGGCTACCTACACAGTGTTCATGGCCACGCCCACGTGACACACCTTGTGGTCGGATCTTAGCTGTCTTCTGGTTAGCAGTGCAATTTGGTTGTTTCAGTTGCAAAGCTCCTGCTGCAAACCATAACTAAGGAGCTAACTCTACAATGTGCATAACACGCCGAGGGTTTTGTGAAATCTGTTCATCCATTTTTGAGGTTAATCTCACACACAAAATCCCTCGAAATTTTCACACATACAGTATTTGTGTGGTCACTCACTTGTCCTTGTTCAGTGTCAGTCCAATCACGTGATACTCCATAGTTCACCCAAGTCCTCTTCACATTATCAACTGACGCTACTTCTACGAATTTACTACCCTCAGCAGAACCAAAATACCTGTTAGTTGTCATGAATAACAGAAAAATCTATAATTATTATTATCATGATGCTTGTGCTAACATTGAATCAATGGCTTCATTCAGATCACCAGATCTGCACTGAATGTCAACAAAATTATTGTGTTAGAAACTAGCGAAAGCGTTCTGAGTGTCCCAGATGTAATACTATGAATCAGCCTTGATTGTCTACTTTTAATTCACGCTATGATTATTTACATTTGAATCATAAAGGCTGGTGATGCAGTAGCCTGCTTTGCCTATTCAAATTGTATTGCAATGCAACGCAGCCCAGAAATAGAACAAATTTCTATATCTGTGATGCATTGATGCAACGTAGCGCAAGCCACTGCGTCGTATTGTAAACCAGCCTTAAGACATGCATTGAGAACACAACATTACAGCTGTTATTAGGCTGAGTAGAGAGTGAGCCCTACATTGACATAGCATGTCATGGATATGTTTATGTGAATGACAACAGTATACACTGTCAAGTACTGTTGTCCCAATGTTCCCATCCCAATAAAATGCCTATTCACAGTTCACAATAGATAGTGGCACGATCAATTATAGAGCTCAGCTAACACTCATACTGGCATCTATACACTACACATTAAACTGAAGTGAACTGAATCGTGACTGCCTGGCTAAGTAAATCTCTGATAGTACGAACACTAATCGAACTGTGCTATGCATCATTGCAGCACTCCAGAACATAGGCAATATGAAGTGTCACTTAGTTCAGTTCAATACCTCATCTCCAGGCTCTCTGTACTGTTCTGTCGGAAAAAAATAAGCAAGAGGGGTGGAGCCCGAAGACGAGGTTACACCTACGATGTGAACAGGTCTAACACACTCTAGGAAAGCTCTACTGCTATGACACTTGATGAGTTGACACTAGTTACACTCACCACATGGCTTCCACATCCTGATGCTCGGTAAGGTACTTGGTCAGATGATCACGAGAACCAGTAACAACATTGACCACTCCTCCTGGCAGATCAGACGTGTCAAAAACCTGCAAGTAACCATGTTTAAGTAATAGATAGAGCAGACATTGTAAAAAACCCTAAAGCTCTTTGTCAATCAGACAGCCTGAGCTAGAATCAGGAGTGCATAATGAGAGTGAGCGCGGTAGGAAATCAGTAGCGGGACGCTCCCACATAATAATATCCGATTGAAAATTGCAACTCCACACATGATGGACGTGTTTCAAAATTAGACTAGTAATGGCTGATGGTATGTGTGGAACATGGGAGGCAGAGGCTCCTGCCAACAGCTCATAGAAGCTATCTGTACTTGCGCTGCTTGTACAACAGAACCACCACAATCACAAATTCTGCTCATTTCTGGTTTTAGCAGTGTCTACTCAACCTAAAAGACAAAGGTGATAATCTAGAAAGCTGCTGTTTACCTCATAGAAGTATTAGACTGGAAAATACAAAACTGACATACACGTATAGCTGTCAGCCATCACTAATAAAGAAACAAATCCATCATGTTTCGAGTTGCAATTCTCAATCAAATGCGTGTGAGTGTCACGCTCCTGTATTCCGACCAAGCTCAATCTCGATGCTCTCTTGCTAGAATATTATAGTATGTGACAAAATAACGTACTTTGCTACCACGTGAAACACACAACAATCTGAAATTTTTAGCAAGTGAGCTATAATAACAACAGTGATAAGACATGTGGTACATGTACGTAATCTTGAATGAATTTTGAAAGAAAGGTATGATATCTTGGCAAGTACTATAAACAAAGTACAAATGGGTGATGTAAAGTAGAACTCCTTGCAGCCAACAAACCAATTTACTGTTTATTTTCTCTAATAGAACTCGGCTGACAGTATTAAACATAGCATTTTACCACAGTCTTTTAGGTTACTGTAACCAGTTAGACAATCAGTTATACCTGATACAGATCAGTCGCTGATAGTGGGTGTTTCTCACTGGGCACAATCACGATGGTGTTACCCCTAATAACAGCAGGTGCAAACAGTGATACAAATGCAAGTAGTGGATAGTCATCAGGGCACGCTATCCCAATAGCACCAACCGGCTCATTAATACGAACAGTGCAGCCATAAAATGTTGTCTCCTGTTGTAATAGAGAGATTGGGAAACAAGAAAGAGTGTGATGTGTGTGTGAGAGAGAGAGAGAGTAAGAAAAGAGAGAGAGAAAGAGAGTAAAAAAAGAGAGAGAGAGGGGGGAAGGAGGGGGGAGAGAGGGAGAGAGAGAGAGAGAGAGAGAGGAGAAAGGGAGAGAAGGAGGAAAGGAGAGAGAGGGAGTGGGAGAGAGAATAACTATTATGAAAAAGGACATGACCATAAGGCACAAAAGTAACAGATTTATGATATTTGACAGCTAACCTGGACCACACCACCATATTTGTCAGCATAGGCTCCCCAGTGGAAGAGACGTTGAATGGAAAGATCCACTTCTTTCTTGCAGTCCTCCAGTGACCTACCAGTCATGGCTGCAATGCGCTGTGCTACTTCGTCATGACGTAGCTCAAGATTCTCAGCAATGTAATACACTATTTGAGCTCTGTTATGAGCTGCTCGCTTGCCCCATCTGAAGAGAAAAAAGTGGAAAGACTGAATTCAGCACAACAAGATCAGCTTGTTGACTACATAGAGCTCCATGTAACTTACATGTACACGTACATGTAGTCATGTAGCATTGCAACATAGTCAGGAAATAATTAGTTTGCGTTTTAGTTTCCTTTGCTTACTACTATCACAGACAAAGTTACATGATATGAAGTCATTTGCCTTTTCGTTGCCCCACACAAGTCATAGAAGTAGCAATAACTTAGATTTTTATACACAGTGACTTTGTTCCCATAAAAATTTAAAGCTTCATATTTTTGAAAAGACTAATAATATTATATTACTGTAAACACTAACCCAGCAGCAGCTTTATGAGCTGCCTCTACTGCCTCCCTGATGTCCTTCCTGTTTCCTTCACCGACTTGACTCAGAACCTGTCCAGAGGCAGACAGCACTGGACGAACATAGGTAGCATCTGGACGCTTCTGAGCTCCACCGATGTACATCTTGACCGTTCTATCGATACTAAAAATAATGATAATAACAATGGCACACAAATCATATTTTCTTTTTTATAACGATCAAAGCATGAATGTCAAAATGATCATGATGATACCAACAACCACACACAGGTTTATGCGAAATTTTTTCATGTTTGAAAGTTGATCAGCTTTTTAAAAAATATGAGTGCATGGGATGAAACATTTTGATGTTTTAAAGGCCACCATACATGGAGCAACTTTTGTCGCGCGACTAGTCGCGCGACAAAAGTTTCTCAGTGTATGGTGCATAGTCACGCAGTCGCTAGTCGCCTGAAACATGTTGCACGAAATAGAAACGATCCTATTTTCAGGTGACTTGTTGTTCGAAACTTGCGACAAAAGTTGCTTGCGAGGAAGCGACAAAAGTTGCTCAGTGTATGGTGGCCTTAAGTCACCAAGTAACAAGCATGACAAAATTAACTTTCTGCAAGTGCGTCTTGATAGTTACTCAAATCATGAAAATTTAACGGGCTGGCTTGCTCGCAAGAAAACGGAGAACTGCGGTCCATGATCAACAATGTATTTAATCATTAAACTCACCAGTGAAGACTTGAATGAGCTCAAGATTCCAGAAATGCAAGTTTCAGCAAAGCTACAATCTAGTAACAGAGCAATTTTATCACTAGCGCGCCATGCATGTCAAGCAGGATGGATTTTCTACAAACATTGTTCTGTTACAGTATAGCCCACGTGTTGGCGGTCGCGTAGAGCAAGAAGACGTCCAGATTCAGCAAGCGATGGTGAAGTTTTATGCCAAAATGCATGCTGGCAAGGGCAGCACCATTGGAATGCTAGCTGAAGTATACAGTTGCTACTGGCTGTGGTTTGACCACAGCAATAATTATATTCAAAGCAGCTACACCATTTGCTAGTTCACCATCTTACTTATGGTACACTCCTTGTAACAACAACTGTGCAAAAGTTGTGCAGTTCATAGAAACTGTGATAATGTACATACCTGACTTTGACACGGCGTTACCAAGCTACATGTCACTATTAGTAGGTATTACTGTTGCAGCTGCTCATACCAGCCTTTTCCTCTATCATTTGTACATGCTTCGACACATCAAAGCCATTCATACAATGTCAAACATTTATGAACACCACAAATTTTGCAGAAATTCGAGTTCACCAGAAGCAAAATTCAGGATTGCACCTCTAGAGTGCGCGGTCAAGATTTGTGTTAGTCACAGTCATACATTCAAGCTTTTTCCCAGTCATGTCATTTTTAATCAATAACGTCCAGTTGGTTTTCACATGTACTAATACATTGTATTAGAACAAGTAAAAAACAACTCCGTATTTAAACATTTTGCAATATATTTTTTTGGTCAAAATAATGTACATTCGTTACAATATTGTATGTGCAAAGAAAAACCAAGATTTAACAACACAGATAGTTTTTGCAGCTAATTCTTCGGTACAGTCTATAAACTAAAAAACGAACAGTTCAATCAATTCTAATGGAGAATTCTCTTCAAGAATTTGATCACTTTTACCGAGGATCCTTACTTCAATATCGTCTGTGGAGGGATTATCAAATGACTTCAGAAACCATGGCATGTTCTGCCGGCCACAGCATGTTGACTCCATATTTCCACATTGCTTACCGTCCCATAACGGGTCATTCGAGTAGAGAACACCAACACTTGTACCATCAGGGCTACCGGACTCACAGTAGAAGTCATCGCCAACATACAAAGGAGTATCGACTGATGGAAAACCATCATTGCAAGGACAACTGGAACTAGCTGCACTTGATTCATCGTTACCAACAGCATACGTCCAGATATGCATGCGAGGGTTGCCATAGGTAATAGAGACACCATCAACATAACTATTGTCGATGCTCCTAGTCAGGTCATTGGCAAAAGAATCAGGTTTACCTTGCTGATATCCACGAAACTGACCACACACACGAGTGTACTGAAGACCAAATGTTGAAAAAAAGAAACCTGTATTACTACTGTGAGTACCAAAGCAAAGAGTAAGGCCATTACTACTTTCCTGTGATAAAGTCTCTGGGCAGGTAGCACCAGGCTGTGACATGTTGAAATAAGCCACTCTCATCCAGCCAGCTGTATTACCACAGTAGGACCCCTCCATGTCACAGTAGACCTGTACTAGTGAGCCATTGGGAACACGTATATTGAAGTAGCCAGAGGAAGCTGATGGAAAGCAGCGAGCAATTTCTTGACAGGATCTGTTTTTAGGAGGGTTGCATCCTGGCGGACCTAGCCGTTGTTTAACAAGCTCAATATTTTCCATCAACTGTTGATCTTGTTGCAGTGGTTGATGGCACTCTTGAGAGGAGCTCTCATGATGATACACAAGAGGAGCGAATGCTGTCACTACACTAACCACAACAAGGCAGCAGTGAAGGAAACAAAATATGTTGGAAGACATCTTTAGTGAAAATTAGGAACACTATGTTATAACTCTCTAGTTATATGCATGTCTCACCTGCTGATGTCATAGAAACTATACAAGTGATGAAAGAATGTTCAGTGCATTACAGACATCAAGGGGCAACAAGTGATCCAAATTCTAAAAATGTAATATTCAACGTTTGACATCCTTGCTGGCAAGTGTTTGATGTACAAGCATCTTTTGCTTAACCATGCAGTGACTCACAGCAATCAAAGGTGGAAATTGTTACTATTTTCGAGGGATTCTGCTAAGCACAGTAGTCTGTCATCGATTGCATTAAGGTGGCAGTCACGTTGTCAATACTCATAGCTTTTGCAGCAGCCATGGAGCCAAAGTTTGACTACAAATACAAGTCCCGAGTAAAGTGAACGAAAAAGTTGAAGAGGCTATCCTAGAGGCCGAGTCCGAGATACAAGAATCCAGGACGCACATCGATGCACTACTCAAAGCCTTGAAAGAAGGTAGACGCATTATTGCCGAAAGATAGAAGTTGATAAAGATAGCGGACAGGTCAGAGCTGGGGTGGGTGGTAGCGAGTGAGTATACGGCAGACGAACTAGCAGACGACTCTGACGATGAGAAGAGAATGATCAAGGCAGAAAAAGTAGCAGAGAGAAAGGCCGCAGCTCAGAAGAGGAAGACTCTTACCGAGAGAGGCAGAACAGTGAAACGTGTAACAGGCCAGTCGTACCCAGCTCAGATAGCTACAACCCCTGGTCAACCGGAGCTGTTTCAGCTACCGAGGAGGGTCCCAATGCAGCCTGCGACACAGAGACAGCCAGCTACTGCCAGTTTACCCGAATAATTCGGGTAAACCGAGGCTGGTGGTCAAATTTCGATATTTGAACAGGCATCTGTGGATTAAGCATTGCCTTTGGTCTCCCAACTCTTTAGTTGGGCTCCCAACTCTTTAGTTGGGCTCCCAACTCTTTAGTTGGGCTCCCAACTCTTTAGTTGGGCTCCCAACTCTTTAGTTGGTCTCCCAACTCTTTAGTTGGGAGCCCAACTCTTTAGTTGGTCTCCCAACTCTTTAGTTGGGCTCCCAACTCTTTAGTTGGTCTCCCAACTCTTTAGTTGGTCTCCCAACTCTTTAGTTGGGAGCCCAACTCTTTAGTTGGGCTCCCAACTCTTTAGTTGGTCTCCCAACTCTTTAGTTGGTCTCCCAACTCTTTAGTTGGTCTCCCAACTCTTTAGTTGGGCTCCCAACTCTTTAGTTGGGCTCCCAACTCTTTAGTTGGTCTCCCAACTCTTTAGTTGGGCTCCCAACTCTTTAGTTGGTCTCCCAACTCTTTAGTTGGGCTCCCAACTCTTTAGTTGGTCTCCCAACTCTTTAGTTGGGAGCCCAACTCTTTAGTTGGTCTCCCAACTCTTTAGTTGGGAGCCCAACTCTTTAGTTGGGCTCCCAACTCTTTAGTTGGGCTCCCAACTCTTTAGTTGGGCTCCCAACTCTTTAGTTGGTCTCCCAACTCTTTAGTTGGGCTCCCAACTCTTTAGTTGGGCTCCCAACTCTTTAGTTGGTCTCCCAACTCTTTAGTTGGGCTCCCAACTCTTTAGTTGGGCTCCCAACTCTTTAGTTGGTCTCCCAACTCTTTAGTTGGTCTCCCAACTCTTTAGTTGGGCTCCCAACTCTTTAGTTGGTCTCCCAACTCTTTAGTTGGGCTCCCAACTCTTTAGTTGGTCTCCCAACTCTTTAGTTGGGCTCCCAACTCTTTAGTTGGTCTCCCAACTCTTTAGTTGGTCTCCCAACTCTTTAGTTGGTCTCCCAACTCTTTAGTTGGGAGCCCAACTCTTTAGTTGGTCTCCCAACTCTTTAGTTGGGAGCCCAACTCTTTAGTTGGGCTCCCAACTCTTTAGTTGGGCTCCCAACTCTTTAGTTGGTCTCCCAACTCTTTAGTTGGTCTCCCAACTCTTTAGTTGGTCTCCCAACTCTTTAGTTGGGCTCCCAACTCTTTAGTTGGGCTCCCAACTCTTTAGTTGGGCTCCCAACTCTTTAGTTGGGCTCCCAACTCTTTAGTTGGGCTCCCAACTCTTTTGTTGGTCTCCCAACTCTTTAGTTGGGCTCCCAACTCTTTAGTTGGGCTCCCAACTCTTTAGTTGGTCTCCCAACTCTTTAGTTGGTCTCCCAACTCTTTAGTTGGTCTCCCAACTCTTTAGTTGGGCTCCCAACTCTTTAGTTGGGCTCCCAACTCTTTAGTTGGGCTCCCAACTCTTTTGTTGGTCTCCCAACTCTTTAGTTGGGCTCCCAACTCTTTAGTTGGGCTCCCAACTCTTTAGTTGGGCTCCCAACTCTTTAGTTGGTCTCCCAACTCTTTAGTTGGGCTCCCAACTCTTTAGTTGGGCTCCCAACTCTTTAGTTGGGCTCCCAACTCTTTTGTTGGTCTCCCAACTCTTTAGTTGGGCTCCCAACTCTTTAGTTGGGCTCCCAACTCTTTAGTTGGTCTCCCAACTCTTTAGTTGGTCTCCCAACTCTTTAGTTGGTCTCCCAACTCTTTAGTTGGGCTCCCAACTCTTTAGTTGGGCTCCCAACTCTTTAGTTGGGCTCCCAACTCTTTTGTTGGTCTCCCAACTCTTTCGTTGGGCTGTAACGAATGGTATTATCATAGATGACGCTTCATTGTCACTAGATACTGATAAAGTGATATCCCAATTGGCTTTAAAATGACTATAATATTATTGACAAGAATTGTTAGCTGATATGCTGACAACTGTGGAAGGTTAATACATTCAGCGGCAAATGCAACAAAAGCCATTTATTGTTCATTAATACTCTCTAGCATATTATACAAAGTTGAATTCCACCTAGTAGCGCATCTTGACGGAGTCGATGCAGAGTGCTACAATGCTAAGGTAGAGTGCGTGTCATAGTGCGTGTCATGTCATAGTGCGTGTCATACATTCAAGCTTTTTCCCAGTCATGTCATTTTTAATCAATAACGTCCTGTTGCTTTTCACATGTACTTTGTGCTAATAACATGTATTTACTTGTTCTAATACATTGCATTAGAACAAGTAAAAAACAAATCCGCGTACATCTTGCAATAATATTATAGACAATTTTTTGGTCAATATAATGTACATTCGCTACAATAATGTGTGTGCAAAGAAAAAGCAAGATTTAACAACACAGATAGTTTGTAGCTTTTGTAGCTAATTCTTCAGTACAGTTTACAAACTAAGCAACGAACAGTTCAATCAATTCTAACGGAATATTCTCTTCAACGATTTGTCCACTTCTACCGAGAATCCTTACTTCAATATCGTCTGTGGTGGGATTATCAAATGACTTCAGAAACCATGGCATGTTCTGCCGGCCACAGCATGTTGACTCCATATTTCCACATTGCTTACCGTCCCATAACGGGTCATTCGAGTAGAGAACACCAACACTTGTACCATCAGGGCTACCGGACTCACAGTAGAAGTCATCACCGACATACAAAGGTGTATTGACTGATGGAAAACCATCATTGCAAGGACAACTGGAATTAGCTGCACTTGATTCATCGGTACCAACAGCATATGTCCAGATATACATGCGAGGGTTGCCATAGGTAATAGAGACACCATCAACATAACTATTGTCGATGCTCCTAGTCAGGTCATTGGCGAATGCATCAGGTTTACCTTGCTGATATCCACGAAACTGACCACACACACGAGTGTACTGAAGACCAAATGTTGAGAAAAATAAATCTGTAATACCATTAGGAACACCAAAGCAAAGAGTAAGGCCATTACTAATTGCCTGTAATAAGTTCTCAGGGCAGTTAGCACCAGGCTGTGACATGTCGAAATAAGCCACTCTCATCCAGCCTCCTTGTCCTCCACAGTTGTTCCCCTCCATGTCACAGTAGACCTGCACTAGTGAGCCATTGGGAACACGTATATTGAAGTAGCCAGAGGAAGCAGAGGGAAAGCAGCGAGCAATTTCTTGACAAGATCTGTTTTTAGGAGGGTTGCATCCTGGAGTACTTAGCCGTTGTTTAACAAACTCAATAGTTTCCATCAACTGTTGATCTTGTTGCAGTGGTTGATGGCACTCTTGAGAGGAGCTCTCATGATGATACACAACAGGAGCGAATGCTGTCACTACACTAACCACAACAAGGCAGCAGTGAAGGAAACTAAATAGATTGGAAGACATCCTTGGAGAAGATATACTCAAGATTCAAATGTACTGGTGTTATAGAGATTGTATGACTTTATATGTGCAAGTCTAACAGGATGTACGGTAGCATACGAAGTAGTCTCTTACATGTGATACTTCCTCACTGAAAGTGAACCACCAGGTCATACTAAGTAATTACCAGGACTAGCTTTTCAAGGACATTATTGTAGTGAAGGCATGCATATATATTTGTCATCCAGTTGTGACTACTGAAACACACTCTTCAAACGATGCGTAGAGAGATACCTGCAGATAAGTTGGTATCTCATAAGAAGGGAGAAGTATGTGCCTGGAGATTCTACAGAAAGTGACATATGAAGATGAGTGCTATGAAGTGCTATGAAGTGCTATGTCGTGAGCTTAAGTTGTCTGCTACTGAAAGAGTTGCCAAAGCAATTGGCATGCCATATGCCATCATGAATAGATGGGTAGATACATGTAGATGACATTAGCCTTGTAGAGTTACACCACGGATACACGAAGCAATAATTAATAAACCCGAGAGCGTAGCTGGAAAGTTTATTAATTATTGCTGAGTGTATTCATGATACACCATGAGGAAGGCATGCTGAGGAAGGCTTGTACCATGACAACCACTGTGACATTATGTAGCATGTGGTTGTGAGATATATAATGGCTCGAAACAGAGCCAGAGCTAGAGAGTACACCAAATCCACTTCATGATGATTCTCATCCGCATGTACTGGAGGAATAGGCCCTGCCACTACATTGACCCTGAAAAGAATTGGAGTCCTTCTCGCAGAAAAATATTATTCTTCCTACTGTCAGATAATGGGTTTTCTGAGAGTCGACTGAGTATCACTCTACTGTGCTCCACACTCATGTGCCTGAGAGGGACCAGATCCACAAAATCAAAGCCCTTCAACCTCGAGACAGACACCCTAACTCTTAGAGGGCAATGGATCCGGTTAAGCTGCTATTATTTTTTCTCTACAAAATCTGAATGGTCCTACTTAAATTCTATTTTATATCTTTACCTACTTGCATTCCTTTGCTCCTATTATTAAAATCTCCTGTTCACTCATAACTGGAAATTTTTCATCCACTTCATAAGAATCACTTTAGCAAACCCACAACAGACACAGAGATGGTGATCTTAAGCAAGGGCTATGTTCCAAGCAAAATTGCCATGAACACCACAAACCATTCTACTCTTGTGAGATTTATTAGTGTTGCCGATACCAAAATCAGAATCAGTGAAAAATTCATTATGGTTAGTATCGTTATCGGTTCGTAAAGCCTCCATGTAACCGTATCAATATACATGCACATGTGCTTCGCGTGCATACGACTTAGTCGACATAACTAGCTATGTCGACTGTAGAAGAAGGCTCTGGTAGTGACTGGCTTAAGCAAAAGAAAAGGAGTATGATTGATCATATTTTTTTTTGTGATCAATACAAAAGCCGTGTGTCTCACTTGTAAGGAAAACGTCTCGCGTGGTGGCAAACATCCCAACACCAGCAACCTCAGTAAACATCATGAAGGCCATGAAGACTAGTTCAAGGACTACATTGAACAGGAGAAAAGGTAGCAGAAGCTCAGCTCTAACAGTAGCAAAGGTAGCTACAAGCAAGTGACACTCGAAGCTTTGGCAGAGCTTAGACATGATGTGGGTTTCGTCTAGCCTGGTCCCCCAGGCCCAATATTAATCGTAAAGCAGCGTTCAATTGAATGGGCTTGATCTCACTTGGAACAGTACGCCAGCATTCCGGCGTACTGGAATTTCTAATCAGAAACAACTGGAATGTGGATTAGCATGCAACATGGTGGACGAAGCCATTACCACAGCTGCTGCTAGTCTCGGCTATCCCACTGTACGGAGTGAACAGAGAGATGTCGTGCGGGCGATCGTAACAGGCAAAGATGTCTTGTCGCTCTGCCGACAGGATACGGTAAATCGCTCTGTTACGCCATGCTCCCAATAGTGTTTGACATTCTGCTTGGGCGTCCATCAAACCCTTCCATAGTCGTGTGCGTATCTCCCCTGGTGGCACTGATGCAGGACCAAAAGGCAACCTTTTCTCCAAAAGGACTGGTTTGCGAGTACGTGGGAGAAGGGGTATAGACAGTACTTCCCTGGAACTAGTCAAGAAAGGAGAATGTCAGTTGAATTTCATTACACAGGAGGCTGTTATTTGCAATCCATGCTGGAGAGAGCTTCTAAGGACTGACATCCATCAGAAGAATCTGGTAGCATTGTTTGTAGATGAGGCACACTATGTCAAACAATGTTACACAGTTTAGCTATGATGCAGTTCTAATTCAGTATTACTGTATGCTTATATATGCAGGAGAGAAAAATTCAGAAAGGCCTACTCTGGGATTGGAGAGATTAGAAGTATCCTACCACCAACTGTGCATGTAATGGCACTGACGGCCACTGAATGGCACTGACGGCTCGTAATGTGACACTGATCGTGGAGTCAGACATTTTTGTAACAGCAGCCGTAGGTGTGGCTGGAGGCTCAGCTATTCTCTTCCTTAGCTCTCTGTATGCCATAGACTTCTTCATACGACCAACCATTTCCTGTTTGATAGCCTCCAATTCTTCCTCTAGCTTCACAATACGTCCTAGCTGGACAAAACAAGGCCTCTTGCACACGTATACCTCCTTGCTTCCCATAGCTGGCGCCTTGAGATACTCTTTGACGAGATCATCCAGTGTAGTACCAGGAAGACCGTCGCACAGTAGCTGTGCCGCCTTGGGTACGTGTTTGGAGTTATCACTCAGCAAAACCCGACGTTCTCTAGATCTAGGAGCATTGCATCGCATAGCCTGCACTGTGGTAATGCAGGAGCGTGGTCAGTGCCAGCTGTACTTGAAGATGCCATGACTCACGTGGAGTTGATTACAGCCGCAAAAATTCGAAAATTGTATTTAATTATCACGCCCACTACATTCCTAAGTTCCAAGTGAGTTAAAGCCCGTTCACCAGACCCTTCCCTCGCTGTTTATAATTTTTCTTCAGCGTTTACAACCTATACATTTGCATCCTTTACGATTGTTCGAAGGGTCTGGGGACCAGACTAGGTTTCGTCCTCCTTGGTAAAAAAACAAAATCCTACATACAATCTTAACATGGAACATCAACTTTTTTCTTCATCTATGTGGTAGCATGACCAATTACAACACTGAACACAATGATAAAAAATTATGGTAAGAATTTCGTTGTTTCGATTTTCAAGTGCAGTGTTCTCGTTACGCATTTTTGTGATGTGAATTTTGTGAACAATAACAAACACTATCCATCAAATCGTTAGAGCAACAGACTGGATTGACTCACCTAGGCACCTCAGTATCATTAATACATCCGGTAGCAGGGTATACTTGTTGCTGCCCTTGTAATGGATTGACAGGACGAGGAGCTACATTAGCACCAAATGATTTTAGCTTGTTCTCATCAACAACAGGTCTAACCCTTGACTGCCAGGAAGGTTTAACATACTCATACAGTCCCTGAAAAAAAAATAATTTCATATAACTTGTTACTACGTCAAATATTAGAACAATTCGTATCGTGAGCTTTAGCCGCAGCACGAAACAAACTGTAGGTAAAACCGTTTCAATCTGATCTGCTTCTTGCAGCAGCCAAAGCTCATGATGCAACTAGTTCTAAAATTTATAATAATTGCATGAGTCGTTTTGCTATGTCAAGTGAATGGTCATAAAACATACACTCGTATGAGTTTGTAATTAAGTTTAAAATCTTTCTGCCAAGCTAACAATGGTGAATATTCGTCTAAAGATGAGTTACTAGATGAGTAAAATATATCTCACTTCCTTTCCTCCGTCTCTTCCAAATCCGCTCTCACGATAACCACCAAATCCAGCGGCAGAATCAAACATGTTGTGACCATTCACCCAACAAGCACCTGGGAGTAAAAAGAGACAGATACCAGTTGTACATACTACTTCCTCAGCATACAAACACAATTCATAAGATATAATCTTTTATCATTACACGTATTTGTCCTTATAAGCAGAGTTGAAACCATTTAGCATCTACATGTAGTTATTATGCCTTGGTGGGCGGAGCCACCAGAGAAGAACAGTAGTCTGTTTATGTACAGCGATTTTCGAAGGTCTTGCATAGATTTTCAAAACCGAAAACAAAAGTTGACCAATCAAATTCACTTTTGGTCACGTGTATTTTGGGTGTAACCAATTGTCATGCATTTGATTGGTAAATGTCATAACTGGTCTAACCATCTTAAGCAGCTCACTAACCTGCTTTGATAGAGATGGCTGTTTCTAGACCAACATTGATATTCTCGGTCCAGACGCTGGATGCTAGTCCGAATCGTGTGTTGTTAGCGAGAGCTATGGCTTCCTTTGGTGTTCTGAACGTGACCACTGTCAGCACTGGTCCAAATATCTGAAACACAAAGAACATGACAATAATTATTGCAAGAGTACAACGCTCAATTACCATAATCATGTTTTTGCTAAGGCTACTCTCCTTCGTGAGGGGAATTATCTTAATGAAAACATTCCCAACTGCATTGCTACCATAAAACAACAATACAGATCTAGAAATTGAAGGTTGAAGAGACACAAAACTTTGGAATAAAAGTTGGCTATTTGAGCATTGAATTTCATTTTTCACTGCAGTAAGTACCTCAGCTAACCAAAACACTGGTACTCTGTACAAACTATTTCCAAATAAGGCTATGGCTTATGATGTGAAGCCAAAGGGACAATCTCCTGTGCCAGACCCCACCCACTGCAAGCTAGGGGAGAGGGTCTGGTTATTGCCTGCATATGAGTCATGTACATTTGTAATCTGCCAGGTAGGAATCCAGGCAGAACCAACCAGATTGCAGTATTGCAGTATAGTAAAAACGTATTATGTGAAGTGGGAGGAGTCTTATAGCCACACATATCTCAATTGCAACTGTACATTTGCATGTGTTTTTTTTTGGTCACAATCACAAATCTACTTGTTTACTTTTCTGGTCGAATTTAAGATGACGTAACACATACCTCTTCTTGGACACAGATTGAAACCGGCTGCACTTTGCTAATCAGTGTGGGCGGATAGAAACAACCAGTGGTTGGCATGGTAGCATACGCCTGATACACCTGTTGAACAACAAACCATTATCAAGTACTGTACATAAGTAATACCTAATGATGGCGAGGAGTACTTTACACGATTTATGGCATGAGACCACGACTAGAGTGTTATAAATCACGTAAAGCACGACTCACCAACACTAAATGATTCATCGCTGCTTCGTGGGCAACATGAAGTGCTCAAGGGACTCATGTTGGTGGCAGTATAAAAGTTATTGACCATTCAAATATTACACTTGTGAAACTATGGAGATTACAGTCCGGGCGGTGCCTTTGATGTCGGACAGAAAGTAACAATTTGTCTAACATGCACACCCAAACCCTGCTATTATAGTTTGGTAAGCTTTAGTTGGTTCATTTAGATTTAACAAAATAGTTTTCCAGTCCTTGACTCACATCAGCTCCCTCCTGCCTAGCCTTCTGGACATACTCATCAATAGAATTGCGCTGTGAAGGATCCACAATAGCGCCCATATCAATCCCCTTGTCCAATGAGTCACCAATCCTGAGATGTGTCATACGCTCCTTCAGCTTAGAGATCATCTTGTCAGCAATGTTCTCCTGTACCAGCAGTCTTGATCCAGCACTGCAAACCTGTAGGCAACAAGATGGTTCTTAAATTAATGTACAACAGAAACACGTGTAGATCAGCAGTATACAAATGCTGTAATAGTGTCACAGACACATGGACGCTCACAAATGAACTCATTGCAACATCAGGCATAGTTAATCAGGTGTTTTTGTCAAAAAAATTGAGTTTAGTATAAAATGTAACCGATGCTAAAGTATTTTAGTGGTTTTAAAGTCGGTGGTTTAGCTTAAAAACTGCCAATCAACCAAATTTTAGTAATTTTAGTAGCACCCGCCAATTCTGGCTACAATAAATCACCGTGTAACAAAATTTCCTTGTGATAAAATTTTGTGTTAAAATATTTTCATAGGTCGACCAGCCCATGAACACATTTTAAATATCGAAAAACTATCAACATGTAAGCAAAGGTACACAGTTTCTAGACAACACAGCAAGACTGCTGCTGCAGACAGCTGTGCTTGTTATTGTGTATACAAAAGTGTAGAAGCCAGCTAAATGAATGAATCCTGCCCATTTGTTAGCCAGGGGAGGCAGACTAATAGCATCACAGACACATGGACGATCATCCGTGTTTATAGTGATTGAATCTACCCACGAAAATTTCCCGAATTAGGGTTTATGGTTGTTGTGTATAAACATGCAATAAAAAATTTCCAGGTATAAATAAATTATAGAGCTGCAACGAGTACTCGGACTACTCGGGTACTCGTTTGATACCATCCCAATCGGTTAGTGGAAACCTACTCGTGAATATCAATTCACATCCTTGCATTAAAAATGTTACATACTTCCAGCCACACTTGTCATACACATGCTGTGTGAAGTCACTGAATGTAGATTTTTGAATAAGAACCATCAAAATGTTGATTGATTGCCTTTATTGATTATTCAGTTACTCGCTTGTTTAGTGAACAGGTATGTGTAAACAGCACTGGTTGCAGAAATAATAAACTATGTCAGAGCATCAACACTTAGAGATTTGAAATACCATGTTCAAAACACTTTCAAGATCCACAACAACACATGTTCTCATTTGTGTAAATAACACAACGAACTTGTTGAAATAACAGTTAAGCATAATGAAAGTGCTATCATAGGGAAAAACAGTCCAAAATTCCACAAAGGTGATTTCCCAAGCTTCTGAATACAGTACACATGCATGGCAGAGGAGCCAAGTATCCAAATTAATGACACCTTTAAAGGCAAAATACAGAATCTTTGTGCATACAATGTACTTGGTCTTGGTCACAGACAAAACTAGCTGAACATGAATCTGGTAAAAAGAGAGACTCTACCTCACCCCATTCCACCAATAATTATTAGTCTCCAGATCGGAAGAAAAGATACGGTACGCTCTGAGATGTTTAATATAAACAAAGTAATCAATATTAGACTAGTGTTTAACAGATTTAAACTATGATTAATTCTTTGTAGGTATCCAAATTTGCGTATTTATTTGGTGCGTGGGCAGGTCTAAAAAACATGGAGCCACTGCGCACTAGGCAGCAAGTGCCATTCATCACGCTATTTGCAAAGCTGCCAGAGTGACAGCTGTGACTGAATCATACAGGTCTACATACAAGTATGTTATCATTTGTCCGGTTCAATGTTTATTTCAACTCCAAAGTAAACTTTCACTTTTCATAACCAAACACACAACACAGTCATGAAGTACTTGGATATATTTAGTGCACACGGCATGTAGAGCATAAACATATTGTGTGTCATTCTCACTGCAAGAGAAGGAAAAGATGAAGCTACCTGGATACTTAATAGTGATCATCTGTTGCTTAGGACTGGCTCTTTCCAATGTCAGCAAGAAGAGATACCTAGTAGCAATACAATCTGAATCAGGAAGGATAGTATTGGTGGTAGGACAAGGAGTACTACTCCTGGTGTACCCACTGCTGGGACATCTGGCTGATGTCTACCTGACCAGGTATCGTGTACTCAAGGCTTCATCGATCATATTGACAATCATCAGCTTTGTTGGTTCTATTTATCTTTTAATCGACACAATAGCAACTGTATTTGGACACATTCAAATATTTCATCAACCACCAACAGACGCGATTGAATTTGTCGGAATAATGTCGTACATAATTGGTCTAGGACTGTTTGAAGCTAACATCATTCAGTTTGGACTGGATCAACTACTAGAGGCTCCAACAACCAAGTTGATATCCTTTATCAACTGGTACTACTGGGCTCAAAGTGTTGGTGGACTGGCACTGTTCTATGTGTATGAAAGTGGGCAAGTAACACAACTAACTATGCTCAGTCCAGATCAACACAACACCAGCACAACAACCATTCATCTGGTTGCCAAATTAATCGACAATGTCGCAATAATACTAGTGACAATGATCAATGCTTCACTAATATTCACATTTCATGTATATAAAAAACGCTTCTACGTCCAGAAAGCAGGTCTCAACCCATTCAAGAATATCTACAAAGTGCTCAAGTACTCTTGGAAGCACAAGGTCCCTGAGCGTCGCAGTGCCTTCACCTACTGGGAGGAGGATATTCCACGCCGTATTGACCTGGGAAAGAACAAGTATGGAGGACCATTCACCAATGAGGAGGTGGAGGACACCAAGACATTCCTACGCATCCTACCACTCCTCCTGTGTCTGTTTGGATACCATCTAGCAGGAGATGGCTACTCTGCTACAATACAGCTCCAGAGGACCAGCTGTCCTTCACTACCAGTACTGCTACTGATTGTGTACAATCCACAACATTTGGCTGCTTTTGTCACAGTGGTGGGTATACCACTGTATCGACTGGTCATCGTCAAGATTATTCCAAAATTCACATCGGTTCGAATGATCACTAAAATGTGGATCGGTCTATACCTCTCACTGATACAAGTTGCGCTCTACATCATAGTGGTTGTCAACCATGACACCTCACACTTGCCAGAACATATTGCATATGGTACTAGACAATCCAGGTACCTTCCTGGTCGAGAATGTTACGAGAGTCAAATCAGTCATCATCAAATGAATCCATTAGACAACATCTACCTGTGGTTCATCATTCCTCAGCTCCTCAATGGTCTCTCTTCTCTGCTCGTCTCCATGACAGTGTTTGAATTCATCTGTGCCCAGGCTCCTCACACTACCCAGGGACTGCTCATTGGTCTGTGGTATGCCACCTTCAGCATCAGGTACCTAGTAGTAGGCATTCTAGACAATCTCATCATTGAGAGGAGGTCCTGGCTGATCTGTGAGGGAGTCAAGGGCTTTCTGATCCTGGTGTCTCTGGTGCTGTTCTCATGTGTGTCCAGACGCTACCGCTACCGACAGCGAGACGAAATAATCAATGTGCAGGGAATGATTGAAGAGATATATGAACGAAGACTAGCTCAGCACGAGGAATATCTGGTAAACAGTCCCTTACAAACACAAGTATACAGTAGTTATGAATCAATTACAGAGTAATCAACAGTTTAAATAGGTGAAACACCTCATTGTTGGTGTTTAACTACAAGTAAACAGTAATTACAAACACCATATAATGTTTTGTAGACATTACAAAAGTGGGTCACTTCTTGCACAAAATACACAAAATACACCGCCAGTTGGCTGTGTGTAACAGGCTTGTTTTTATAGCATAATTTGTAAACACCATTTTGTTATTTTTACAAACAACTATCTAATAATCAGAGACAACTTGTGGAGCACGCTCGACAGCTTGGTTACTGCAACGAAGAAATACAGTAAAACGGGAAATTTTCACGGGATAAAATTTTTGCGAATGCACCACATATAGCATTTCGCGAATAATATTTTCGCGAATCAGCGCTATTGCCCTATCTTTGTCAACATAGAACAAGACATTCGCGGATACTATTTTTGCGAATAGCCTGTAATTCGCGAAATTCGCAAAAATTTCCACTATACGGTACGCACCACTGTAAACTATCTCCAAGGCACCTAACAACCTCATACTACAATCATACAGATATTAATACACTCTGAATATGGGCGAGATGCTGTTCTATGCATCTGGGATATATTTGCTATTATGCTGATTTAAAAACTGGTATTGTCCCTGTGTTAATTACTTTGTAGTAAATTTATAAACTGGCTGACGTGATTTTGTTGTTTAAAAATGAGCCAGCCCGTTTTAAAACATAGCCCAGGTTGCAAAAGGGTCTGGAATATATATACATCACAATAATTCATAAAGTGGTATAACACAATAGCACTACATTGTAGTTGAAGCTAAGAATAACAATTTTCGTAGAGTGTGGTTTCAAAAATACTGGATATGCAAACAACCACACTACATCCACAATGACCAACATGTCCATATTAGGATGACTAGACGATTAGGATAAATAAACAGAGTAAGTACACTAAGCTAAGTCACTTTCAGTTTATGAGTCGACTAATGTGAAACATCATAAACATGCATAGAGTGAGTAAACATAACCTACAGTGCCGTGAATAACATACAGCAACGTGAGTCAACATACAGTGCCGTGAATAACATACAGCAACGTGAGTCAACATACAGTGCCGTGAATAACATACAGCACCGTGTGTCAACATACAGTGCCGTGAATAACATCTCATTTCAGCAGCAGATGAAGATTCTCAAGATGAAGCTACCTGGATACATGATAGTGCTGGCCTGCTGCTTAGGATTAGCACTTACTAACATTAGCAAGAAGAGATTCATTTCAACAACGGTACCATTTTCTGGAAGGATTTCTACAACAGTAGGACAGGGAGTACTACTCCTGGTGTACCCACTGCTGGGTCATCTGGCTGATGTCTACCTGACCAGGTATCGTGTACTGAAGGCTTCATTGATTACTTTGACAATCTTTAGTTTTGTCGCAATTGTCTATGAAGGAGTTGACGCTGCGTTTAGTGTATCAGAAACGATTAAAATATTTCATCAAAGGCCAACAGAAATAATCAGATTTACTGGTGGCATTATATATATTATTGGGCTAGGACTGTTTGAAGCTAACATCATTCAGTTTGGACTGGATCAACTACTAGAGGCTCCCACACCAAAACTGATTGCCTTCATCCACTGGTACTACTGGGCTCAAAGTGTTGGTGGACTGGTACTGTTCTATGTGTATGAAAGTCAACTGGTGATACACACAACTTTGTCTGATTCACATTACCGGAATAATATTACAGGTGAATTATTCACCAGATCTACAGCTGCTGCTGTAGCTATAGCAATAGCTATACTGAACACAATCCTTATCATCACATTTTGCATCTCAAAACATAAATTCTACATTGAGAAAGCAGGTCTCAACCCTTTCAAAACTGTCTGCAAAGTGCTCAAGTACTCTTGGAAGCACAAGGTCCCTGAGCATCGCAGTGCCTTCACCTACTGGGAAGAGGATATTCCACGCCGTATTGACCTGGGAAAGAACAAGTATGGAGGACCATTCACCAATGAGAAGGTGGAGGACACCAAGACATTCCTACGCATCCTACCACTCCTCCTGTGTCTGTTTGGATACCATCTAGCAGGAGATGGCTACTCTGCTACAATACAGCTCCAGAGGACCAGCTGTCCTTCACTACCAGTACTGCTACTGATTGTGATTAATCCACAACATTTGACTGCTCTTGTCACAGTGGTGGGTATACCACTGTATCGACTGGTTATCATGAAGATCATCCCAAAAGTCACATCAGTTCGAATGCTCACTAAAATGTGGATTGGTCTATACTTCTCACTACTCCAGGTAGCAGTATACATAGCAGTTGTTGTCAACCATGACACTACATATAGTCCACAGTATTATAACAATGACAGATACCACTACCTCCCTGGTCGGAAATGTATTGAAAACCAAACTTCTTATCATCAACAACTTCCAGTTGACAACACCTACTTGTGGTTCATCATCCCTCAGCTCCTCAATGGTCTCTCTTCTCTGCTTGTCTCCATGACAGTGTTTGAGTTCATCTGTGCCCAGGCTCCTCGCACTACCCAAGGGCTGCTAATTGGACTATGGTATGCCACCTTCAGCATCAGGTACCTAGTAGTAGGCATTCTAGACAATCTCATCATTGAGAGGAGGTCCTGGCTGATCTGTGAGGGAGTCAAGGGCTTTCTGATCCTGGTGTCTCTGGTGCTGTTCTCATGTGTGTCCAGACGCTACCGCTACCGACAGCGAGACGAGATAGTCAATGTGCAGGGAATGATTGAAGCAATATATGAACGAAGACTAGCACAGCATGAGGAATATCTGGCACAACAAGAACGTGATCCCTTACAAGCTCATTTAAAGCGCGGTTATGATTCAATCACATAGTCCTCATATTAGTATTAAGTGAAACATTATGATCATTAAGATCCATATTTTTTCTATAAAAGTACATAAGCAGTCAAACCTGAACAAAAAGTTTTTGTCTTAGTGATTATGTTATAAGAAAATTTAGAATTGCGGCGTTGTAAAAGATAATGTTGCCTAGTGTAAACTCTCTATTTTCAAGCCAAAATTGTCGAAGACCAAAGATTATCTGTCGATCAATGGAATAGTGAGACTAACTGGATGAGACGTCAAAGGAGCGTGTAACTTTGTATCCTGATCCCAAACATCCAAAAAGGTATCGATGAACCAAAATTAATAAGGAGAAAAATGTGTCAATCATGCCCAGACAGCTTCCTGACTTTCACCTAGTCACCTTTCAGATTGCAGCATTTGCTGCAGGATATATAGTATTGACGTAGAGCGGTAGTAAGCAGCATACCCTAGCAGCGATAGACATTAGAAAAGCATAGATTCCTGTGTCAGACCACAGCCATGCTCACATTTCGCTGTTGTATTATGAGAATACAAAGTTGCATGCTCCCTCGCCAACCCTGTATGTGGGCTCGATATGTTTATGTTGATACACTGTGCAAATATCTAACAAAGGAGGTCCATTCAGCCTCGAGGAGGTCTACAAAGGAGGTCCATTCAGCCTCGAGATTGTTCACTCTGATGACTACATCAGAGTGAACAATCTCGAGGCTGAGAACAAGAAACTTACTCTAGGCACTTAGAAAATAAGTTATAAACTGAGACATTTTGAGTTAGTGGTTGTTAGCCTATTACACCATATTTTGAGGGACAAAGCAAAAATCTAAGACCATCAAGTTCGAGCTATTAACGTGTTAAGTCGATAATGCACTTACCACAAGCTGATTCTTTGCCGTCTTACAGAACTAGAACTGACAGACATACAGACAGACAGACATGCACGATTACATATGCATCGTGGCTCCCCCCACTAAGGCATAAATATTCAGCCAATCAACCTGAGCGAAAGCACTTTCTTAGCAGTGGCTTGAAAAAACATCTTGCCCACCTGGCAAGAGCATCACTTGCAAATTATAGTTGCTTACAAACATGACAAAGCAGATTATTCAACAACAATGAATGTTTACATGACTGGACCATCAACTTTCAGTATACACATGAAACATAGTATAGTGTTACCAGTGCACAGTACTGCGGCATCTCGAACAAATATCTCAAGATGAAGCTACCTGGATACCTGATAGTGCTTCTCTGTTCCTTAGGATTAGCACTCTCTAATATCAGCAAGAAGAGATACATCCTCACTCTTATTACACTGTCTGCAAGAATATCCTGGACTATAGGACAAGGATTGCTACTCCTGGTGTACCCACTGCTGGGTCATCTAGCTGATGTCTACCTGACCAGGTATCGTGCACTAAAGGCTTCATTGATTATATTGACTATCACTAGTTTAGCTGCAACTGCTTATGAAGGAATTGATAGTGCAATGAGTATATTCGGTAACAACACAATCCTTCACCACACACCAACAGGAGTATTTGCAGGAGCTGGTTTGACATTTTACATGATTGGTCTAGGACTGTTTGAAGCTAACATCATTCAGTTTGGACTGGATCAACTACTAGAGGCTCCAACACCAAAACTGATTGCCTTCATCCACTGGTACTACTGGGCTCAAAGTGTTGGTGGACTGGCACTGTTCTATGTGTATGAAGGGTTTCAAGTTGCACAGATGACTTTGCTCGGCTCAAGTGTTATAATCACGAAATCAGTATCCATCACCGTACCTATAGTTTTAGCTTTGATCAACACAATGCTCATAATTGCGTTTTGTGTCTCTAAGAAACACTTCTACATCGAGAAAGCAGGTCTCAACCCATTTAAGAATATCTACAAAGTCCTCAAGTACTCTTGGAAGCACAAGGTCCCTGAGCGTCGCAGTGCCTTCACCTACTGGGAGGAGGATATACCACGCCGTATTGACCTGGGAAAGAACAAGTATGGAGGACCATTCACCAATGAGGAGGTGGAGGACACCAAGACATTCCTAAACATCCTACCACTTCTCCTGTGTCTGTTTGGATACCATCTAGCAGATGGCTACTCTGCTACAATACAGCTCCAGAGGACTAGCTGTCCTTCACTACCAGTACTGCTACTGATTGTGTACAATCCACAACATTTGACTACTCTTGTCACAGTGGTGGGTATACCACTGTATCGACTGGTCATCACCAAGATTTTTCCAAAAGTCGCATCAGTTCGAATGTTCACAAAAATGTGGATCGGTCTATATCTCTCACTGATACAAGTTGTGGTTTACATCATAGTGGCTGTCATCCATGACACCTCACACTGGCCAGAGCATCATGAGAATGAAAGCTACAAGTACCTTCCTGGTCGGATTTGCATAAGAGAACAACTACACTATCGTATAACAAGTACACTTCCAGTTGACAACACCTACCTGTGGTTCATCATCCCTCAGTTCCTCAATGGCCTCTCGTCTCTGCTTGTCTCCATGACAGTGTTTGAGTTCATCTGTGCCCAGGCTCCTTGCACTACCCAGGGACTGCTCATTGGTCTGTGGTATGCCACCTTCAGCATCAGGTACCTAGTAGTAGGCATTCTAGACAATCTCATCATTGAGAGGAGGTCCTGGCTGATCTGTGAGGGAGTCAAGGGCTTTCTGATCCTGGTGTCTCTGGTGCTGTTCTCATGTGTGTCCAGACGCTACCGCTACCGACAACGAGACGAAATAATCAATGTGCAGGGAATGATTGAAGCAATATATGAACGAAGGCTAGCTCAGCATGAGGACTATTTGGCAAACAGTCCCTTACAAACACAAGTATACAGTAGTTATGAATCAATTACAGAGTAATCATAACCACTCAACTATAACTTTGAATGAACAAGATAGTTTCGTCATTATTTTAACAGTTTTAACAGGAAATTATCATTCTGAGGAGCGTATAACATCAAATAGCACAATCGTAAGAACACAAAATATTTTCCCGCTGAGTGTATTAAAGAAACTTTTATTATGCAATTGCTGTAGAAGCAAATAGCCCACGCGTATGCTATTCTAGGGCTATATAATTCTTGCGCGCAATGTTTCAGTGTTGAATGCTTCTGCTCCTGGTTTTAAATAATGGTTAGTAATAATGGTTAGCATAGTATTTGCGAATATGGATAAAGATACACTATTAGGTACTCACAGTAGTACAGTGTGCAAATTATTATGCACAAGTTTCGAACAGTCTAGTCCCAGAACATTAGTAAATTGTAAACATTCATGCTTTGGTAGAATCCTAGCCATGAAATTTACACAAACAAATACATACAATATACACTACATTTTATAAAACAATAGTGAACTTATCGGTCTTAGATCAAAAGACGAAGCTGTGTTGATACTCTTAAGTAGATTAGGATTGACAATGATACCTGTTCATTTCTACCCTTTGCAAAAACACAGCGATATATTACATTGAGTAGCAGACTACTAGTGAGTAGAGGCTGCTGTGTTCATAAGTTTTTACTATACAATGTACCTCCCTTGTACTGTTCTCCCTTCTTGCTGTGCACCTCTAGCATGAACTTGGATAGCCAGTTAAGTTGTTTGTCCGTAATGTCTGCTAACTTAAGTCTCTATTCTTGGCACAAACTTCCCAAGTGTGCACAGCCCGACTTGTGGATTTACGTAAATTGATCCAAGATTGAATTTTCTCCAAAATTTCAGCTTCCGTGACTGGTGCAGCAGAATTTTCTTTGTCGCAAGCCTGATCTTCTGCTTCCTCGCACTGTTGTGGAACATCAGCTAGAAGACCATCAAGCTTGAAATCTTCCTCTTGCATATCCTGGTATTTGACTCTCAAACGTTCTTCTTCCTCATACTGTTGTGAAGCAGTCAGTAGTAACTGGTCCAGCTCTTCGTCAGAAAGATAGAAAAAGCCATAGCACCGACCGTTGCTGTACTAAATTGATCGCTGACGTACTGAACGTTGTATGCTGACTATTACCACATGGCAAGTTGCACAATCTTGTTACCTTAACACATAGTTTAAATAGGTGAATCACCTCATTGTTGGTGTTTAACTACATGTAAATAGTAATTACAAGCACCATACAATGTTTTGACAAAAGTGGGTCACTTCTTGAACGAATTGCACAAAATTTTATACCACCAGTTGGCTGTGTATACCAAGCTTGTTTTTATAGTATAATTTGTAAACACCATTTGTTATTTTCACAAACAACTATCTAATAATCAGAGACAACTTGTGGAGCACGCTCGACAGCTTGGTTACTGCAACGAAGAAATACACACTTTACTTCGATCCAATGATAGCTCATTTCAGCTACTGTAAACTATCTCCAAGGCACCTAACAACCTCACACTTCAATCATACAGATATCAATACACTCTGTATGTAGGGCGAGATGCTGTTCTGTGCATCTGGGATATATTTGCTATTATGCCGATTTAAAAACTGGTATTGTCCTTGTGTTAATTACTTTAAATTTAAAAACTGGCTGATGTCATTTTGTTGTTTAAAAATGAGCAAGCCCGTTTTAAAACATAGCCCAGGTCGCAAAGGGTCTGAAAATAACATACATCACAATTTCATAAAGTGGTCGTGAGTCAACACAATAGCAATACATTGTAGTTGAAGCTAAGAATAACAATTTTTGTAGAGTGTGGTTTCAAAAATACGTACTGGATATGCAAACACCCACAGGCGGTGAACAATCACTGGACTGGTGGACTGGACTGACCTTTGCGAAACGAAACAGGAAACCGCACCCATAATTACTATACTACTAAACCCAAGACCATAAAAACCTTCGCCTAACAGCGCCCAGTGTGGACCCATAACAGCACCCAGTATGGTATCAACCAAAATATTCGCCACCTCACGATCCTTAGTGTTAGAACGCCGGGAACGACGATCCTTAGTGTTAAAATGCCAGTTAGCGAATACTGGGCGCCGTTAGGCGAAGGTTATTGGGTCTTGGGTTTAGTAGTATAGTAATTATGGGCGCGGTTTCCTGTTTCGTTTCGCAAAGGTCAGTCCAGTCATTGTTGACCGTCACACCCACACTACATCCACAATGACCAACATGTCCATATTAGGATGACTAGACGATTAGGATAAATAAACAGAGTAAGTACACTAAGCTAACTCACTTTCAGTTTCTGAGTCGACTAATGTGAAACATCATAAACATGCATAGAGTGAGTAAACATAACCTACAGTGCCGTGAGTCAACATACAGTGCCGTGAATAACATCTCATTCCAGAAGCAGATGAAGTTTCTCAAGATGAAGCTACCTGGATACATGATAGTGCTGGTCTGCTGTTTAGTATTAGCACTCACTAACGCTAGCAAGAAGAGATTCATTTTAACAATGGTGCCATTTTCTGGAAGGATCCCTATATTAGTAGGGCAGGGAGTACTACTCCTGGTGTACCCACTGCTGGGTCATCTAGCTGATGTCTACCTGACCAGGTATCGTGTACTGAAGGCTTCATTGATTATACTGACAATCTTTAGTATTTGCACAATTGTCTATGAAGGAATTGATGCTGCATTTAGTGTATCAGAAACGATCAAAATATTTCATCGTTCGCCAACAGGCATAATCAGAATTACTGGTGGCATTATATATATTATTGGGCTAGGCTTATTTGAAGCTAACATCATTCAGTTTGGACTGGATCAACTACTAGAGGCTCCCACACCAAAACTGATTGCCTTCATCCACTGGTACTACTGGGCTCAAAGTGTTGGTGGACTGGTACTGTTCTATGTGTATGAGAGTCAACTGGTGATACACACAACCTTGTCTGATTCACATTCAGGTGAATTATTCACCAGATCTACAATTGCTGCTGTAGCTATAGCATTAGCTGCACTGAACACGAT
This sequence comes from Haliclona indistincta, assembly GCA_964017065.1. NCBI lineage: Eukaryota > Metazoa > Porifera > Demospongiae > Haplosclerida > Chalinidae > Haliclona > Haliclona indistincta. Next base: position 6,573,333 of record OZ024786.1, read on the forward strand.
CCTTATCATCACATTTTGCATCTCAAAACATAAATTCTACATTGAGAAAGCAGGTCTCAACCCTTTCAAAACTGTCTGCAAAGTGCTCAAGTACTCTTGGAAGCACAAGGTCCCTGAGCGTCGCAGTGCCTTCACCTACTGGGAGGAGGATATTCCACGCCGTATTGATCTGGGAAAGAACAAGTATGGAGGACCATTAACCAATGAGGAGGTGGAGGACACCAAGACATTCCTACGCATCCTACCACTCCTCATGTGTCTGTTTGGATACCATCTAGCAGGAGATGGCTACTCTGCTCCAATACAGCTCCAGAGGACCAGCTGTCCTTCACTACCAGTACTGCTACTGATTGTGATTAATCCACAACATTTGACTGCTCTTGTCACAGTGGTGGGTATACCACTGTATCGACTGGTCATCATCAAGATTATTCCAAAAGTTAAAACTATTCGTATGCTCACCAAAATGTGGACTGGTCTATACTTCTCCCTACTCCAGGTAACAGTATACATAGCAGTTGTTGTCAACCATGACACTACTTATAGACCACAGTATTATAACAATGACAAATACCACTACCTCCCTGGTCGGAAATGCATTGAAAACCAAACTTCTTATCATCAACAACTTCCAGTTGACAACACCTACTTGTGGTTCATCATTCCTCAGCTCCTCAACGGTCTCTCTTCTCTGCTTGTCTCTATGACAGTGTTTGAGTTCATCTGTGCCCAGGCTCCTCGCACTACCCAGGGACTGGTCATTGGTCTGTGGTATGCCACCTTCAGCATCAGGTACCTAGTAGTAGGCATTCTAGACAATCTCATCATTGAGAGGAGGTCCTGGCTGATCTGTGAGGGAGTCAAGGGCTTTCTGATCCTGGTGTCTCTGGTGCTGTTCTCATGTGTGTCCAGACGCTACCGCTACCGACAGCGAGACGAGATAGTCAATGTGCAGGGAATGATTGAAGCAATATATGAACGAAGACTAGCACAACACGAGGAATATCTGGCACAACAAGAACGGGATCCCATACAAGCTCATTTAAACCGCAGTTATGATTCAATCACATAGTCCTCATTGTAGGAAGTGAGATATTCTGATCATTATGACTGAATTAGATCCATAATTTTGTCTGTACTAAAATACTAAGTAGTCAAACCGGAATAAGTAGTTTTGTCTTAATGATTATGTTATAAAAAATTTAGAATTGCGGCGTTGTCAAAAATAATGTTGCCTAGTGTAAACTCTCTGTTTTCAAGTCAAAATCTGAATATTGTTCAAGAGCAAGGATTATCTGTAGATTAATGGAATAGTGAGACCAACTGGACGAGACGTCAAAGGAGACTGTAACTCTGTATCCCAAACATCCAAAAAGGTATCGATGAACCAAAATTAATAAGGAGAAAAATGTGTCAACCATGCCCAGACATTAGCCTCCTGACTTTCACCTAGTCACCTTTCAGATTACAGCATATGCTGCAGGATATATAGTATTGACGTAGAGCGGTAGTAAGCAGCATACCCTAGCAGCGATAGACATTAGAAAAGCATAGATTCCTGTGTCAGACCACCGACCACCATGCTCACATTTCGCTGTTGTATTGTGAGAATACAAAGTTGCATGATCCCTCGCTCACCCCGTGAGCTCAATATGTTTCTGTTGATACACTGTGCAAATATCTAACAAAGGTTAGTCATCAGAGTGAACAATCTCGAGGCTGAGATCAAACAACTTACTCTAGATCACAAAGAACTTCGAAAATAAGTTATAAACTGGAAGAGCTACACTTTTTGAGTAGGTGGTTGTTAGCTTATTACACCATATCTTGAGGGTAGCGGGCAATATTGTGCTGACGAGCTCATGATTGGTAATGCAAAAAGCAACTGACGTTGAATATTAATCTTATGAAAAGTTTAACAGGCAGCATGCAAAGAAACAGAGCTGCTGACAGGAACGATGAACAGCATTGGATTTACTTCTGTAGGTCATAGCGACATGGAAAAGTGGTTATTGGTTATTGGATTGATTTATATCAAGCATGTACGGGAGAAAAACCAGCAAAAATTGAGTGTGTGTGCTGTGCTCCAAAACAAAAAAAAACATTCAAATACTAGCAAGAAAGCTTGTAACTCTACATCAACATGTACCACAGCAACTGTCACTGTTAGAGCTTTCCCTAGTAATCAAGAAGCTACTGCATTGAATAGTTGCTTACGGTGGCGGGTGCACATGAATATCATTAGCGAATTACTTTTTTCTTTAATTTCCTTACAGGTCAGAAGGAGCAAACCTACTACACATTTTGTACTATTGTATACTTACTGTATAAAAATATGCAGCACTACAAATACGAATCAACACTTGTAGCTCATCATCAAAAAACAGGGTGGTTTGTGACGGCTCAGTTCTACAGACAACATTCTATCTAGCTATTATTCGCTACAGAGCTTTGTTATATACCTGGTCATGGGACTATGCATGGATTAGCCGTTCCTCGGCCGTCAACCAAACGATCATGTACGCCAACGGACAAGGTGTCACTATAAGGAACAAAATCACAGAGTATAATGGTTCTTGTTCATAACTAATAATTATGTCACTAAAAAAATTCTTTACCCTGCAGCTAATAGCTGACACAAACAGGTGCCCTCTTAATGATTATTCATACGTATGCAATATGTTTATTTGTTTAGTGTTTATTCGTTGTATATTTATTTTTTTAACTGATAAACAGTAGTCAACCATAAATTGACACAGAAAAAACACATTTTAGTGCTTTTAGTTTATGAGCTGCCTGTCCTGTCACCCATTGCAGACTAAGTTTGTAGTACAGTGGTACAGCAGTAATGATCTGCTGCTAACCGTTATGTAATTATTGAATTATGCACGCTCTCTAGTGCAGTGAATAACAACAGTGAATGAGTTGTTAATAATCGTTGTTGTGCGTTAGTTGACGTGACTAAACACTAAAACATTTTACAAGACTCGATCAGATGCTACAATAAACTTTTAGTACTAAGAATTATTACTAAATTAATATTCAGTCAGTCAACCTGAGCGAAAGCTCTTCCTAAGCAGAGGCTTGAAAACAGGTCTTGCCCACCTGGCAAAATCACAAATATTTGAAAATGAGCAATTTTGAATTCATCAGGTGCAAATTATAGTTGCTTACAAACATGACAAAAACAACAATGAATGTTTACATGACTGAAACAGACTCGAACATCAACTTTCAGTATAAACAATGACACAAAGTATAGTGTTACCAGTGCACAGTACTGCGGCAACTCAAAACAAATATCTCAAGATGAAGCTACCTGGATACCTGATAGTGCTCCTCTGTTCCTTAGGATTAGCACTCTCTAATATCAGCAAGAAGAGATACTTCCTCACTCTTATTATACTGTCTGGAAGAATATCCTGGACTATAGGACAAGGATTGCTACTCCTGGTGTACCCACTGCTGGGTCATCTAGCTGATGTCTACCTGACCAGGTATCGTGTACTGAAGGCTTCATCGATTATATTGACTATCACTAGTTTAGGCGCAACTGCTTATGAAGGAATAGATAGTGCAATGAGTATATTTGGTAACAACACAATCCTTCATCACACACAAACAGGAGCATTTGCAGGAGCTGGTTTGACATTTTACATGATTGGTCTAGGACTGTTTGAAGCTAACATCATTCAGTTTGGACTGGATCAACTACTAGAGGCTCCCACACCAAAACTGATTGCCTTCATCCACTGGTACTACTGGGCTCAAAGTGTTGGTGGACTGGCACTGTTCTATGTGTATGAAGGATATCAAATTGTACAAATGACTTTGCTCGCCACAAGTGCTATAATCACGAGATCAGCATCTATCACTGCAACTATAGTTTTAGCTATGATCAACATAATGCTCATAATAGCATTTTGTGTCTCTAAGAAACACTTCTACATCGAGAAAGCAGGTCTCAACCCATTCAAGAATATCTACAAAGTGCTCAAGTACTCTTGGAAGCACAAGGTCCCTGAACGTCGCAGTGCCTTCACCTACTGGGAGGAGGATATTCCACGCCGTATTGACCTGGGAAAGAACAAGTATGGAGGACCATTCACCAATGAGGAGGTGGAGGACACCAAGACATTCCTACGCATCCTACCACTCCTCCTGTGTCTGTTTGGATACCATCTAGCAGGAGATGGCTATTCTGCTACAATACAGCTCCAGAGGACCAGCTGTCCATCACTACCAGTACTGCTACTGATTGTGATTAATCCACAACATATGACTGCTCTTGTCACAGTGGTGGGTATACCACTGTATCGACTGGTCATCATGAAGATCATTCCAAAAGTCACATCAGTTCGAATGTTCACAAAAATGTGGATTGGTCTATATCTCTCACTGATACAAGTTGTGCTCTACATCATAGTGGTTGTCAACCATGACACCTCACACTGGCCAGAGCAATATGAGAATCAAAGCTACAAGTACCTTCCTGGTCGGATTTGCATAAGAGAACAACTATACTATCGTATAACAAGTACATTACCAGTTAACAACATTTACTTCTGGTTTATCATTCCTCAGCTCCTCAATGGTCTCTCTTCTCTGCTTGTCTCCATGACAGTGTTTGAGTTCATCTGTGCACAGGCTCCTCGCACTACCCAGGGACTGCTCATTGGTCTGTGGTATGCCACCTTCAGTATTAGGTACATAACTGTAGGCCTTTTGGACAATTTCATTACTCAAAGAAGATCCTGGCTGATCTGTGAGGGAGTCAAGGGCTTTCTGATCCTGGTGTCTCTGGTGCTGTTCTCATGTGTGTCCAGATGCTATCGCTACCGACAGCGAGATGAGATAATCAATGTGCAGGGAATGATTGAAGAGATTTATGAACGAAGACTAGCTCAGCACGAGGAATATCTGGCACAACAAGAACACCATGCCATATTACAAACACATGAAAACTCCCGTCACAATTAAAGTTATATCCAGACTGAATTAAACACATAGTATAATTTTAGTAGATGACATAATTTTGCATACATATTATTATTACATAAAGTGACTCTTTGTTAGCAAATTTAAAGGTTTAGGTTAAGTGTGGAGAAATAATAGACTAAGTAGAAGGGATTGGAAAAGGTCATTATCCAAATCACCTAACGCAAACTTCAGTGACCCATCAATTCCATACTATCTAGCATGTAGGAGGTGAGCATAGTGCACAACAAAAAGGTCTTATAATGTCATAAACTCAACAGCAACAAGCACAGAACGGTGATACGGAATGGAATCAGGGTTTAAATAGATAACAGAAAATACAAGAGGAGACAGGGTGATCAGCATGAATAAATACAATACAATATCAAAAATAATTAGGGAGGAACGGTAGTGACTCCCTATGTAGGGATGAACGAGAAAACAAGATGGTGGCTACATACAATGTATTAGCGTTCAAACGCTGATATTTCGCATGGTGATGAATTTTATACGTCCAAAGACACTTAGATCTGCTCTCTGGCGTTGCCCCATCTTACAGTAGCAAGGAGATTGCTCGAAATTGTTACTAAAATGACGGAACCTGGAAACGGTGAAAATCGACTTCCGTCATCTTCGTTTTCTAACTTTCTTTCTTCAACTCACCTAGCGCCTTTACGCGAGCAGTGTCGAGACCAAAACACCCACGAACAGTCGTGAAATTCTCCTGGCATGTGCCTTTTGAACTTAGTTTTTAGCAAAACGACGATATACATTTGACGAGCTCACGATCACGAACAGTTGTGAGCCAAGTGTTTCGTATGCTCATCAAAATGTGGATAGGTCTGTACTTCTCGTTAGTACAAGTTGTTCTGTATATCACAGTGGTTATAAATCATGACTCCTCCCACTGGCAACAACACCATAACTATAACTATAACTATTCAAAACATCTCTCTAGTCATAAATGTCTTGAGAGTCAAATAGGTGATCACCAACTATCCCTTCCAGTTGATAACACCTACTCGTGGTTCATCATCCCTCAGCTCCTCAATGGCCTCTCTTCTCTGCTTGTCTCCATGACAGTGTTTGAGTTCATCTGTGCCCAGGCTCCTCGCACTACCCAGGGACTGTTTATTGGTCTGTGGTATGCCACCTTCAGCATCAGGTACCTAGTAGTAGGCATTCTAGACAATCTCATCATTGAGAGGAGGTCCTGGTTGATCTGTGAGGGAGTCAAGGGCTTTCTGATCCTGGTGTCTCTGGTGCTGTTCTCATGTGTGTCCAGACACTACCGCTACCGACAGCGAGACGAGATAGTCAATGTGCAGGGAATGATTGAGGACACTCATGAGAGGTGGTTAGACCAGGAGGAGGAGTATATGCAAGAACGAAGGGTGTTTTATCAGAGCATTCAAGTAAATAATTGAACTCATTTGAGCATTAGTCATAATAATTATAAGCATTCTAAACTAAGTTTATAAATGCTTGATATTTCTTTTGAAAAGGTGTTGTAGATGGAACATTTTCATCCTGGGTTAAAAAGCATAAAACTCAGACTGCTAAAAGTGAAGTGTTATAAAAACTTAGTAAATATTATTATTTTGACTTTATACATGTGGTCAAGCATAGTACAAGATAACTTGTGGAGTGATAAAAAGTCTAGTCAATGCCTACTACTAGTAGCAAGAGTCCATCCACCAAGACTATCAAATGCTCAATAGCACAATGCAAACTTCATTCCCCATGAACTGTCATCAGTTGGGTGATGAATCTCATTTAAGGCCTAAAGTGTAAGCAGCTGATTACTGATATCATTACTACTGAATAGCAATCAGCTTACATGTAGGTGGCTAAGGATGATGCTTTGTAAGGGTGCTAATAAATTTTTCCCGGAAATAACAAAACCAGAGAAAAGAGTACAAGGCCTCAAGCCGATTCAACATCTGCTATCTCGATCGAGTCAACAAACTACCAAACAAGGACCATCAATGGTTGAGCACAAATCAGAACGTACATGTGACGACCAAACAACTAACGCTTAATGCGCACTGCTCCCACTATAGCATCACAGCTTCTCTGTCCACAAGAATGATTTTGTGATCCACTGTGTCCATGGTATGGCTGGATACCAGAAAGATTACCATCTCAATGTGTCTGTACTGTAGACCTCAGTTCAACCTCAAGCATGCCTTACAGGTAGATTTCTAACTCGACATCACTATGAAGTTAGTGACCTGTAAGCAACCCTAATCACGTGGTTTGTTATGATGTCGGCACCGAGCAAGTCTTTCAACAGCTCACTGGTCCACTGATGAAGAGCTGGACAAATACCTACTCTCCTTGATTTCATGCCTAACATCACCCAATGAATATCACTACACTAACTACAGGAAAACGCTGTTTTTGACTTATGAGAATGCTTATTTATTTATTTATTTCATAGCTTTACAACAACAAAAGAAATAGAGAAAGCCATACAGCAGAAAAACTGACAGAACTATGTATGTTGTTGAAGGACTACTACATACAGACATGTAGAGCCTGATATAAACAAACACAACCATAAAATAATTAAATATAAAGACCAGACGCATGACAAGAGTTACAAGGACAAATAGGATGAAAGGTACAAGTGTTGTGAGAATCAAAATGGGATTTGAAATATGACCACAAATAATCAGTTACCTTACATTGAGTAGTGTAGTAGTGAATAGTGTTGAATAGTTGTGGTGTTGAGTATAAGTATTGTTTGAAAGCTTCTGGACTGGCTGTTCTATCATTTTAGATAATCAGCCATTGAACCGCAAAGTTTGAAATAAAGTGATGACACAAAATTTGAACGGGGCAGAGACTTTGCTGTCACCCAGAAAGTAACAATATTATTTTATCAGTGTGCTACAAAACGTTAAAAACATCTTAGCTTAGAAAACATAATTATTACGTAGGGTTACATTTGCTGAAGGGAAACTTAGCACCAACCAAGAGAATTCTGGGGCATTCGTTCAAGGAAAATTAGAGAACCCAATTCAAATCGCCTTACGCTCCTCAAGCAAACACTTTTTTAATAAGCGATCTCTCGAATGATTATAACCACATAAAATGCATTTGACTTGATTTCTCCAATCCTAGTGTAACTGATACTAAGGCAAAGTATTACCAATAATAACTTGGCTCCATTGCATGGACGTGACTTGTTTATGCTTCGGGATTGCAATGTTTGCGTTTGCAACTGAAAATGTACCAAACTATTACTGTTCAAACTGGCTAGACAAAATACACTTTTACTGAAAAGCTTTCACTTTCGAATATCATCAAAGCAGACAGCTTTCACAACATGTCATAAATTTATAGAGATAAAACTATGTAAGATAAAGTGACAATACACACGAACCACTATACACTGACAGTAAACACTGCTGAGAAGTATAAACGACACACTCAACTAGCATACTCTACGATAAAACTACTAGCAATGAAGCTGAGTGGATACCTGATAGTGATTGTTTGCTGCTTGGGATTAGCATTTACTGACATCAGTAAGAAGAGATACCTGCTTGGAACTGTAACAACTACAGCAAGGTTTGCGACTTTAGTATGGCAGGGAGTACTACTCCTGGTGTACCCACTGCTGGGTCATCTGGCTGATGTCTACCTGACCAGGTATCGTGCACTGAAGGCTTCATTGATTATATTGACAATCTTTAGCTTTGTTGGTTTAGTTTATCTGGTAATCGACCTAGCAGTATCTTTGACTAAGAACATTCAAGTATTGCACCACATGCAAACTGGAGTGCTTCTAGCTATTGGTTTTGCAATTTATGAAATCAGCCAAGGACTATTCCATGCTAATGCCATTCAGTTTGGACTGGATCAACTACTAGAGGCTCCCACACCAAAACTGACTGCCTTCATCCACTGGTACTACTGGGCTCAAAGTGTTGGTGGACTGGCACTGTTCTATGTGTATGAAAGTGGCCTAGTGACGATTTTCTCATTGTCTAGCGCAGAACACCACGATAATAGCAGCACAAGTACGATAATCGAAGCATCCCTTCTTAGCTTCTCATTCACTCTACTACTATTGGTCAACACCACAATCCTGATAATATTTTGCATATCAAAGAAACACTTCTACAATGAAACAGCTGGTATAATCAATCCGTTCAAGAATATTTGCAAAGTGCTCAAATACTCTTGGAAGCACAAGGTCCCTGAGCGTCGCAGTGCCTTCACCTACTGGGAGGAGGATATTCCACGCCGTATTGACCTGGGAAAGAACAAGTATGGAGGACCATTCACCAATGAGGAGGTGGAGGACACCAAGACATTCCTACGTATCCTACCACTCCTCCTGTGTCTGTTTGGATACCATCTAGCAGGAGATGGCTACTCTGCTCCAATACAGCTCCAGAGGACTAGCTGTCCTTCACTACCAGTACTGCTACTGATTGTTGGCAATCCACAACATTTGACTGCTCTTGTCACAGTGGTAGGTATACCACTGTATCGACTGGTCATCATTAATGTATTTCCAAAAGTTAAAACTATTCTAATGCTCACAAAAATGTGGATTGGTCTATATCTCTCACTACTACATGCCATCTTCTATATTATACTAGTAGTCAACTACAACACGACACACTTGCAACAATATGACTATGATAAGTACTACCTTCCTGGTCGTGACTGTCTCAAACATCAACTAGAATCAAGTCCACACCATCAAGTGGTTAATACGTATCTGTGGTTCATAGTCCCTCAGTTCCTTCATGCTGTTTCATTTATACTTGTCTCCATGACAGTGTTTGAGTTCATCTGTGCCCAGGCTCCTCGCACTACCCAGGGGCTGCTCATTGGTCTGTGGTATGCCACCTTCAGCATCAGGTACCTAGTAGTAGGCATTCTAGACAATCTCATCATTGAGAGGAGGTCATGGCTGATCTGTGAGGGAGTCAAGGGCTTTCTGATCCTGGTGTCTCTGGTGCTGTTCTCATGTGTATCCAGACGCTATCGCTACCGACAGCGAGACGAGATAGTCAATGTGCAGGGAATGATTGAAGCAATATATGAACGAAGACTAGCTCAGCATGAGGAATATCTGGCACAACAAGAACACAAATAATTACCAACACATAGAAAACACTGTTACAATTCATTTGCTGAGTCATAGTAACATAACTATCAGACCATGTACAAAAATAAGACACAAAATAATATTATGTTTTAAACATTATACGTCTGCATGGACTCTGTACTGTAGGTTAATCAACAAAGATAATATGCAGCATCTAAATAATAGTTAGACAGCGCATCCGAGGATCTACGCGATTTAGAAGCCTGAGAGCCGTTGCTATATAGCGTCCGAGCGTAGCGAGGGCGCTATGGTAACGGCGCGAGGGCTTCTACATCGCGTAGATCCGATTGGATGGGCTGTCCAACTGATTTAGACCATAGCAACAGCAGACAGAAACGACGCGAACGACGAGCAAGGACACGCGAGCGCTGTTAAAATTATTCAGTAGAACTCCGCGCACAGAACCGTAATCTGTCCCGTGTGGTGGGATTCCATTACGAAGTCGCGGCAGTGGCGGGATTCCATTATGAGATTTATAGACCCGCAGCTACGCAACCTGATTGGTCAACATCGCTTAGCTGTGGTCTAATTCATGTTTTCAATGGTATAACATAACAATTATTGGTTCGTAACGCAATGTCAAAGTTAACCATACTACTGAGAATATCGGTAATACTGCAATGACAATAATGACAAACTAAATACAACACACGGGTCAGTATGTATACAGCTATGATTTGCTTGTTTATGCAGCATTGCAACAGTAGTTCTTCATATCTTCAACAAACACAGAAACTATCAATCCACAACTTTCACTAACAAAGTACTCATGGTCGTAAACTGCTGACGAAAGGTCAACAGCTTACAATAGAGTTTATTTATTTTGTCTCGTACACAAAGACAGTATCCTCAGATGAATTATTGTATGAACCAGAAAGTTGAAGCATTAGAACAGCAACTTTCTTAAATCATTGAGCAATCGTGACCGCAAGATGAAGCTGCCGGGTTATATGATAGTGATCATCTGCTGCTTGGGGTTTTCAATGTCCAACGTCAGTAAGAAGAGATACCTGTTGAGTACAGCAACGATTACAGCAAGGATCCCTATATTAGTAGGACAGGGAGTACTACTCCTGGTGTACCCACTGCTGGGTCATCTGGCCGATGTCTACCTGACCAGGTATCGTGCACTGAAGTCTTCATTGCTTATACTGACTATCGTCTGTCTATTGGCCATTATTTATGAGAGTATTGACATTACCGCAAGTATATTTGGAAACATCAACGTATTTCATCATCAAATGTACCTAGGAGTAGTTATGACCGCTATTCTTATAATGTATATTATAGGGTTAGGACTCTACGAGGCTAACATCATTCAGTTTGGACTGGATCAACTACTAGAGGCTCCCACACCAAAACTGATTGCCTTCATCCACTGGTACTACTGGGCTCAAAATGTCGGTGAACTGGTTTTATATCATGAATCGAGTGGAGAAACATTTGCGAATTTGTATTATGATAACAAAAGCTTACTGATAGATACATTTTTACAAGGTTCTCAAGTGGTACTGCTGATTATTCTCAATACAACAGTCTTGATAATATTGTGCATCTCGAAAAAACTTTTCTATCTTCAAAATGTTGGTCTCAATCCATTCAAGAATATCTACAAAGTGCTCAAGTACTCTTGGAAGCACAAGGTCCCTGAGCGTCGCAGTGCCTTCACCTATTGGGAGGAGGATATTCCACGCCGTATTGACCTGGGAAAGAACAAGTATGGAGGACCATTCACCAATGAGGAGGTGGAGGACACCAAGACATTCCTAAACATCCTACCACTCCTCCTGTGTCTGTTTGGATACCATCTAGCAGGAGATGGCTACTCTGCTACAATACAGCTCCAGAGGACCAGCTGTCCTTCACTACCAGTACTGCTACTGATTGTTGCCAATCCACAACATTTGACTGCTCTTGTTACAGTGGTGGGTATACCACTGTATCGACTGGTCATCATCAAATTGTTTCCAAACTTAAAATCAGTTCGAATGCTTACCAAAATGTGGGTGGGTCTATACCTCTCACTGTTGCAAGTTGTAATTTATATCGTAATAGCTGTCAACAGTGATGTCCCACACTGGCCACAGGAACATACAAATGTGGACAAAATATATACCCACCTTCCTAGTAGACAATGCCTTAGAAACCAAGTTGGATATCGTCCATTAAGTATGCCATTATGTAACACCTACTTGTGGTTCATCATCCCACAGCTCCTCAATGGCCTCTCTTCTCTGCTTGTCTCCATGACAGTGTTTGAGTTCATCTGTGCCCAGGCTCCTCGCACTACTCAGGGCCTGTTCATTGGTCTGTGGTATGCCACCTTCAGCATCAGGTACCTAGTAGTAGGCATTCTAGACAATCTCATCATTGAGAGGAGGTCCTGGCTGATCTGTGAGGGAATCAAGGGCTTTCTGATCCTGGTGTCTCTGGTGCTGTTCTCATGTGTGTCCAGACGCTACCGCTACCGACAGCGAGACGAGATAGTCAATGTGCAGGCAATGATTGAGGACACTCATGAGAGGTGGTTAAACCAGGAGGAGGAGTATATGCAAGAGAGAAAAGCATTCTTTGAAAACCCAAGTACGTATAGTGCTACACTATAATTTCATTAATCTTTTTACAAACAATTTTATCAAACTGTTCAATAAATAAATTTGGTTTTCCTCAAATACAATAAACAGTCATTACAATCATAATAATTATAATAATACATACACAATGAACCAAAGGAATATAATGTACAAGCTACATATGAGCAGGAGAGCATAAGGGGAAGGAGCGTTTAGCCGTAACTTATCCAAACGTTTGTTCGCCAGTTGGTAGCTTTTAGACTAGATCGCCAGCAAATCTGTCTGCCTTGCCTTTTCTGCCTACAAGAAGGCCCATAGCTCACAGCAAACAGCTTGAAAATCACAGAAGAAAGTAAGCCTCGCGTGCACCGCACGAAGCAGCACATGGTGGAGTTAGCATTTGGATATTTCTGTTGCGTGCATTAGAGTTGATCGATCCTTCCTTTTATTTGCTCCTGGTGTGAGCTAAATAAAGTATGAGCTACATAATAGTATGAGCTAATGTATCCAAGCTACATGGTGATACCTGATCATGTCAAGAATCACTGAAAACTGGGTGAAAACAATACCAGTGGCAGTGAAATCATGTACTGAAACCTAAAGTTATAACATATTTGTGGTCAACACCACACCTCTCCCTGTACATGCTAGTATAGGGAGAGGTGTGGTGTTGACCACAAATAAATAATCCTTGTAGTCTGTCAAAACTGAGAGTCACATTTTCTGCAATCAGCTGTAGTGTATAAATGCGAAGACTTATTATATCAAGTGCTATATAAAAAAGAAGATTGGATGCCATCTTCAACTAAGTAAATTTTGGAAGTTCTTTGTTGAACTGTGCAAAATTGCCAGAAGCTGGAGAAGACACACCATCTCTGTAGCGGATGTAGGACTGTATCGAATGGTGCTCTTCATCATGCTAAATTTGTAACTGTCGACACCCGACAATCAATATTAATAAATTATTATAAAATCTCTACAAACCTGTTCATGCTACTTACGCAAAAGAAAAAAGACTAAACAAACGTTTTGAAAACAATTGAGTACAACTCACACAAGAATGCATTAGTTTTAAGTTGATTCAACAAATGTATATTCGTACATTTAACCAGTGCAATGCAATATAAAAGCCGCCTACCTGAACCACTTGTTAGTGCATATGTTATTCAGATCTTAACTAAAGACACACAAATCTTTAAAGATAGCAGAGAATCATCAAGATCGTATCTCATAACCGCCACACATACAATAGCACACATACAATGATAGAAATGAAGTTACGTGGATGCTTAATAGTGATTTTCTGCAGCTTAGGACTGGCACTCACTAACGCTAGCAAGAAAAGATACCTGTTTACAACATCAACCTTTGACACAAAGATAACTTTAATAGCTGGACAAGGATTGCTACTCATGGTGTACCCACTGCTGGGTCATCTGGCTGATGTCTACCTGACCAGGTATCGTGTACTGAAGGCTTCATTGATCATATTGACTATCATCAGCTCTGTTGGTTCTATTTATCTTCTAATCGACACAATAGCAACTGTATTTGGACACATTCAAATATTTCATAAACCACCAACAGACGTGATTGCATTTGCCGGACCAATGTTGTACATGATTGGTCTAGGACTGTTTGAAGCTAACATCATTCAGTTTGGACTGGATCAACTACTAGAGGCTCCCACACCAAAACTGATTGCCTTCATCCACTGGTACTACTGGGCTCAAAGTGTTGGTGGACTGGCGCTGTTCTATGTGTATGAAGGATATCAAGTGAATTTGCTCGGCTCAAGTGTTATAATCGTGAAATCAGCATCCATCACCGCAACTATAGTAATAGTTATGATCAACATAACGCTCATAATTGCATTTTGTGTCTCTAAGAAACACTTCTACATCGAGAAAGCAGGTCTCAATCCATTCAAGAATATCTACAAAGTGCTCAAGTACTCTTGGAAGCACAAGGTCCCTGAGCATCGCAGTGCCTTCACCTACTGGGAGGAGGATATTCCACGTCGTATAGACCTGGGAAAGAACAAGTATGGAGGACCATTCACCAATGAGGAGGTGGAGGACACCAAGACATTCCTACGCACCCTACCACTCCTCCTGTGTCTGTTTGGATACCATCTAGCAGGAGATGGCTACTCTGCTACAATACAGCTCCAGAGGACCAGCTGTCCTTCACTACCAGTACTGCTACTGATTGTGATTAATCCACAACATTTGCCTGCTCTTGTCACAGTGGTGGGTATACCACTGTATCGACTGGTCATCGTCAAGATTATTCCAAAAGTTAAAACTATACGTATGCTCACCAAAATGTGGATAGGTCTGTACTTCTCACTAGTGCAATTTGTCCTGTATATCACAGTGGTTATAAATCATGACTCCTCCCACTGGCAACAACACCATAACTATAACTATTCAAAATATCTCCCTAGTTATAAATGTCTGGACAGTCAAATAGGTGATCACCAACTATCCCTTCCAGTTGATAACACCTACCTGTGGTTCATCATTCCTCAGCTCCTCAATGGTCTCTCTTCTCTGCTTGTCTCCATGACAGTGTTTGAGTTCATCTGTGCCCAGGCTCCTCGCACTACCCAGGGACTGTTCATTGGTCTGTGGTATGCCACCTTCAGCATCAAGTACCTAGTAGTAGGCATTCTAGACAATTTCATCTTTGAGAGGAGGTCATGGCTGATCTGTGAGGGATTCAAGGGCTTTCTGATCCTGGTGTCTCTGGTGCTGTTCTCATGTGTGTCCAGACGTTACCGCTACCGACAGCGAGACGAGATAGTCAATGTGCAGGGAATGATTGAGGACACTCATGAGAGGTGGTTAGACCAGGAGGAGGAGTATATGGAAGAACGAAGAGCAATCCTACATTTCTTATAGTTCTACATCATAAACAACACAATAATTATTATTTTATCTTGTCTGACAGTTAGTAGAAGGTTTGACAGTTAAACTAGTTACTTGTATCAGTCTGTGCCTATGTACAGATGAACTAATGCACTAACACTTTTGAATCGATTGTAGAAACTATTTGATCACTTGTGTTGTAGAAAAATAAATAACTAGAGATTGAGGGTAGGAAAGATCAGAAGAGAGATGTGTTTACAAATAGTGATTCTGAAAACTATATGAAAATTGATGAATTAAGCTTTAATGTATACCGTATGGGTGTTCCAAAGACACTGTCAGAGACAAACAACACAAGCAACCATTAATACAGATTAAGCGTCACATTACGGCAATGCTAGCAGAGCTGATACAATGAATAAATTGCTCATCCCTCGTCAGTAGATTATACGGTTTGCCGATACAACATTGAAGGTTATTGCTTGCTAAGTTGCTAACCAAGAGACAGAAGAGTGCCTAGTGACCATGATCGAACACCATCTCTGCAGAATTTGATAAGCTGTGCTCTAGAATATTAAACTACCTAGACAACACGTCTCCTTGACGATTATTGTTTACACCTGATGAAGGACTCATTTGTTTGAAGCAAGAAAGAAGTTTTGGTGGTTTCTTTCCAAGATCAGCTTCATGTGATGAATGAACGAGACATCCAAACCTTGCTCTGTCTCTGTTTAGACTAACATTTTTGAAATAACAATTATGTTTTTTTCTGCAAATTCCAAGAAAGCCAGCTCTATAGTAGCTCAATAAAGGTGAACCGTAACAAAAGCAGCAACTAGCTCCCAATGCCCTCAGATTCATACGAGCTAAATAATTCCAGGCAGTTATATTATGCATACCATTTATATGTACACAATTTTATTACTAGGGCAGTGTTTACACCACAACGCTATCAGGTAAAAACGAAGACTTTTGTATCCGTTTTGGTCGTGCGTTTACATCAAAACGATGAAAACGCATAGGTAAAACGGAGACTTATGAAAACGGACCAAAGTGGAGACCTCCGAAAACGGAGACATGAAAACGCTTGCGCAACTTTTGTATGAGCGTACCTCAGCCTTTATACTTGCAAAGAATGCTGGGAAGAGTCGTCAAACAGCATCTATCAACAAAGAGTTTCTTCTTTCACTTTGGTTCATGCATACAAGCGAATAACAGCGTGCTCGCCTAAAAACGCCACACCCACATTCCATACAAAACGGTGTCGTGTAAACAGCCAAAACGTTGCAGCTGAATACGCATACATTTCCCCGTTTTTGGACTGATCGTTGTAGTGTAAATGCCGCCTAGGAGTAAGCACAAAAGGCCTCACACAAACATTCCCCTACTCAACAGGTGTTGGAGTAGAAAACGAAACCGAGTCTTGAAAAGACATTGCTCTATCAACAATTTACTTAAAATAATGGACATTCGGAATCAGAAAGTATACTTTGATGTTCATTGTTGACATATGTAACAATCCTTAATGTAAGGGACACCCCATTGTATCCGTCACTTTATGTTCTAGTATAAAATTGATATGATTTACGTACTAAAAAAGGCTCTACAAGACATGATTGTATTATGCATGTTTACAAAGAATGCATCAGTTGACATTACTAATAAAAACAACAATAACTATTTACATATCTACAATATCAAAACAACGATCTATAGAAAAAATGATACACAACATCTGGCAATAATATTATGATAGTATAATATACACTGCAAGCTCCATATGCTACAGAGACGAGATGAAGTTACACAGCACTGTAGTATTGATCGTCTGCTCTCTACTCGTGCAACTAGAGAATATAAGGCACTTGAACTTTCAGATAATTGGGACGATGAAAAGATCGCGGAATGTTACAAACAGTCTTCAAGGAATCTTGTTTCTAATCTACCCTGTGCTGGGTCATCTGGCTGATGTCTACCTGACCAGGTATCGTGCACTAAAATGTGGCTTGATGATGGTTCTTGGAGGATCCTTTTACCTAACATTGTACTCAATTGCTAATACTATCGCAGTAGATGTATTTGACTCAACTGTAGTAAATAATGGCTATTTACTTGCATCACTAGTACTGCTGCCAGCCTTTATACTACTTGTTGCTGGACTAGGCTTGTTTGAAGCTAATGCCATTCAGTTTGGACTGGATCAACTACTAGAGGCTCCCACACATAAACTGATTGCCTTCATCCACTGGTACTACTGGGCTCAAAGTGTTGCACAATTGATCATCTGTTATTCAACTGCTAGCATTGGAGCTGCTCTAACTGCTGTCAACAATACTGCAACATTTACAAAACCAATATGTACTTTCTTAATGGTGCTGATGGTTCTGAATACTTCAGTAGCACTGATCCTGCACTGCATCGGAAAGAAACACTTACATTCCAGAACCACGTCTCAATGCATTCAAGAATATCTCATTCTAGAAGCAGGTCTCAATCCACTCAAGAATATCTACAAAGTGCTTAAGTACTCTTGGAAGCACAAGGTCCCTGAGCATCGCAGTGCCTTCACCTACTGGGAGGAGGATATTCCACGCCGTATTGACCTGGGAAAGAACAAGTACGGAGGACCATTCACCAATGAGGAGGTGGAGGACACCAAGACATTCCTACGCATCCTACCACTCCTCCTGTGTCTGTTTGGATACCATCTAGCAGGAGATGGCTACTCAGCTCCAGATCAGCTCCAGAGGACCAGCTGTCCTTCACTACCAGTACTGCTACTGATTGTGTACAATCCACAACATTTGCCTGCTCTTGTCACAGTGGTGGGCATACCACTGTATCGACTGGTCATCATAAAATTGTTTCCAAAAATCCAAGATTTCAAAATGATCACGAAAGTGTGGATTGGTTTATATGTCTCATTATTGCAAGTTGTTGTATGTATAATAGTTGTCCTCACGTATGATACCACATACTGGTTGAATCACTCTCACGCAGCATCCGATATACAACCGTATTTACAAGATAACGTAGTGTGTTATTACATCAGAACTGGCCATGATCCTCTCAACCAAACTGATACTGGACCAGTTGACAACACCTACCTGTGGTTCATCATCCCTCAGCTCCTCAATGGTCTCTCTTCTCTGCTTGTCTCCATGACAGTGTTTGAGTTCATCTGTGCCCAGGCTCCTCGCACTACCCAGGGACTGTTCATTGGTCTGTGGTATGCCACCTTCAGCATCAGGTACCTAGTAGTAGGCATTCTAGACAATCTCATCATTGAGAGGAGGTCATGGCTGATCTGTGAGGGAGTCAAGGGCTTTCTGATCCTGGTGTCTCTGGTGCTGTTCTCATGTGTGTCCAGACGCTACCGCTACCGACAGCGAGATGAGATAGTCAATGTGCAGGGAATGATTGAGGACACTCATGAGAGGTGGTTAGACCAGGAGGAGGAGTATATGGAAGAACGAAGAGCAATCCTTCAAAACTACATTTCTTATAGTGCTACATCATAAACAACACAATACTTATTATTTTATCTTGTCTGACAGTTAGTAGAAGGTTTGACAGTTAAACTAGTTACTTGTATCAGTCCGTGCCTATGTACATATGAACTAATGCACTAACAGATTTGAATCTTTTGTAGAAACTATTTGATCACTTGAGTTGTAGAAATATAAATAACTATAGATTGAGAAGATCAGAAGAGAGATGTCCTTACAAATAGTGATTATGAAAACTATATGAAAATCGATGAGTTAAGGTTACGGGATACCACGCCCACTCACGAGCAAGCAGAAATGGTTGCTTTGAAAAAACACTCGTAACATCGCGCATGTTGGTGTGGCTGAATAAAGCATTGCATATCCAGACAGATCAAAGACTGCACTTTGTCCTTTGCAAAAACGGGGGCTAAACGCGCTACCATAGTGCGTTACAAAGTGCACGAAGAAACGAGCAGCTTCGTCGACAAAGAAATCGAAAATATCGTTGTGAGCGCTCTGTAGCACGACTAGACTTGGCATGCAGCTAGACAGCTTAGTTATCTAGGGACCCACGGATCCTTTTTTCGATATCAGCTTTAGTTGCCGAGTTATGTTCACGCATACACTCGAAATTTTGCTTTGACAAGCTATTCGAGTGTATGCGTGAACATAACTCGGCAACTAAAGCTGATATCGAAAAAAGGATCCGTGGGTCCCTAGATAACTAAGCTGTCTAGCTGCATGCCAAGTCTAGTCGTGCTACAGAGCGCTCACAACGATATTTTCGATTTCTTAGTCGACGAAGCTGCTCGTTTCTTCGTGCACTTTGTAACGCACTATGGTAGCGCGTTTAGCCCCCGTTTTTGCAAAGGACAAAGTGCAGTCTTTGATCTGTCTGGATATGCAATGCTTTATTCAGCCACACCAACATGCGCGATGCTACGAGTGTTTTTTTCAAGCGACCATTTCTGTTTGCTCGTGAGTGGGCGTGGTATATCCCATAAACCTTAAGATTAAGCTACTGTATGGGTGTTCCAAAGACACTGTTAGAGCAGGAGCGCATATAAACAAGGGAGCATGTAACTCTGAACACTACCCCATATAACGGCGAAATCCTAATATGGCGGACTTGCTATTTTTGGTTACTTTCCGTATAAAGTATAAATGTGACGTTTGCAGATGTAATAACTAGTACACGCCCATTATTAATAATTAATAATATAGGATTCGTCGCGGGACTTTAGATCGACGTTCTGACTCTGATCGAGTGATCCATGGTGATTGTCGAACCCCAGCGAGCTAGCTATGGAGCAGGCCTCTAAGCGAAGTCGGATTACATTTTACCACACAAGCCTTTCAAGATATTCTTCACCTGGAAGGGTGAGACGAAATGCTAAAGAGAAGACGCCACTGTCAGCCATTGCCAAGACACGATTGCTAGAATTGCACGATCTCGATTGCACGCTCTCGGCGATCGGTCTCCGAACTCTCGATCTCAGCTGTTTGTATACTGGCGGTGGTAGCCATGGTATCGAGTTTGCAACAAACCATGTGCGCTCGATTGGTGTGTGGGCGTGGGTACCAGGTGGAGGCGCGGTTGAAATATTATTAATTACTTATAGACCTTACATGGATTATAGTTCTTATATGGAAACTACTATTTTTAGAACAGCCGCCATGTTAGGATTTCGCCGTTTACAGAGTTACATGCTCCCTTGTTTATATATGCTCCTGGTCAGAGTCAAACAACACAAGCAACCATTAATACAGATTAAGCGTCACATTACGGCAACGTAAAGGGAGCTGGTACAATGAATAAATTGCACAACCCTCATCAGTAGATTATATGGTTTGCCGATACAACATTGCAGGTTATTGCCTGCTAAGTTGCTAACCAAGAGACAGAAGAGTGCCTAGTGACCATGATCGAACACCATCTCTGCAGAATTTGATAAGCTGTGCTCTAGAATATAAAACTACCTAGACAACATGTCTCATCGACGATTATTGTTTACACCTGATGAATGACTCAGTTGTTTGCAGCAAGAAAGAAGTTACGATGTATTTTTTTCAAGATCAGCTTCATGTGATGAATGGGTTATGGGAACCGGCTGGAGACATCCAAACCTTGCTTTGTCTCTGTTTAGACCAAGAAAGAAAACATTTTCTCTACAATGAAATAACAAGAATTATGTTTTTTTTTCTGCAAATTCCAAGAAAGCCAGCTCTGTAGCAGCTCAAAACAAAACCAGCATCTAGATCACAATGCCCTCAGATTCATACAAGCTAAATAATTCCAGGCAATTATATGCATACCAAATTGGTCATTTACATGTACACAATTATATTACTAGGAGTAAGTATTCGCACAAAAGGCCTCGCACAAGCATTCCCCTACCCCACGGGTGTTGGAGTAGAAAAAGAAAGTGATATTATGAGTAATGAGTCTTGAAATGACATTGATCTACCAACATTTTACTAACAACAATATTACCAAAAGACATTTGGAATCAGAAAGTATACTTTGAGGTTAACTATAATATCAACAAACACTTCATCTTTTGTATTTGTACGCATGGCTACCTAACATCTCCGCTCTTCACAGACACTCTCAACAGACACTCACAACAGACACTCACAACAGCGTACACCTCCATGAGATGGACAATTGTTGACGTATATAATAATCCTTAATGTAAGGGACACCCCATTGTATTCGTCACTTTATGTTCTAGTATAAAAATTGATATGATTTATGTACTAACAAAGGCTCTACAAGACATGATTGTATTATAGAGGTCTACATGTTTACGAAGAATGCATCAGTTGACATTACTAATAAAAATAACATCAACTGTTTACATATCTACAATATCAAAACAACGATCTATAGAAAAATGATACACAACATCTGGCGATAATATTATGATAGCATGATATACACTGCAAGCTCCATATGCTACAGAGACGAGATGAAGTTACACAGCACTGTAGTATTGATTATCTGCTCTCTACTTGTGCAACTAGAGAATATGAGTCACTTGAACTTTCAGATAATTGGGACGATGAAAAGATCGCGGAATGTTATAAACAGTCTTCAAGGAATCTTGTTTCTAATCTACCCTGTGCTGGGTCATCTGGCTGATGTCTACCTGACCAGGTATCGTGCACTAAAATGTGGCTTGATGATGGTTCTTGGAGGATCCTTTTACCTAACATTGTACTCAATTGCTAATACTATCGCAGTAGATGTATTTGACTCAACTGTAGTAAATAATGGCTATTTACTTGCATCACTAGTACTGCTGCCAGCCTTTATACTACTTGTTGCTGGACTAGGCTTGTTTGAAGCTAATGCCATTCAGTTTGGACTGGATCAACTACTAGAGGCTCCCACACCAAAACTGATTGCCTTCATCCACTGGTACTACTGGGCTCAAAGTGTTGCACAATTGATAATCTGTTATTCAACTGCCAGCATCGGAGCTGCTCTAACTGTTGTCAACAATACTGCAACATTTACAAAACCAATAGCTACCTTCGTATTGGTGCTAATGATCCTGAACACTTCAGTAGCACTGATCCTGCACTGCATCGGAAAGAAACACTTACATTCCAGAACCAAGTATCAATGCTTTCAAGAATATATCATTCTAGAAACAAGTCTCAATCCATTCATGAATATCTACAAAGTGCTCAAGTACTCTTGGAAGCACAAGGTCCCTGAGCGTCGCAGTGCCTTCACCTACTGGGAGGAGGATATTCCACGTCGTATTGACCTGGGAAAGAACAAGTATGGAGGACCATTCACCAATGAGGAGGTGGAGGACACCAAGACATTCCTACGCATCCTACCACTCCTCCTGTGTCTGTTTGGATACCATCTAGCAGGAGATGGCTACTCAGCTCCAGATCAGCTCCAGAGGACCAGCTGTCCTTCACTACCAGTACTGCTACTGATTGTGTACAATCCACAACATTTGCCTGCTCTTGTCACAGTGGTGGGTATACCACTGTATCGACTGGTGATTATCAAACTGATGCCAAAAATCCAAGATTTCAAAATGATCACTAAAGTGTGGATTGGTTTATATGTCTCATTATTACAAGTTGTTGTGTGTATAATAGTTGTCCTCACTTATGATACCACATACTGGTTGAATCACTCTCACGCAGCATCCGATATACAACCGTATTTACAAGATAACATCGTGTGCTATAACATCAGAACTGGCCATGATCCTCTCAACCAAACTGATACTGGACCAGTTGACAACACCTACCTGTGGTTCATCATTCCTCAGCTCCTCAATGGTCTCTCTTCTCTGCTTGTCTCCATGACAGTGTTTGAGTTCATCTGTGCCCAGGCTCCTCGCACTACCCAGGGACTGTTCATTGGTCTGTGGTATGCCACCTTCAGCATCAGGTACCTAGTAGTAGGCATTCTAGACGATCTCATCATTGAGAGGAGGTCCTGGCTGATCTGTGAGGGAGTCAAGGGCTTTCTGATCCTGGTGTCTCTGGTGCTGTTCTCATGTGTGTCTAGACGCTATCGCTACCGACAGCGAGACGAAATAGTCAATGTGCAGGGAATGATTGAGGACACTCATGACAGGTGGTTAGACCAGGAGGAGGAGTATATGGAAGAAAGAAAAGCAATCCTTCAAAACTACATTTCTTATAGTGCTACATCATAAACAACACAATAATTATTATTTTATCTTGTCTGACAGTTAGTAGAAGGTTTGATAGTTAAATCAGTTTCTTGTCTTAACCCTTTAGTTATCCAATTATTTTGACGAAAATTTGACTTTCTCTAAACTGACAGTTTGTCTTGCGATTTTCTACAACATGCAGTACGCTGCTCTCTGCAAGTCATTGTCCAATGGCTGTGCACGGTTCCAGACTCTCTTCTGGTTAGCACTGCAATACAGCGGTTTTCCAAGATCTTGCAACAATCAACCGTCAACGGTCGACCGTAAACGAGGACTACGCATGCGCAATGAGGAATGGATGCAGCTCTCAGAGCTCCTGTGACAGCTAGGCAGCTCAAATCACGGTGGAAGGAAGTAGTAGACGTCTACTTCTAACTTCTCTGCGGGTGTACACAATTGTTATCTTCTCACAGACAGAGTTACGAACACGCATGCGTGCGACACTTGACGGTACAGTATTGCAAGATCTCGGAAAACCGCTGTAGCAACTGGCAATTGATATACAGTGTTCCACACGAAGAAAGTAAAAATTTTTTTTTTTACACATTTTGCTTCATATCTCAGTAACACACTATCCTACTGTCATGTTGCATGTATCACAGCAATAGCTCGGCAACAAGGAGCAACTATGGCTTTTGCAAGAAGCCAAGACCTTTAGCAAAGGAAATCCGATTTCATGGGAGTTAAGCTCCAAAACATGGAGTCTGCACTGCCAATACACTGGTCTTTACTTCAGCGTTTCCGTAGAGTTTCTAGAAATATACGCACGTCGACAAATGCGACTGTTCTCTGCAAGAGAGCTATTTTCTGCCTACTATCTTACTAGTTTAAAGGACAAAAATTACATTGAATCAGTTTAGTATTTATGACTCATCACTGGCTAATAACCAACATGTGACATCACAAATCCACAGCTAACAAAAAATAACGAAAATGTATATAATGAAAATTTTTTGGTAGTTCTGCATTTGTAACTATACCTAATATGAACATACTAATGTGCGGAGGTGTAAAAAAACTTAACCTACGCGTGTACTTCAAAACAACTTTTCTTTACCATGAATCAAAATATTTTTGGTGGAAATCTCTACTAAACTACCCACGTATCAACATTTATTCAGAAACAAAATTGACACTAAAACAATGATTAAAAACAACAAAACAGCGAGAAAAGCACAAAGTGAATTCAGTGCAAAAATGAAGTTACGCAGCTCTGCTCTTGTAGTGATCATTTGCTCTATACTAGTACAACTAGCTAACATTCCATATTACAGCTTTCTGTTGCATGCAGCTAAATATGGACCGATTTCGAGAACGATACTAAATTCGCTTCAAGGATCGATGTACCTACTCTTCCCGCTGCTGGGTCATCTTGCTGATGTCTATCTAACCAGGTCTTGTGCAATGAAATGTGGTTTAATGATTCTTACAGGCAGTATGCTATATTTAACAGTGTTTATACTTTCTGAAACAATAGCTTTGAACGTCTTCAATACATTACTGCGATTTGATTTAGTGATACAAATAGGAGGTATTGGTCTTACGATTATTGGGCTAGGACTGTTTGAAGCTAACATCATTCAGTTTGGACTGGATCAACTACTAGAGGCTCCCACACCAAAACTGATTGCCTTCATCCACTGGTACTACTGGGCTCAAAGAGGTGGACAATTGATCATTGTCTACTTAGTAACAACTGTGGCGACAGTTGCTTCTAAACTAGGCAACAGTAATAGACTGTATTCACTGCTAATGACTATTTTACTATCACTGATAACAATCACTATCTCAGTAGCACTGGTGCTTTACAGCTTGACAAAGAAACACTTTTATATTCAAAGAGCAGGTATTAACCCATTTAAAACTGTCTACAAAGTTCTCAAGTACTCTTGGAAGCACAAGGTCCCTGAGCGTCGCAGTGCCTTCACCTACTGGGAGGAGGATATTCCACGCCGTATTGACCTGGGAAAGAACAAGTATGGAGGACCATTCACCAATGAGGAGGTGGAGGACACCAAGACATTCCTACGCATCCTACCACTCCTCCTGTGTCTGTTTGGATACCATCTAGCAGGAGATGGCTACTCTGCTCCAATACAGCTCCAGAGGACCAGCTGTCCTTCACTACCAGTACTGCTACTGATCGTGTACAATCCACAACACATTCCCATTCAAGTAGCATTGGTCGGTATACCACTGTATCGACTGGTGATGGTTAGAATCATTCAAAAAATCAATTCCACTCAAATGCTCACTAAAATGTGGACAGGTCTATACTTCTCTCTTCTGCAAATTGTAGTTCAAATAGTCATTGTTGTCACATATGACTTCTGTATAGAACAGTCTAACACACAGTCAAACATCTTCTTCCGGGACAACAGAATGTGCTTTAACATCAGTATAACAGATCAAACTGCGAACAGCCAAGTTGATAACACCTACTTGTGGTTCATCATCCCTCAGCTTCTCAATGGTCTCTCTTCTCTGCTTGTCTCCATGACAGTGTTTGAGTTCATCTGTGCCCAGGCTCCTCGCACTACCCAGGGGCTGTTCATTGGTCTGTGGTATGCCACCTTCAGCATCAGGTACCTAGTAGTAGGCATTCTAGACAATCTCATCATTGAGAGGAGGTCATGGCTGATCTGTGAGGGAGTCAAGGGCTTTCTGATCCTTGTGTCTCTGGTGTTGTTCTCATGTGTGTCCAGACGTTACCACTACCGACAGCGAGACGAGATAGTCAATGTGCAGGGAATGATTGAGGATGTTCATGAGAGGTGGTTAGACCAGGAGGAGGAATATATGCAAGAAAGAAGAGCTTTTTGTCAAAAGTATTATACATAATTGATATTATAACCATACAAAGAGTGAACATGTACAATTTAACATCAGTGGTGTCGCATTAGTAATCTGCATCATACATACCACATTGAATATTTGTCTAACAAAATCTTTGTTGGGTGCATGATCAGCATTTTAGCTCAGCAGGGCAGCACCAGAAGAGTTCGCAAATTATGAACATAACACACAAACCTGTTGACTGTCTTACAGCATGGCAGCATGAAGACAAAGCCCATCACCCAATCTCTACTGTACATTCTTTAGACTAGCAAGCATATCAGATAGGATCAAAGTGGATTCACGTGGGTGGTATGTACAAGGAGCTGGAACGTTGCTTTTTATAAGTAATGACGTGTGATATAGTTAACAGCAGTGTTACTCGGTCGTAAAAGCCAAATGAGGCTGGTCTCCTCATCATCTATTGTTTCTAGCTCAACTGTCACCTTCAGCTCAAAAGATGTTGAACAATTCCTCCATGATTTGCATTGAAGGAGTCACACGAGTTGTACAACACGATGTCAAAATTACGTTTGCTTTCAATTTTGATGTTAAAAAATCAACTTTGAACATTCTGTAAACAGCTGTATTGAGCTGGGTGGGTAGTACTCCTGTGGCTCTTGCTGGAAAGATCACCAGCTTGATTGAAAACACTTGCTGCTCAGGAAGATACATGTACTTACGAGGACATTGTGTGAGATACAATATTAGCAGACAATTAGCAACCAGTGGCGAATACTGCCGGTAAACAGTCAATAACGATTTTACTATTGTTAAAATGGCACCTTACACTGGATTGCATAAATCATTACAATAGTTGCACTAATAGCGAAAGGACCAACTCCTTGTAAGCACACATGAATGATGAGAGATATGTTCAAAATTGTTATGGTCGTCACCTCTGTGTGGCGTACTCTGACTGAACTATTAGGGTTGGTTGTCACAATGCTGTGCGTGGTCCTATCTGTCTCATTCAGTTGTATTGTCATTGTCTCACTAGCACTATATATATTTATGTATTGTGCATAAAGAGACAGACTTTTTATCCCCTCCGACATAATGAAGAGGTAAAACTGAAAACAGAAAGGTGAGCCAAAGAGATTGTGTGTGCAACGATGACAAATCAATTCAGTACAGTTGATTTTAGAAGCAAAGCATGTAGCATTTTCAAAAAAAAAACTTTATACGTAAGCTACAAAAGCAGTCACAGATTGCATCCAAGACACGATCAACACAAGACACGATCAACACGAGACACGATCAACACGAGATGAGATTACGCAGCTCTCAAGTTGTGATCATCTGCTACCTTCTCCTGCAGCTGATAAACTTTAGACACTTGAACGTTCAAATAATAGGAACTACACTCTTGTCACATTTGACAAGTTGTTGTGTGGGAGGAGTGCTCTTCTTCCTCTACCCACTGCTGGGTCATCTGGCTGATGTCTACCTGACCAGGTATCGTGCACTGACATCTGGTATGGTCATTATCATTAATAGTATTCTGTACATCGCTGTGTACGTGATTGCTAATGGAATAGCATATGCTGCATTTGATTCAAATGTTCTAGAAAATGGCAAAATGCATTTAACCGCAGTGATCATACCAGGCTATATACTCTTTATACTCGGGCAGGGCTTATTCGAAGCTAATGGAATTCAGTTTGGATTGGATCAACTACTAGAGGCTCCCACACCAAAACTGATTGCCTTCATCCACTGGTACTACTGGGCTCAAAGTGTTGGACAGACAATTTTTTATGAGTCCACTGCTATTTTGATAGTTGTATTAAGTGCATTCGACAAAAGATCTGTATTAGATCGAACCATCGGTATAGGCATTCTAGTACCAATAATCATCATCTCCTTAGTAACATTGGTGCTGCATTGTGTGTCAAAGAAGCATTTCTACATTCAGAAAGCAGGTCTCAATCCATTCAAGAATATCTACAAAGTGCTCAAGTACTCTTGGAAGCACAAGGTCCCTGAGCATCGCAGTGCCTTCACCTACTGGGAGGAGGATATTCCACGCCGTATTGACCTGGGAAAGAACAAGTATGGAGGACCATTCACCAATGAGGAGGTAGAGGACACCAAGACATTCCTACGCATCCTACCACTCCTCCTGTGTCTGTTTGGATACCATCTAGCAGGAGATGGCTACTCTGCTCCAATACAACTCCAGAGGACCAGCTGTCCTTCACTACCAGTACTGCTACTGATTGTTGGCAATCCACAACATTTGACTGCTCTTGTCACAGTGGTGGGTATACCACTGTATCGACTGGTCATCATCAAAATAATAACAAAAGTTAAATCTATTCAAATGCTCACTAAAATGTGGATAGGTCTATACTTCTCTCTGCTTCAAATTGTCTGTCAAATAATCATAGTTGTAAACTATGACTACTGGTTAGAACAATCCAACACAGTATCAGAGCTATTCTCTCGAGACAACAGAGAGTGCTTTTACATCAGAACAAGCAATCAAACTGTCGACTACCCAGTTGACAACACCTACTTGTGGTTCATCATCCCTCAGCTCCTCAATGGTCTCTCTTCTCTGCTTGTCTCCATGACAGTGTTTGAGTTCATCTGTGCCCAGGCTCCTCGCACTACCCAGGGACTGTTCATTGGTCTGTGGTATGCCACCTTCAGCATCAGGTACCTAGTAGTAGACATTCTAGACAATCTCATCATTGAGAGGAGGTCCTGGCTGATCTGTGAGGGAGTCAAGGGCTTTCTGATCCTGGTGTCTCTGGTGCTGTTCTCATGTGTGTCCAGACGCTACCGCTACCGACAGCGAGACGAGATAGTCAATGTGCAGGGAATGATTGAGGACACTCATGAGAAGTGGTTAAACCAAGAGGAGGAGTATATGCAAGAACAAAGTGCAATTCTCCAAAACTACCGTGTGTATGATTCCTAGTACTAAAATATGCTTGACTTCAGTTGACAGCTAATAAGCATACGAATTACAACACTAAATGTTTCAGCTTCTTTAGTATCCCTTGTATGATTTCACATCACTCATCACATTTGTCATGTTCCAAACCCTCACCTACTACGTACTTTCTCATTTTACGCACACATAACAAAATATTTATTAGTATAATAACTGTATAATTACTACACAGTCTAAATTTTAATGGTTGCTGCAAACTATTGGGTGGTTTGCTGTAAGATGGCTACT
This sequence comes from Haliclona indistincta, assembly GCA_964017065.1. Lineage (NCBI taxonomy): Eukaryota > Metazoa > Porifera > Demospongiae > Haplosclerida > Chalinidae > Haliclona > Haliclona indistincta. The sequence continues at coordinate 6,603,124 of OZ024786.1, forward strand.
ACCTGAGGACAGCGTGAGTACTCACAACAAGGTGTGCAGGCATATGAAGTAATCAGCCAACGCTGTACGCTTTTTGATAACATTCTACAAATCCCAATGCTGTTTTGCAATACAAATCAAACCTACAAATAGCTAGGAAGCCAAATATAGTATGTTGTCCTCAGAGATGTCATAAAGGGCGGCTGGACGGGGCGACTATAAAGAAAATTCACACCTACACCAACACACAGAAATTGACTACCAATGAGGATTCTGCGTGGGTGCTCAGAGAACTCTGCATGGGTGCTCAGAGGACTGTGCGTGGGTGTATCAAAGGCACCGCCTGTTCTATAATTTCCATAATGTGAACGGTTGGAAAAATATAGCACGGGCAGAGAAGTTATAGCACGGTAGGCGGAGACTCGACATCAAGCAAAATTCACCCAGGCAGCGGGCACAAAGATCCAGCGACAGTGGTAGGCCATCATGCTACAAACCAGTAAAAGCACCTTATGTGCATGCAATACTAGAATTATTGCGCTCGGGTGTTGGTCTCGACGCTGGTACAGCATTCAGCTTCACATCGTGCCGTATCACCATCTTGACCACACCCCTCGCGCGTATTGCACTCACAGTGGTGCCAGCTAGTACTGGCGAGTGTCATGGAGTTTTCACTGTTCAGACTAATAATCATAATAATTATGTCGTGCTTGTATTTCAGTTTCAAGTCAAACACTGTTTGTTTATCAAACCATATCTTGTTATTGTTACTGCTAGAGTGGACATACTTGGATGATCCAGTTCTAGCTCTTGTTTTAAAAACCTCGGCAGAATATTTAATGTTCAGTCATCACAACAAACAACAATTTCACAGGGTAGAGGGAAGGTCCCATAGTCTTAGTGATCAACTTTATAATAATATATAATACTATTTGCTGCTTGTTTTGATATAGAGAAGTAACTAGTGCATCGAACGTTTACCTAAAAAGGTAAGGAAGGAATGCCCTTTTCAGTTTTGATGCTTAAACTAATATTTGTCTTTCAATTTCAACAAACACACACTTCATATAGTCAACACAGCTAGCACAAATCAGTTTAAACAAGACAAGATGAAGCTATGCAGCTCTTTGGTCGTGATCGTAGTCTGCTGTATAATAGTACAAATTCTCAACTACAGGTACCTACGATACTTACTTTTTGAAACTGAAGTAACTGCTCGAATTGGTTTAATCACCATTCAAGGAATAGGATACTTATCCTACCCACTGCTGGGTCATCTGGCTGATGTCTACCTGACCAGGTATCGTGTAACAAAACTTGGCTTAACAATTGTCAATGGCGGCATACTGTACAGTACAGTGTGTGAAATTATTTACACAATTGTAAAGAATGTTTGTGGATATCAGATACCTTCTGTAGTGGCCGTGCTAGGTATCTGCCTCAGTATAGTTGGAATAGGCTTGTTTGAATCCAATGCAATTCAGTTTGGACTGGATCAACTACTAGAGGCTCCCACACCAAAACTGATTGCTTTCATCCACTGGTACTACTGGGCTCAAAGTGTTGGACAATTGATTACTTTCTACACATTTACTAGTGTTGCAGTTGCTGTCTATGAACTAGGCAAAGAGGACGAATTCTATATTACAGAAACTGCTTACATGGCATTGTTGGCCATCCTTTACTTAGTAACACTGGTCCTGTATTGTGTGTCAAAGAAACTTTTCTACATTGAAAAAGCAGGTCTCAACCCATTCAAGAATATCTACAAAGTGCTCAAGTACTCTTGGAAGCACAAGGTCCCTGAGCGTCGCAGTGCCTTCACCTACTGGGAGGAGGATATTCCACGCCGTATTGACCTGGGAAAGAACAAATATGGAGGACCATTCACCAATGAGGAGGTGGAGGACACCAAGACATTCCTACGCATCCTACCACTCCTCCTGTGTCTGTTTGGATACCATCTAGCAGGAGATGGCTACTCTGCTACAATACAGTTTCAGAGGACCAGCTGTCCTTCACTACCAGTACTGCTACTGATTGTCGGCAATCCACAACATTTGACTGCTCTTGTCACAGTGGTGTGTATACCACTGTATCGACTGATAATTAAAGTTTGGCCTAAGCAAATGCAAATGCTTACCAAAATGTGGATAGGTCTGTACTTCTCACTAGTGCAAGTAGTCGTGTATATCACAGTGGGCATCAATCACGATACATCACATTGGCAAAACAAACAATCACATATTATAGGGACTGACCTAAATAATTACTCAAGTTGCTTCGAACTCTTTACAAACTACAGTCAACTTAACTATCCAGTTGATAACACCTACTTGTGGTTCATCATCCCTCAGCTCCTCAATGGTCTCTCTTCTCTGCTTGTCTCCATGACAGTTTTTGAGTTCATCTGTGCCCAGGCTCCTCGCACTACCCAGGGGCTGTTCATTGGTCTGTGGTATGCCACCTTCAGCATCAGGTACCTAGTAGTAGGCATTCTAGACAATCTCATCATTGAGAGGAGGTCATGGCTGATCTGTGAGGGAGTCAAGGGCTTTCTGATCCTGGTGTCTCTGATGCTGTTCTCATGTGTGTCCAGACGCTACCGCTACCGACAGCGAGACGAGATAGTCAATGTGCAGGGAATGATTGAGGATATTTATGAGAGGCAACTAGCTCAGCATCAAGACTATCTTGATGAACAAGAGAACGAACTGTTAAAGAACACAACTAGTAACTATAACTCTTTTCCAGAAACATGATCATATTAAGCATTGATGCGGCTTGTATTATACTCCAACAAATCAAGAACCTGAAGTTTTCTTTTGTGGCCTTTAAGTATAAACATACCAATATAATTATTGGGTGCTTTTTTTAGTGTGACGTATATTGTAAATTACTGACTTCTGCTAAATGTTGACTCGTCTTCATAATTAACACCATAAATAACTTCCGTTTCAGTGCAGTAAATTAATAAGCACTCTTCAAAAACATAGTTGCTGGAGCTAAATTACAAACAACCTCGCCTGCAAAAATCATCATTGCTATCCTTGTATGTTCCAACATAATTAGAAGTTTGCATACTGTTATCATAGTAATTCATTTAAATAAATCTCCATCAAGATCGTTCGTAATTACCCGTGCACAGCATGTGCTAGGGTTATGCGTTTGTGTCCGTTTATCTATGTGCACGTATATATGTGTGTCGTCAAAAAACACGCCTGTTTGCTTCTTACCCCTCGAAGACATTTTTTGTGCTGGCAAGCCTTGCTAGAGCAGCTAATCTATGGCTTTCTAAAGCTATGTGTCCTTGTAAGAGCAATTTAAGTCATTGTGGGTGTGTCACCCAACCTCCTATCCATATCGTCATCCTGGCCTGCACTCAGTCTCACATGTACTATACGTCAAAGCCGTGGTTAAACTTCTTGAGGCCTTTGATCATAAGGTATCAGTCATTCTTGAGGCCTTCTGTGATAAGCCAATCAACTGTTAGTCTGTTAGTGCATGTATGGTAGCTATGCTATCATCTATTTATCTGGAGCTGTCTATGGACTAGCTGTTGCAGTAATCTTGTTTATTACTCAGCTCAGCACACGGTAAGTGTTCATTAGAACTCTAGTTATATAAAAGCATTGTAGTAGTTATGCTTTCTGTCTGTCGCAAGCATAATGTTGAAACAATACTCTCTGAAAGAATACGATTCAGGAGCAAATGAACAGAAGAAGTGATAATTGATGATGTACTTCCGCTAACATGCTATTATTTTGCATAATCGCAGCGAGCGATCACGAGTTGCACGCTGTTCTCGGCACCTTCAAGGGTCTAACCTGCTTTGTGTAGTATAACTAGCACCAACAATGCATTTGTAGCATTCTCTGTCGTTACGCTAAAAGAATCCAGCAGAATCCAGCTTGGAACGTATTGATCACACACACACAAACGTACGCGGCACATAAACAATGAAACACAGAAACTTCCAAATATGGAAGTGCTGACACTTGTGAAAAATTATACTCAGTTGGCACTCGCGAACAGTTGCCAGTTGCACACTCCTTCTGATCATGCGCTCCTGGTAAACACGATAGCCTAAAAAAAACATTTTCTCCCACAGCAGTAAGACAAATAATAACTTGTCGTGACACAATGGTATACATAGCGCTCAGCGTACATACTAAATGACCAAGTACTGGTGTATAATAATACTGATCCCGTGAGATAAGGGTATGCTCTGTAAGGTATGAATACACACGCTATTTTCGAAAACAAACAATTGAGATATTGTACTCCCACATCAAAACATACCGTCGCTGTTGATAACAACAAAGGAGAGTGCTTTCAATTCGAATACCGTTCAGTTGATGCATGATGAAGCTACGTGCCTCGCAAGCTGTGATCATCTGCTGCATACTAGTACAACTAGTGAACCTAAGACACCTCAACTATCTACTAGTTGAAGCTCACAACACAGCACGTTTCGTTCTCATCGGATTGCAGGGAGTAGCTTTCCTATCCTACCCACTGCTGGGTCATCTGGCTGATGTCTACCTGACCAGGTATCGTGCACTGAAGTGGGGTTTAGTGATTATAATCGGCAGTGCTGGATATCTGACAGTGCTTGTGTTTGCTAATGCAATAGCATATGGTATATTTAATTCAAGGATCTTTCAAGATGGTATAGTGCCAGTTGCGCTTATACCCGGGCTAGCACTTGCTATTGTTGGAGTAGGACTGTTTGAAGCTAACGCTATTCAGTTTGGACTGGATCAACTACTAGAGGCTCCCACACCAAAACTGATTGCCTTCATCCACTGGTGTTTCTGGGGTCAAAATGTAGGTGAATTGATTATTTTCTACGCTACTACCTGCCCGAAAACTATTCTCGCAATATTCCACAACAAACACGACCACATACTTGTTATTGTGCTAACTGCAATATTCATTCTGTTAGCTGTCATTTACTCAGTGACACTGGCCCTGTACTGCGCATTCAAGAAGTACTTTTCCATTCAGAAAGCTGGTTTCAACAACCCATTTAAAAACACCTATAATGTGCTCAAGTACTCTTGGAAGCACAAGGTCCCTGAGCATCGCAGTGCCTTCACCTACTGGGAGGATGATATTCCACGACGTATAGACTTTGGAAAGAACAAGTATGGAGGACCATTCACGAATGTGGAAGTAGAGAAAGTCAAGACATTCCTACGCATCCTACCACTCCTCCTGTGTCTGTTTGGATATCAACTTGCTGGCGATGGTATCTCTGCTCCAATACAGCTCCAGAGGACCAGCTGTCCTTCATTACCAGTACTGCTAATGATTATGTACAATCCTCAACACCTTCCTGCCTTATTAATGGTGGTGGGTATACCACTGTATCGACTGGTCATCATCAAGTTAATACCAAAAGTTGAAACTATTCAAATGCTCACTAAAATGTGGGTGGGTCTATACCTCTCATTGGTTCAAGTAGTCTTGTATATCATAGTGGTAGTCAACAACAACGACTACACACAAGAACCGCACCACTCACACATATTAGGACCGAATGTAACCAGCCGTGAAACCTGCTTCAATATCAGGACGAGCCATCTTCTTGATCCACCAGAGGACTATTTATTGAGAGAACCAATTGATAACACCTACTTGTGGTTCATCATCCCTCAGCTCCTCAATGGTCTCTCTTCTCTGCTTGTCTCCATGACAGTTTTCGAATTCATTTGTGCCCAGGCTCCTAATTTCACCCAAGGGTTGCTCATTGGTCTGTGGTATGCCACCTTCAGCATCAGGTTGCTAATAATAGATGCTATGAACTTTTTCATCGCTGAGAGGAGGTCATGGCTGATCTATGAAGGAGTGAAGGGGTTTCTGATACTGACGTCTCTGGTGCTGTTCTCGTGTCTATCTAAATGCTATCGTTACCGACAGCGAGATGAGATAGTCAACGTGCAAAGTATCATTGAAGACATCTATGACAGAAGAATATCAAGCCGTGAAGAGTATCTTGCAGAACTAGAATACGAGAATTAGACAATAAGTATTTTGAGTCACGCAAGTTTTACAAACTGACACACACGATGCAGTACATATTCTAAAAACAGGATTTTAGACGCTTTAATTTTGAGAGACTGTGTGCAACTCAAAACAAGAATTTAAGTACGTTCAGACAATTTGTACTACATACACAAGTTAGATCATCAATATCTATTTTTAATGTTCAAAGTCAATTTTCTTTTTTTGTTCAAAGTAAAGTTTCCGCACCCAAATCACTGACTGACCATAGAGACAAGATAATGTAGACTTAAAGCGCGACTGTCTGCAGAGCAATTAATACTGTTTCTGATATTATTAGACACAGCGCAGGAGACTGTAACAGTGCATGTTATGATGTTAGTGACATTTATTTCTTTACTTTGACATTGTATTCACAACTATCCCAAAGTCAAAGATAGTCGACTGATCCCAATACAAAACAAAATAGTCACATGCACAACACAGCTAATTGTCAATATCTGAGCAATTGTCTCAGAACATCAACAATTAAAATTAAGTTACTTTCGAAAGACAAGCAGAGTGTGACTTTTTTCGGCTTTGGAAAATTGATTTGAGTCAAATTTGTATTTTAATAGTTGACACTCATAATTTTTTATATAGACAAATTTTTGTGACGTATTGATCATTGTTGCAACCATAGCAACAGCAAAATAAGGCTGGACGATAATGTAACAGTACACAATACATAGGTTGACTAATGTGTATCATAATCATCTTGAAAGCATCACAAACACACACATGTGTACAGTTTCAATTTACGCAAAGCACACACTGTGTATGTGTCAAGCCTAGTTAAGTTTTCTCAAATTTCGCTAGCTAGCAATACAGTTACTGTCGCAAACTCTTGCATTCCGTATTCAATAGGGCATGAACTATTGATCGTGTAAACATACGGTTTGTACATGATACTTACCTTGCAACATACATAATAACACACACACAGTACATGTAGCAGTGAGGTCATGAGTCTCACTATAAACATGGATTTGGTACAAACACTCCCACTATACTAGAATATCTTATGAATGCTCGGGACAAGCTTGAGTTGATTTTTTACACGTTTCATACTAAGCAATACAGTTTGCTCTTAATACTAGATACAATCAAGCCATTGTACTTTACATGCTCAGTTAACAATAAACTTAGTTAATATAGTTTCAATACACTTAGTAAATTGTTAGTTTCAATATCTACATAAAGGTTTTCTAAGTTATTATGCTCTGCGAAAAAAATACCACCAACGCGTTTATGATTGGAGCAAAGCTGAAATAACAAAAAAGACGTTGTGACCTCAGACTTGCCCCGGCAACAGTAATGTGTGTTAACAGTAATGTGTGTTTTATCATGAATACCTGGCCCTGATTGAACCATATAGCATCGACCACACCCTCCACTGCAGAGTCAAGATCAGCTGAATCATACACGATAAATGGACTCTTCCCTCCCAGTTCAAGACTGAGCTTCACTCCAGTGCCAGCTGTTGCTTTGCGCAGTAACTGACCAACCTGGAGAAAGAGACAATAAGTATTAGTCAAAGCACAGTTGGAGTGCTGTATGGTAGTTAAAGCATGAGGGATTGGGTCGAGAGGCTCATACAGCATGAGGTGAAGCTGTGAAGAGGTACAGCACGAGTGCTGTGTCTGCCTCGAAACCCAATCCCACGATTGCTTTAACTTTATAGTTTATACAGCACGAAAAACCATGCTTCAACTGATTTAGAGCATACCTCGGTCAAAGATATTCGGTTGCGTGAGTTGAAAATGACGCAAAGCGTGTTCACCACCATCTTAGCGCAATAAATGCCTGAGTGTGCAATACGGGATTTATAGCACGAGCGGCGTCTTTGATCTTTGACCTACGTATCCTTTAAAATATACATAACAAGTTTTATAGGTATACATACATATACATAACAAGTTTAAAAATTGCGCTAGACATGTTGTTGCAATCCCTCGCATTTTCCGTACCAAAGGTATGAAATAAACAATAGTGTACATGTACAGTTTGTACAGTATACTCCAAACCTTACAGCAAAATACCTCCATGAAATTATTTTTTGTCCAAATACCTCGACGTCTAACAAACAGAGTGTGGCGTAAGGACCATGGCAGTGTTTTTGATAAGGCAAATTGGCGTGCAACTGGGCCATGGTCCACTGCTCAGTCACATTACAAATACCTTTAAAGCGGCCTTCTGTGCACTATACATGCAATAATTAATATCAATAAATTGACCTCAATTGACTTTTATTGATCATGTAACTAGACACGCTGTGCTGCTAGCCATGAGCAAGAAACGACATGTAGCTGCAACCGGTTTACGCCGACTGGATAGTTATTTTGATTCATCTGGCTCCTCATCAGTGTCTAGTAGTATTGGAAACGACGAGAGCGAAGTCAACCAAGCCACCCGTCACAACATGATCAACAACAGAGTCGGAATTATTACTGCGATGGAAGTTACTATTCCCTTGGGTCGATTTTGAAGATGGACGAATCCTAAATCCAGGAACAGACTAAGGTGCAAATCATCTCGACCAGCTTCTACGACTATGGATGAAACTCTCCAGAGACACTTGATTTCCCGTTAAGAATGGCATATAAGTATGAGTAATGGAATGCATTGAAACAAAGAAGATATGTTGTACAGAACATCGCTGTCCTGATTCAGTTGGCAATTTTTTTTTTGATTTTGTATCTTTTGCTATCAATACAGTTTTGTAAATTTGTTTTGTCGTTTTGATTGCGCACATAGACTAGAACTTTGGACCAAATTATGCACTGCCCAAATTCTTATCAAAAACCCTGGACCATGGACTATTCTATATTGTGAGTATGATGCAATCACTACGTGTACTCTGCTGCTATATCTTCATTTTGAGTTTGGCTACATCGTGCTCTATCTGTACGCCATATTACAAGTCACACTAACGTTACACAGTGGCAGCGGTCAACGTAAAGTGTTCATTTGGACAGCCAGTTTCTCTAACACATAGTCAGCAAAGAAGGAATAGAGACAGACCCACAGAAGACAGCTGCCCTCAGATCAATGCCCACTCCTACGAATGTCAGCGAATTGTGAAGATTTTTTTGAATGGCGAACCAGTTTGGAAAGTTTTCCTCTCCGAAAGTTGTCCACCTCGGAAACTAAATGTTCCGAGCAGTCCGAACAAGAACTGGCAACGATCAAGAACTGGCTCCGACCAACAAACAAGACCTGTGAGGGGAGATCCAGGAACTATTCTATAGTTGTGCCATTGAGTGTATGATGTAATCATTATCTGTACTCTGCTCCTATTTAATTATTATAATCATTTGAGTTTTGCTACCTAAGTACGCCATATTACAAGTCACGCTAACGCTACACAGAGCAAGGTACGTTTTACTCTAGAACACTTCAAAGTGATGATTGAAGCTCAACTAAGGAAACGTGGGGCTAAGACATAAGCCCAACCTCTCCCAATGCACACGTGATTGTGACACATGGCAAGCAGTACAATATTATCTCAACGAAATTGAAAACTTGATCAACCGAATCCATTTTAGATATTAAACTTGTAGAAGATGTAGGAGAATCAAGTAAACGCCAGAGATTTGGAAAGTGAAACAAGTCAAGAAGTCAGGGTTAAAGAATAATTCAGGTATCTACTACATTTGATTGCTGAAACATCATACTTTCCCACTAACCACGATTGTTGTCCAAATATAAGTGGCATCAGGAGCGCATAATGAGAGTGTGCGCGGTAAGAAGGCAGGAGCGGGACACTCCCACGCACTTGATTAAAAATTGTACCTCCACACATGATGGCCGTGTTTCTAAAGATAGACTTGTGATGGTCGACGGTACGCGTACGTACAGTTTCGTATTGGATGGACTCTAGCCTTCTAGAAGGTAAGAAGCAGCTTTATACTATCCCAGGACAATCATGCTTGTCTGCCAGCTCGAGTAGATACTGTTAAAGCAAGAAACGAGTCGAATCCGTGATGGTGGGCCGTCATGCTGTTCTCTACAGCTGGTATACGAGCACGTGGAGATCGTCTGCGCATCATCGCGGATGTAGAAAGCTTCTACGAGCTGTTGCTTACCTCAAGGAGCCTCTAACAGCCAAGTTCCATCCAATACGAAACTGTACGTACGCGTACCGTCGGCCATCACAAGTCTATCTTTAGAAACACGGCCATCATGTGTGGAGGTGCAATTTTTAATCAAGTGCGTGGGAGTGTCCCGCTCCTGCCTTCTTACCGCGCTCACTCTCATTATGCGCTCCTGGTGGCATGGACACTGCCACTGCCACTAGTATTGCTGAGCTAACATCAGGTGCAGCTCTACTCCTGGTTGTCTCCTTCTATCTTCTCCTTTCCTCTTGCAGAGAGCAGCAGTTAATAGCAGCTAGCTGAGCAGAGCCTGCAAACGCAAAAGTTTGAATACGAAGAGAAGATGACAAAGCTGCAGCAGCAGGTATTAGAAGAACTGAAGAAGACGCAGACAGAGAAAGTGAGCTGAAGGAGATTTGTAAGTTCTAAAGTACATGATATCAAAGTTCTTATCAAATTTGAAAACATCACTTCATATTATTCAAGCAAGGCAAGTTCTCAGAGGTGTGAAATGGCAAGATCAAAATGTGCGGAATATTTCAATGTTGTGTATGTCTTATCTCTTCTGTAGCCAATTCTTCTCTAGCCAACAAACTAGTTGAAGATTTTTTACGTGAAGAAAATATTTTGATCGATAGAAATTGTGAAGTACGTCTAAAAAGAGCTGTATGTCAACATCTGTCAAATCCAGATTTCACCACATTTACTATAAGACTTGCTATTAGGTTCCAATCTGAAACTGATACAAAACATTTCTTACAGTATTACGAGGTTAGTTACATTACCCTTTTTGTAAATATCATTATCAGCACCACATCACTTCAGATTATTCAGCAAGGAAAGAGCATCATGATTGTGTCTGTCGATGATAACTCAAAGAGTCCCAACAAGGAATACCTCAGAGAGTCATTTAAACCACATGTCAAGTGATTACATAATTATTTGCAAAGAGTGTTACTCTCAGGTCCAGATGCACTTGGGTAAATGTTAAAATGGTGGCACATTGTACATTTAAACAGCTTTAACAAAGTAGAGTATAAAGAAGTTAGACGTCTGTGTCTAGCGAGAATCGACGAAACCACCTAGGATTTGATAGAGATGTTACCTCCGAGAGCATTTCGGATATTCAAGCACAAGAAAAGTATTGCACATCCCCAGAGCAAAAAGCAACCCTACTTTTGATTCACTTCTAATACTAAACAATACAGTTCATCTTTTTCAAATCGCCATCGATCATGTCAAACTATAACATATCCTCATGTGATTCGACTGACTTACTGGACAAGTGTCATTAAAGAAATGAAAATAATACAAAGTTGAAGTTCGTAGTCATGACATTGCCGGTTTCTCTTCCATTGTCTGCTTTTGAATCGGGTACGGTGTCATCCCTCGCTGTGCTATTCAGGAAATTGGACAATTCAAAAAGGTTTGTAATTTCTATACCAACTACAGTAACACTTTAATTTTATTATGGCATACATGTTCAGATTGGAAATCCGAACTGAAAGATGACACATTGAAATTATAAACTCTAGCTTGGTAGCAGCAGTTCTTCAGCAAATGGAACAGTTTTCTTTTGATTGCCTTGATAATACCTTGTCAGTCTCGAAAGTATCACTATTGCTTGATACAAGTTGTGTGTGCGTGGGGAATCAAGACGACAGTTTCCTTTACGAATGCTTCGATGTTCACCGACCAGAAAACTGGAACAAATGGAGCAAGCGTTTTGAACAGTTCAGAGTTGCGTCAGGGCTGTCTGGTGCTATCAGTACCTACCTGACAAATGTTCGTAAAGGTGTCTTGAAAGATCAAACTGCTAAGATAACCAAAGTATAATATTATGAGAAGGTAGCATTAATATTCTTTCACATTTTAGGAACAAACACTATCGTTGTTAATTCAGAAAGAATGGCCGCTCCTTCTATATTTCATGTCCAATGTGATGTTCTCGTCGACGCTTCCAAATCATCCAGCCTATGTGTTAAATGCACTCAGTAGAAGATGTTCTTGCAAAAGGAGTGAAAAGAATTGGGGATCGTACACATCCTCAGTCACACACCTACATGTCTTTGACTACACCTGAGAAACACCAACGTCACATCGGCCCCACCCCCATCCGGTCAAGCTGCTGCTGTAGCTAGCGCCACTGCTACAGGTCTGGCTGCTCTTCAAACTATAAGAAACGCCAGACTATCTCATACGACAGGGACATAATTTGTCTGCCACAAAATATGGAAGAAAAGAAGATACCGTATAGCCGGTTATTTTCGATGGTCAAATATTTCGTTAGTAAAATTTTAGATTGGATCTAATTTTCGATACTCACTCGCCGTTCGAAAATAAAATCCAGGCTAAAATTTATTACCCTTCGCTTCATCTCAAACTCAATGGCGTCGACCAGTCGGGCGTCGAATTGTTGGAGAACTGTATATAGTCGTTAAACCACCGTTCAGCCACGTTTTATGATTGTTAAATGGAACCACAGAGTCGAAGATAAGTTGCTGTACCGCGGTGTCCGCCTTTTCGCTTATCGTGCGAGTAGTCTCTCGTGTGCAGCAGTGCGTATGGCAGACATTTCTCTAACAGAGGCGCTTGGCATTCAGTTCACTGCTATCGCTGCTCGCTGCTACCGTCAGATTCTGGTAAGAAGCGTTGGAAGCGGGCTCTAGCCTCGATATTTTCGCATGTGACTGCGCAAGAAAATTTGGGTGCTCATAATTTTTGGTATGGTTCAAATTTTCGTGGATTTAATTTTCGAACGGTAGTCGGTGATCGAAAATTAAATCCAGTCGAAAATAACCGGCTATACGGTATTCCCTATCCTCAAGGAAAGTATCGAACTGAGCTTGGAAGAAAGGGGTTAGTGGGCAAGGTACATCTTACTTAGTGGTGCTAGCTGCAGTAGCTTGACCGGATGGGGGCGGGGTCTTAGGTGGACTGCTGTTGTCCAGCGAGAACGGGCCCTACCAAGGCCGATGACAATGCCTGGATCAGATCCATGAACCATGAAGGTATACAGTCGGCGGAACACGGATGGAGCACATTGAGTATGAGAAGGCATTAGAAGGACAACAAGGCAGCCCATGACACCTAAAGGTTCGAATATAGAATATTGTGCACAGCAAATGACAGAGCTGATCTGCTCAGATGCCTAGCACTTCTCTACTGTGGATGATGCTGAATTTACACGACTGGTACGTCAAATTAGAACCGAATCTGTGTTCCATTCCATCTCTACACTTCTGAGACTCAAAAAGCAGCAGTGTGAGCAAAGGGTAAGAGAGGTTGAACATGCCTCCCTCACTCCACTAGTTCTCCAGCTACTGGAGGTATGGCTAAAGAGGCAACTGTGTTCTACAAGAGACTAGCTCATCGCCTCTCCTCAAAATGGGATCAGCCTTACAGCAAGACCCTCTTTTGGCTTCGCAGTCGAATCACATTATCTTTACCGTGGCCTGCAATTCAGTGAATCTGAGGAGCCCGCTCGAGTGTCAGACATGCTGCCAGACCCCTCCACCAATGGATCTGGTCAGCTCTGAACCACTGACTAACTCTTGACTGTCATTGTTATCACTGTATTTCTTTAGAGATCATCCATATAAATATTAATCAATCTTCTGTTATTATTCTGTTGTTTTTATTTTAAAATGCTTTAGCTCTCAAAAAAACTGTCTTTGATGACAAAGTGCTTCTTACTTATTTTATGTGCAAGATTTTACATGAAAAATAAGTGCTGATGGGCTCTTCTCTCTCCTTCTGGTCCTGGTCAAAGTAGTCTAGGGTCAAAGTAGTCTAGGGTTATTCGGACAATTATTATCATTATTATTCATATGTATGCATTGATTGATTGAATGAGCACGTTTTTGAAAGAGAACAGTTTGTGCTGCATAACTTGTATCCGCGCGTATCCGCCTGAGCAGATCGGTTCTGAACCAGAAAAAGATAGTAAATGGTCCTTCGAACCGGATGTAGGAGCCACTAAGCAAAAAGAAAAGGATGCGCGGAGGCCATCGGACGTCCTTGAAGAAACTTGTACAGCAAGTCACCGATGCCGTGGACGACCATGCCGGCGGCGATCCCACAAAGAACAGACGCCTCGCACAACTCAAGATCAGTGTGGAGGACAAGCTAGCGACTCTGAAGAATCTAGATTCGGAGATCTTAGATGGGCTTACAGAGAACACCGGCATAAGCGAAGATGCCATAGCCGAGGAGGTCGAACAAGCCGACGCTATCAAGGAGCTAGCTTATGGAGCGATTGTAGCCATCGATGAGATTTTCAAGCCAGAAGCTACTGTCAGTTTGCCGTCGCCAAGCACAGTACACACAGTAGACGTGAAAAGGGTCAAAGCTACTCAAAGGGTGGTCTTAGTCTATTCACCTTCATTCACAAGCAGCTTATATTAGCTCTGTCAGCTCTTGTGCTGTCCTGACACACCCATTTAGTCATATCGCCTAATCTCATATTCAGCTGGTTGTACCACACTCATCTGATAACATCAGAATTGGATGAGCTTGATCGTTGTAAAGTCAATTGATTCATGGTTGTAACAGATAATGCAGCCAACATGAAGAGTGCCTTCCAAATTACTGTTGATAGTACCGATAGTCATACGGAAATTGAAGAGGTTGACTCATCAGATGAAGAAGTGATGGACGTCAACAACGAAAAAGAAAATAGCTTTAATGAGCTTGATTACTGGTCACCACAACCGTTAGATCATTACGATGGGTGGCTTGGATGTGCTGCTCATCAACTCCAACTTGTTGTGCAAGCAGGCTACAAAGAGCTCATGAGCTATCGACGAGTACAAACGGCATTCAACAATTGCAAGTCCATCTGTACACTCTCTCACCAATCAAGCCATTTTAACTACAAGCTTTCTTCAAAAATTCCAGTGGCAAATGATACACGATGGAATTCACACTTTAGATAGCATCAGCATGTATTAAAGCATGTCGAAGAAATCAACAAAGCTTTAGAACAGGTCGGCCGATCAGCTCTGTGTTTGTCTACAGCTGATATAGAGTCTTTCTAAAGTTGTTCAGGTAATGAGGTACAGGTACTTGTTACTCCGAAATACAATAGCGCTAACAAGCTTTTTTTCTGGGAATATCCAAAGTTAGTGTATAGTATTTAAGAAATCATTGTGCTATAAATTCTGTCTTGAGAATAGTAGAGACCATGTACGTACACAAACAGTTCAGCATTCATTCTGCAAACATTCGTAGTATGCCATTGAGGGTTTTCTACTTTCATTCTTAAATTCATCCAGCTTGTCACATTTCTCCAATGCAGTCACTAGCTCGGTTATACCATAACTGAAACACTAGTTATTATAGAAGTAGCCATCTCATATTGGTATTCAGATATCAGAAGATTCATTACATGATTTCTCAGTAGACTTACAGTGATGCATTCATCACTTAAAGTGATGACGAAGATGAATAAAGTGAATACAAAAGCCAGCTATAGGGTGAGTTTTGCCAATAGAGGTTGTGCACGGTTACGCAATAATCAATAATCAACCGGTTCTTTGCACAACCGATTGATTGTTGTCTAATACGCGGTTACCGGGCAGCATTGCATTGCGCATGAGTTTATTGCAGCCCAGTAACCATTGGTAACCGTACGATTGAGCAAGCAGTAATTGTAGAGCCAGAGCAGATTGTCATGCCAAGTAAAAACAAGGTGCACGCATGGAAGCACTTCGGTATGTCAGCTACAGGCAAAAAGAAGATTGGGACAAAGGTTACGTGTAGGTTGTGCCAACAAGAGATAGCACTCTCTGGTGGAAGATCTGTGCCTTGAGTACAGAATTGTCACAAGCTGCTAAGAAGACTATGGCAGACAGGTTTGTCTTCAGCTAAGTCAGGCAATGCTGAGCAAGTCCAGCAATGGCGGTAAGTTATTTGATATTGCTAATGAGAGAGGCTCTTCAATCTGGTTATCTGTTCTCCCTCTAAAATCTCATGGATACCATCTACATAAGGTGCCTTACGCGATGGCCTCTGCTTGAGGTATGGCTGGGATCCTCCTCATTTATCTGACACATGTGTTTGTGGACTTCCTTTCTCGTGTCTTCAACTGTCCTCGGGTGGATTTCCATCAATCCGCCATAATGAATTAAGAGACATCACCGCTTCACTCATGAAGGAGGTTTGTCATAATGTCACAATAGAACCAATTCTCCAACTGGAGAGACACTCCACCCATGCTCTGCCATCGTGGACGACAATGCCCGCTCTGATGTGAGAGTTGAGGGGTTTTGGGACTGTAGGCAGCAGCATGCTCGATCGCAGCTACCTACCGCAACAAGTCCCCTAAGACCTGTTATCGTCGATTGGAGGCCGGGAAGAGACATGAATACCAAGACAGAATACTGAATGTAGAACATGGCTCCTTATCGCCTCTCATCTTCACCACTTGGCATGGGTCCTACTGCATCTGTTGTCTTTCAAAGATTAGCCTCTCTCCTCTCTGCCAAACGAAATGAACACTACAGCAAAACTATCCTTTTCATCAGATGACAGATTGGTTTCGCCCTACTACGCTCAGCAATACGTTGTCTTCGTGGTTCAAGATCTACATTTATTCGTGACCTAGCCAACACAAACATGGACCTTGCCCTTACTGAGGGTCGGGTTTCATATTGAACTATTTTTATTTTTCCAAATCTATTTGTTACGCCGCCTACCCGTGGCAATTCAGAGGGCAATGCAGCATCAGTGGTGGGAACTATTTCTTTTGGGTAGTTTGTCCTTAGTTACTTAGTTACTAGTTAGTTACTTATTTATATGAAAGGATGAGTGAGTGGGTGAGTAAGTGAGTGAGAGTGAGTGATTGAGAGTGGGTGGGTGAGTGAATGAGGCGGCGTTTATATGACAACGCTATCAGGTGAAAACGAAGACTTTTGTATCCGTTTTGGTCGTGCGTTTACACCAAAACGATGAAAACGCATAGGTAAAACGGAGACTTATGAAAACGGAGACCAAAGTGGAGACTTCGAAAACGGAGACATGAAAACGCTCGTGTAACTTTTTGTATGAGCGTACCTCGGCCTTTATACTTGCAAAGAATGCTGGGAAGAGTCGTCAAACAGCATCTATCAACAAAGAGTTTCTTCTTTCGCTTTGGTTCGAGGATACAAGCGAATAACAGCGTGCTCGAGCATGCTCGCCCAAAAAACGCCACACCCACATTCCATACAAAACGGTGTCGTGTAAACAGCCAAAACGCTGCATCTGAATACGCATACATTTCCCCGTTTTTGGACTGATCGTTGTCGTGTAAACGCCGCCTGAGTGAGTGAGTGAGTTAGTTTTATCATAACTATTACATGTAGCTTTATCTTATTTTCTTTATTTTTCTTGTCATTGTGTTTTCATTATGTATTTTTCCTACAAAATAAAGCAATGGCGGTAACGAAGCTTTAATACCAAAAGTCTATCCATTCAATTCCAAGCAAATTCCGAGTTTAACATGTACTGCAAGTATCAGAGCTTAGTTTTTAGCCAACGCAGAGTTGTGCCTGCGGACGGAATAAAACGCACACACATACAAACGAACTAACTAATAGCTTTTACTGTAATCATAATCTAGGGTGTGGGTGCAAAAAATAAAATCCATTGCTTGATTTGCCTCATGCCAAAATTTGGACTTTAAAATAACCAGAATAATCTTTATTATTATCGCTCAGCAATGATATGTAGGAATGTCCCTACACTTTTATAATATACATGAACTGCTTACCTCAGTCGATCCAGTAAAGCCAACTTTGTCCACTAGTTTGTGTGTAGCCAGTAAGCTGCCAAATGATCCAGTACCAGTGACCACATTGAACACACCAGGAGGAAGACCAGCTTCAGCACATATCTCAGCAAATAGCAGAGCAGTTAG
>OZ024786.1:6621347-6712256 GCA_964017065.1 Haliclona indistincta
CAGTGTTTACACTACACTGATCAGTCCAAAAACGGGGGAAATGTATGCGTATTCAGCTGCAGCGTTTTGGTTGTTTACACGACACTGTTTTGTATGGAATGTGGGTGTGGCGTTTTTAGGCGAGCACGCTGTTATTCGCTTGTATGCACGAACCAAAGCGAAAAAAGAAACTCTTTGTTGATAGATGCTGTTTGACGACTCTTCCCAGCATTCTTTGCAAGTATAAAGGCTGAGGTACGCTCATACAAAATGTTACACGAGCGTTTTCATGTCTCCGTTTTCGAGGTCTCCACTTTGGTCTCCGTTTTCATAAGTCTCCGTTTTACCTATGCGTTTTCATCGTTTTGGTATAAACGTACGACCAAAACGGATACAAAAGTCTTCGTTTTTACCTGATAGCGTTGTTGTGTAAACACTGCCCTAGTAATAAAATTGTGTACATATAAATGGTATGCATAATATAATTGCCTGGAATTATTTAGCTCGTATGAATCTGAGGGCATTGGGAGCTAGTTGCTGCTTTTGTTACGGTTTTCCTTTTTTGAGCTACTATAGAGCTGGCTTTCTTGGAATTTGCAGAAAAAAACATAATTGTTATTTCAAAAATGTTAGTCTAAACAGAGACAGAGCAAGGTTTGGATGTCTCGTTCATTCATCACATGAAGCTGATCTTGGAAAGAAACCACCAAAACTTCTTTCTTGCTTCAAACAAATGAGTCCTTCATCAGGTGTAAGCAATAATCGTCAAGGCGAAATCCTAACATGGCGGCTGTTCTAAAAATAGTAGTTTCCATATAAGAACTATAATCCATATAAGGTTTATAAGTAATAAATATTTCAACCATGCCTCCACCCGGTACCCGCTCCCACACACCAATCGAGCGCACATGGTCTGTTGCAAACTCGATACCATGGCTACCACCGCCAGTATACAAACAGCTGAGATCGAGAGTTCGGAGACCGATCGCCGAGAGCGTGCAATCAAGATCGTGCAATTCTAGCAATCGTGTCTTAGCAATGGCTGACAGTGGCGTCTTCTCTTTAGCATTTTGTCTCACCCTTCCAGATGAAGAATATCTTGAAGGGCTTGTGGTAAAATGTAAGCCGACTTCGCTTAGAGGCCCGCTCCATAGCTAGCTCGCTGGGGTTCGACAATCACCATGGATCACTCGATCAGAGTCAGAACGTCGATCTAAAGTCCCGCGACGAATCCTATATTATTAAAAATGGGCGTGTACTAGTTGTTACATCCGCAGACGTCACATTTATACTTTATATGGAAAGAAACCAAAAATAGCAAGTCCGCCATATTAGGATTTCGCCGTTATATGGGGTAGTGTTCAGAGTTACATGCTCCCTTGTTTATATGCGCTCCTGCTCTGACAGTGTCTTTGGAACACCCATACAGTAGCTTAACTCATCGATTTTCATATAGTTTTCAGAATCACAATTTGTAACGACATCTCTCGTCTGATCTTCTCAATCTATAGTTATTTATTTTTCTACAACACAAGTCATCAAATAGTTTCTACAAAAGATTCAAAATTGTTAGTGCATTAGTTCATATGTACATAGGCACAGACTGACTAGTTTAACTATCAAACCTTCTACTAAATGTCAGACAAGATAAAAGAATAAGTATTGTGTTGTTTATGATGTAGCACTATAAGAAATGTAGTTTTGAAGGATTGCTCTTCGTTCTTCCATATACTCCTCCTCCTGGTCTAACCACCTCTCATGAGTGTCCTCAATCATTCCCTGCACATTGACTATCTCGTCTCGCTGTCGGTAGCGGTAGCGTCTGGACACAAATGAGAACAGCACCAGAGACACCAGGATCAGAAAGCCCTTGACTCCCTCACAGATCAGCCAGGACCTCTTCTCAATGATGAGATTGTCTAGAATGCCTACTACTAGGTACCTGATGCTGAAGGTGGCATACCACAGACCAATGAACAGTCCCTGGGTAGTGCGAGGAGCCTGGGCACAGATGAACTCAAACACTGTCATGGAGACAAGCAGAGAAGAGAGACCATTGAGGAGCTGAGGAATGATGAACCACAGGTAGGTGTTGTCAACTGGTTCAGTATCAGTTTGGTTGAGAGGATCATGGCCAGTTCTGATGTTATAACACACGACGTTATCTTGTAAATACGGTTGTATATCGGATGCTGCGTGAGAGTGATTCAACCAGTATGTGGTATCATAAGTGAGGACAACTATTATACACACAACAACTTGTAATAATGAGACATATAAACCAATCCACACTTTAGTGATCATTTTGAAATCTTGGATTTTTGGCATCAGTTTGATGATCACCAGTCGATACAGTGGTATACCCACCACTGTGACAAGAGCAGTCAAATGTTGTGGTTTGTACACAATCAGTAGCAGTACTGGTAGTGAAGGACAGCTGGTCCTCTGGAGCAGTGTTTGAGCGGATTCTCCATTTCTTGCTAGATGGTATCCAAACAGACACAGGAGGAGTGGTAGGATGCGTAGGAATGTCTTGGTGTCCTCCACCTCCTCATTGGTGAATGGTCCTCCATACTTGTTCTTTCCCAGGTCAATACGGCGTGGAATATCCTCCTCCCAGTAGGTGAAGGCACTGCGACGCTCAGGGACCTTGTGCTTCCAAGAGTACTTGAGCACTTTGTAGATATTCTTGAATGGATTGAGACTTGCTTCTAGAATGATATATTCTTGAAAGCATTGATACTTGGTTCTGGAATGTAAGTGTTTCTTTCCGATGCAGTGCAGGATCAGTGCTACTGAAGTGTTCACGATCAATAGCACCATTAAGCAAGTACATATTGGGTTTCTAAATGTTGCAATATTGCTGACAGCAGTTAGAGCAGCTCCGATGCTGGCAGTTGAATAACAGATGATCAATTGTCCAACACTTTGAGCCCAGTAGTACCAGTGGATGAAGGCAATCAGTTTATGTGTGGGAGCCTCTAGTAGTTGATCCAGTCCAAACTGAATGGCATTAGCTTCAAACAAGCCTAGTCCAGCAACAAGTAGTATAAAGGCTGGCAGCAGTACTAATGGTACATGTAAATAGCCATTATTTACTACAGTTGAGTCAAATACATCTACGGCGATAGTGTTAGCAATTGAGTACAATGTTAGGTAAAGGGATCCTCCAAGAAGCATCATCAAGCCGCATTTTAGTGCACGATACCTGGTCAGGTAGACATCAGCCAGATGACCCAGCAGTGGTAGATTAGAAACATGATTCCTTGAAGACTGTTTGCAACAATCCGCGATCTTTTTGTCGTCCCAATTATCTGAAAGTTCAAGTGCCTTATATTCTCTAGTTGCACGAGTAGAGAGCAGACAATCACTATTACAGTGCTGTGTAACTTCATCTCGTCTCTGTAACATATGGAGCTTGCAGTGTATATCATGCTATCATAATATTATCGCCTGATGTCGCTATAATATTTCTATAGACCTTTGTTTTGATTTTGTGGATGAGTAAACAGTTGATGTTATTTTTATTAGTAATGTCAACTGATGCATTCTTCGTAAACATGTATAATGCAATCATGTCTTGTAGAGCCTTTGTTAGTACATCAATTTTATACTAGAACATAAAGTGACGAATACAATGGGGTGTCCCTTACATTAAGGATTGTTACATACGTCAACATTTAACCTCAAGGTATACTTTCTGATTCCGAATGTCCATTATTGTAAGTAAATTGTTGGTAGAGCAATGTCTTTTCAAGACTCGTTTTCGTTTTCTACTCCAACACCTGTGCGATAGGGGAATGCTTGTGTGAGGCCTTTTGTGCGAATACTTACTCCTAGGCGATGTTTACACTACACTGATCAGTCCAAAAACGGGGAAATGTATCCGTATTCAGCTGCAGCGTTTTGGCTGTTTACACAACACTGTTTTGTATGGAATGTGGGTGTGGCGTTTTTAGGCGAGCACGCTGTTATTCGCTTGTATGCACGAACCAAAGTGAAAGAAGAAACTCTTTGTTGATAGATGCTGTTTGACGACTCTTCCCAGCATTCTTTGCAAGTATAAAGGCTGAGGTACGCTCATACAAAATGTTACACGAGCGTTTTCATGTCTCCGTTTTCGAGGTCTCCACTTTGGTCTCCGTTTTCATAAGTCTCCGTTTTACCTATGCGTTTTCATCGTTTTGGTATAAACGTACGACCAAAACGGATACAAAAGTCTTCGTTTTTACCTGATAGCATTGTCGTGTAAACACTGCCCTAGTAATAAAATTGTGTACATATAAATGGTATGCATAATATAACTGCCTGGAATTATTTAGCTCGTATGAATCTGAGGGCATTGGGAGCTAGTTGCTGCTTTTGTTACGGTTCACCTTTATTGAGCTACTATAGAGCTGGCTTTCTTACAATTTGCAGAAAAAAACCATAGTTATTGTTATTTCAAAAATGTTTTATCTTGGTTTGGATGTCTCGTTCCCATAACCCATTCATCACATGAAGATGATCTTGGAAAGAAAGCACCAAAACTTCTTTCTTGCTTCAAACAAATGAGTCCTTCATCAGGTGTAAACAATAATCGTCAAGGAGACGTGTTGTCTAGGTAATTTAATATTCTAGAGCTCAGCTTATCAAATTCTGCAGAGATGGTGTTCGATGATGGTCACTAGGCGCTCTTCTGTCTCCTGGTTAGCAACTTAGCAAGCAAAAACCTGCAATGTTGTATCCGCAAACCTATTGACGAGGGATGTGCAATTTATTCATTGTATCAGCTCTGCTAGCATTGCCGTAATGTGACGCTTAATCTGTATTAACCCTTTAAGGCCTATAGCGGCTTTAGCCGCCATAATTGACTCCACCTACTCTAGACGTCATAAAAGTGCAAAAAGTGCTCTAGAAAGGTCAAATCAAGTTGATTTGCAAAAGATGACTTTACCTGAAAAAACCACCTGTTTTTCGGCGCGCTCTCCCCACTACAACGTACATCATGGGGGGAATTTTAAAGGGGGGTGTCCCCCCGTTAACCCGGGGTTCGAAAGGGCGGAACCCCTCGCCACTTTTCGCATTTTTAAGGCTTCAGGATGCCCGGAAATGCATACCTGGGCATGGAATATGGTCTAAACTATGCTGTTTGTTCACCTGGACACCACCAGGTTTTTGTATCAATCACAAGGGCTAAGCGAAGACCGAAATTGGCTGAAAAATGACGAGGACGCAGCACTTAAGCGGCTTCAGTTCCGAAGTGGGACTGGCCAACTCAGAGTTTAGTACATGGTTGTAAACTTTGACATACCAGGAAGCAACAGTGCTAGTTTGGAACAGCAAACGTACTGCATGTTGTAGAAAATGCAAGACAAACTGTCAGTTTAGAGCAAGTCGAATTTTCGTCAAAATAATTCAGTCCCTAAAGAGTTAATGGTTGCTTGTGTTGTTTGACTCTGACAGTGTCTTTGGAACACCCATACAGTATACATTAAAGCTTAAGGTGGCGGGCACCCGTTCGCTATGAATATTAATGAGATTTTTAGACTGAGGGCTCAGAACGTCCGACTGAAAGATCCAAGCAGTGCAAAACTCGCTGCGAAGCATCATACTATGCGTCCTAGCATATAAAACAACTCTCGGCAAAATCTGTAGAGCGTGAAGTGCACGGCTTACACGAACGTTGTAGCAATTTTTCTCGCCAAATTTGTGAACGTGAGCGGCTAGCAGGACCACGATCAGCAGCCCAATAGTAAGCTATTACAAATTTCTAGGTCGTGTCGGATGCTTTTCTGAAAATTACTTCCTTCATCTGATTTATGCGCTTATATCGTCGAGAATACGCCAGTGGGCTACACAAAGCCAGAGCTACCTAAATTTTAAGAACGAATTTCCACAAAACCATCCGACACGACCTAGAAATTTGTAATAGCTTACTATTGGGCTGCTGATCGTGGTCCTGCTAGCCACTCACGTTCACAAATTTGGCGAGAAAAATTGCTACAACGTTCGTGTAAGCCGTGCACTTCACGCTCTACAGATTTTGCCGAGAGTTGTTTTATATGCTAGGACGCATAGTATGATGCTTCGCAGCGAGTTTTGCACTGCTTGGGTCTTTCAGTCGGACGTTCTGAGCCCTCTAAAAATCTCATTAATATTCATAGCGAACGGGTGCCCGCCACCTTAACCCTCTTACCGCGATTAATTGTAAACGTTACTCCACCCACGTCACGCGATGGCTGTTTTTGAATTGTGACAGCTATCTCGGTACTGCGCTTTGTCTCTGCTCTGGACGCTTCAGCGCGGAAGCTAGAGGTACGACAATGTTTTCTCAACCTGTTCTATGTCCTGGGCTACTATTATTTGTCCATCAAAGCTTGAGTTGGACCGTCAAAGCTATCTGCTACCTTCATACACTTACGCGAGCAACTATTCTTCGCTTCTTCCCTACACCACACAGCGTCAGCTGTACCAGGAACCTTCTGTGTTGTTCATAACTGGACCTTGGCCATTGTGAAAGACTGTTTGAGTGTGATAACGACATCATCAACGGCTTTCAACTTGTACCGGGCGTGTCTAACTCCACCTACCTCACCGCCATTTTACCAATCATGTTGCTGTAACTTGGAGAGCAGTTTGTTCCGCTTCTACTCTCCTCTGCGTGTTTGCTACAGCTAAGTGAGTATTGTCTATCATACTAGTGTACTCCAGAGCTTACCTAGTAAACTTTTAAGCTTTGTATGACCCGTCAAAGCTACTCGTCAGCTAGTGATGGCGGACGAGTGAGTTGTCACGCTTCTCCTTTGTGTTGCTCTGTGTACACGGCAACTACAGCCTCTTAGGATGTTTAGAACTTGACCATGGTCATTGTGGGAGCCTTTTTGTGTGT
The DNA here is from genome assembly GCA_964017065.1 of Haliclona indistincta. NCBI lineage: Eukaryota > Metazoa > Porifera > Demospongiae > Haplosclerida > Chalinidae > Haliclona > Haliclona indistincta. The sequence continues at coordinate 6,628,198 of OZ024786.1, forward strand.
GTTACTAAGCACAACTGCTGTTGACAGCCTTGTTGGAGCTCATTTTCTGCCTCAACTAGAACAGAAATAATTTCCAGGAGAACACAGCTTTGTTGCTGCACACTTTGTATCACTATTTTACACTTCCAACAGCTTAGTAAGTGTTATAAACATCTGGTTTGCCTTGAGCTATCTACCAGCAAGCTATTGAGTTATTTGTGACAATCAGGTGAGTACATTTTTATACCTATTGTGCCAGTAAAGAACACTGCTTTCTCTGTACAGCGTACGTGAGCGACGTGTGTATCGTCAGGATGCTCAGGCTTGCTATGGATGATTGTAATCTTTAAAAAGGTGAAAATTGAATGTATTTATCTTGTGTATAATGTTTGTTTTGCTTGTGTGTGCTTGGTGCTAGTGTCTCTTACATTATAACCAGTAAAGCATGTGTGTCGTCTTGGCTGAAAAATGTCGTGATTGTTGTGTGTATTGTAGCTTGATGGCAGTCATGGCGTGTGCATTGTAGCTTGATGGTAGTCATGGCAGTAGTTAGTGTGTCATACACTTCAGTTGTACAGTTATATTATGCTCATGTTATCAGTGTTATTAGCCTCTTCTCATCTATTACAGTGCTGAGAAACTACCATGCTATCTGCTGATACCTTGACGTGTTTTTGCTGTCTGCTCAAGATCAAAATACTTGTTCAAGCTTTCCATTACATTTAGTCATTTATGTTGATTGCTGTGATTGATAATAATATTCAAACACACACCACCCTCTTCTGCCTGAGTAGCAAACTGTCTGTGAAAGCAAGTACAGCACTCGTCTCAGCAACAAAGCTGTGTAGACACTGTACTATTGCAGCAAGAAGCTGTCAGTTATCACTGCTTGATGGGCGTTTGTTTACACAGACTAACAGTGTTAGAAACCACAATAAACAAGTTAGAATACTATAGCAACTATGTTTCAACGTTGCCAAGGAGTTTTGGCTGCAACAAAGTAAGTTGGCTGGCGCTAGCGGTAGCTGTTTCGAGGTAACGAAGACGCGCATATATATATGCGCGTCGCGTATACGGGTGGATTACATCGCGCATAAATATATGCGCGTCGCGGTAAAAGGGTATGTCATCAATTTTCATATAGTTTTCAGAATCACTATTTGTAAACACATCTCTCTTCTGATCTTTCCTACCCTCAATCTATAGTTATTTATTTTTCTACAACACAAGTGATCAAATGGTTTCTACAAAAGATTAATTGTTAGTGCATTAATTCATATGTACATAGGCACAGACTGATACAAGTAACTAGTTTAACTATCAAACCTTCTACTAAATGTCAGACAAGATAAAATAATAAGTATTGTGTTGTTTATGATGTAGCACTATAAGAAATGTAGTTTTGAAGGATTTCTCTTCGTTCTTCCATATACTCCTCCTCCTGGTCTAACCACCTCTCATGAGTGTCTTCAATCATTCCCTGCACATTGACTATCTCGTCTCGCTGTCGGTAGCGGTAACGTCTGGACACACATGAGAACAGCACCAGAGACACCAGGATCAGAAAGCCCTTGACTCCCTCACAGATCAGCCAGGACCTCCTCTCAATGATGAGATTGTCTAGAATGCCTACTACTAGGTACCTGATGCTGAAGGTGGCATACCACAGACCAATAAACAGTCCCTGGGTAGTGCGAGGAGCCTGGGCACAGATGAACTCAAGCACTGTCACGGAGACAAGCAGAGAAGAGAGACCATTGAGGAGCTGAGGAATGATGAACCACAGGTAGGTGTTGTCAACTGGAATTGATAATTGGTGATCACCTATTTGACTGTCAAGACACTAATAACTAGGGAGATATTTTGAATAGTTATAGTTATGGTGTTGTTGCCAGTGGGAGGAGTCATGATTTATAACCACTGTGATATACAGGACAAATTGCACTAGTGAGAAGTACAGACCAATCCACATTTTTGTGAGCATTCGAATAGTTTTAACTTTTGGAATAATCTTGATGATGACCAGTCGATACAGTGGTATACCCACCACTGTGACAAGAGCAGTTAAATGTTGTGGATTAATCACAATCAGTAGCAGTACTGGTAGTGAAGGACAGCTGGTCCTCTGGAGCTGTATTGGAGCAGAGTAGCCATCTCCTGCTAGATGGTATCCAAACAGACACAGGAGGAGTGGTAGGATGCGTAGGAATGTCTTGGTGTCCTCCACCTCCTCATTGGTGAATGGTCCTCCATACTTGTTCTTTCCCAGGTCAATACGACGTGGAATATCCTCCTCCCAGTAGGTGAAGGCACTGCGACGCTCAGGGACCTTGTGCTTCCAAGAGTACTTGAGAACTTTGTAGATATTCTTGAATGGATTGAGACCTGCTTTCTGAATGTAGAAGTGTTTCTTAGAGACACAAAATGCAATTATGAGTATTATGTTGATCATAGCTAAAACTATAGTTACGGTGATGGATGCTGATTTCGTGATTATAACACTTGAGCCGAGCAAATTCGCTTGATATCCTTCATACACATAGAACAGCGCCAGTCCACCAACACTTTGAGCCCAGTAGTACCAGTGGATGAAGGCAATCAGCTTTGGTGTGGGAGCCTCTAGTAGTTGATCCAGTCCAAACTGAATGATGTTAGCTTCAAACAGACCTAGACCAATTATGTACAACATTGTTCCGACAAATGCAATCACGTCTGTTGGCGGTTTATGAAATGTTTGAATGTGTCCAAATACAGTTGCTATTGTGTCGATTAGAAGATAAATAGAACTAACAAAACTGATGATTGTCAATATGATCGATGAAGCCTTCAGTACACGATACCTGGTCAGGTAGACATCAGCTAGATGACCCAGCAGTGGGTACACCAGGAGTAGTACTCCTTGTCCAGCTATTAAACTTATCGTTGTGTCAAAGCTTGATAGTGTAAACAGGTATCTTTTCTTGCTAGCGTTAGTGAGTGCCAGTCCTAAGCTGCAGAAGATCACTATTAAGCATCCACGTACCTTCATTTCGATTAGAGCTGGGCGATAGTGAAAATATCACTATCGTGATATTTTCATAGAAAAATATCACGATAGTGAAACTATCACGATATTTAAGGTAGGACAGGTGTCTAAATTCATCTCTTGGATTTTTGTTAGTTTTACGGCATATGTATATTTTAGACTGATAAGTAAATTTCCAGCTTTACAGTACAGAATTCTGATTGGTTATGGAGATATACTACTTAAAAATATCACTTTTAATGATATTTCATTCATGAGCGCGATTTGCAGTAAAAAATACAGCTATATGCCAAACCACAGGCTACACAACGTTTCCATATTTGGAACAGTATTAGCTAAGCGTTTGCTTGTGTCATTAAATAGAATAACGACTAAAAATATGCGCGTGGAGAACAAGAAAGGACTGATCTGTACAGAACCACGAAGCCTGGCAGGCTCATACTCAGCAAAGGAGTATCAGCAGTACTCAAGAATTGCTACATGGATTCTTCAACAAGTTTGCGTTGTTCTTAGCAGAGGCCGCATCAGCAGGATCCAAGTCGGCTGCTCTAGGCAGTGTTTACACAATGTAGCTAAAAACGACGAGCATTGAGAACAATTCTCTTTGTGATTGCGGCCTCTGCAGAAAAGTTAGCTCTTTGCGTCCCCTAAACCACTGTGAAACTGAAATTACTGTATCTCTTTCTGTCAGCGAGAAAAACAAGATAATGTACTTTTACTACACTTTACAACGACGAACATTTTGCAAAACCTAAAAACTTTGAAACTTTCATTTGTACTGTGCATACAAACAAACATTTCTACTTTAACTATTTGAAAAAATAATGTCCTTAGCTTGCTCTGTTCTACCACAATAATTATTTGTATTAGTATACCAAAAATTCACACCTTCACACCTGTCCTACCTTAACGTTTTTTTGTACAGCGGTTTCATGTCTTCTTGCCGGGAAGCCATTGAAATGTTAATGAATACCGTTCATTATGAATCGTTAGCACTTCGAGTGCGAGTTATATTAACGTCATCTGGAGCGCTAGCGTAAACGGTGCGGTATGGTCGATCGAGTTCGAGTCAAGTAAAGCTCTGCCCCTTAACTTACTGATCTATTCAATATGGCTGTTCGCACGACTTGTGAGCCAACGCGGTCCAGCGCTTATCCTGATGATCTAAGATGGCGCATGGTGTACCAACATGACTCGAAGCACTGGACTTGACGTACGAGGCCATCGCAGCCAACAGCCAAGTTAGATGGATGATTACTAAGACCAGCACCAAAAGAAGAGGGCTGATAGTAGCCAGGGAATGGAGCCCAGGGCGAATAGCGCCACGATTGATCCATAGTTGAAGGCTACACGTCGAGCTAGCTACACGCGCCACGTGGCCTGGTTTAGATCGGACTCCGCCTCTTTCGATTCGTACGAACATTCGATTCGTACGAACTTACCGCGCGCTATAGCGCGCGCTAGCTCAATCGATCCGGGCCAAAGAATGCATTTCAAGGGCTTAGCGAATTAACAGGTCACGCTCTACGCTTTACGCTCTACGCTTTTTCCTTGCAAGAAGTCATGAAACCGCTGTACAACACGTTATATTTTGGCATCATACTTAAGAAAATCACAACAGTACAAGTACACTACCAAATATACTAACAGAATAGTTAACATTACTATGTAGAACAGGATCATTTTGCATTGATAGTATCATTGACAACATGTCCTGCATGGCTGAACACTCGTTCACATGGGACAAAGCTAGGTATATTTGCTAGTTGAGACAATAGTGGATATCTCACTGAAGGACACCCTGATTTGTAGCTTCCTCTTCTTTAAACTGGCATAACTCAATTAAGCTGTTCTTCTAAAGAAGTACGATTCTTCTGTGAATTCTTCAGCAGTCCCAGCTATAAATTCTAGCTTGATTCTAGTAATTTGTGTTGTCCTATTCTTAAAACATAGTAAATTCAATACGTGGTTTGGTATCACGATAGTGCGATTGTTACTATCGTATCACGATAGTGTGACTACTATCACGATAGTGAATATACTATCGCCCAGCTCTAATTTCGATCATTGTTTTTGTGCTATTGTATGTGTGGTGGTTATGAGATACGATCTTGATGATTCTCTGCTATCTTTAAAGAGTAGTGTGTCTTTAGTTAAGATCTGAATAACATATGCACTAACAAGTCTGTACGAATATACATTTGTTGAATCAACTTAAAACTAATGCATTCTTGTGTGAGTTGTACTCAATTGTACTCCAAACGGTTGTTTAGTCTTTTTTACTTTGCTTTGTGTAAGTAGAACGAACAGGTTTGTAGAGATTTTATAATATTTTATTAATATCGATTGTCGGGTGTTGACAGTTACAAATTTAGCATGATTGAGCGCTATGCAGAGCACCATTCGATACAGTCCTACATCCACTACAGAGATGGTGTGTCTTTTCCAGCTTCGGGCAATTTTGCACTGCTCAACAAAGAACTACCAAGTTGAATATGTCATCCAGTCTTCTTTTTTATATAGCGCTTGATATAATAATAAGTCTTCGCATTTATACACTACAGCTGATTGCAGAAAATGTGACTCTCAGTTTTGACGGACTACAAGGATTATTTATTTGTGGTCAACACCACACCTCTCCCTATACTAGCATGTACAGGGAGAGGTGTGGTGTTGACCACAAATATGTTATAACTTTAGGTTTCAGTACATGATTTCACTGCCACTGGTATTGTTTTCACCCAGTTTTCAGTAAATCTTGACATGATCAGGTAACATCATGTAGCTCGGATAAATATTATTAGCTCATACTATTATGTAGCTCATACTTTATTTAGCTCACACCTAGAGCGAATAAAAAGAAGGTGCGTTCAACTCTAATGCACGCAACAGAAATATCCAAATGCTAACTCCACCACGTGCTTCGTGCGGTGCACGTGAGGCTTACTTTCTTCTGTGATTTTCAAGCTGTTTGCTGTCAGCTATGGTCCTTCTTGTAGGCAGAAAGGATAAGGCAGACAGATTAGCTGGCGATCTGAACATCACACACGTCAAAAGCTACCAACCGGCGAACAACGTTTGGATACATTGCAGCTAAACGCTCCTTCCCCTTATGCTCTCCTGCTCATACAGTATGTAGCTTGTACATTATGTACCTTTGGTTGATTGTGTATGTATATTATAATTATAACGACTGTTTTATTGTGTTTGATGAAAACCAAATGTATTTAATGAAAAATATTGATAAATTATAGTGTAGCACTATACGTACTTGGGTTTGCAAAGAATGCTTTTCTCTCTTGCATATACTCCTCCTCCTGGTTAAACCACCTTTCATGAGTGTCCTCAATCATTGCCTGCACATTGACTATCTCGTCTCGCTGTCGGTAGCGGTAGCGTCTGGACACACATGAGAACAGCACCAGAGACACCAGGATCAGAAAGCCCTTGACTCCCTCACAGATCAGCCAGGACCTCCTCTCAATGATGAGATTGTCTAGAATGCCTACTACTAGGTACCTGATGCTGAAGGTGGCATACCACAGACCAATGAACAGTCCCTGGGTAGTGCGAGGAGCCTGGGCACAGATGAACTCAAACACTGTCATGGAGACAAGCAGAGAAGAGAGACCATTGAGGAGCTGAGGGATGATGAACCACAAGTAGGTGTTACTTAATGGCATACTTATTGGACGATATCCAACTTGATTTCTAAGGCATTGTCTACTAGGGAGATGGGTATATATTTTATCTACATTTGTATGTTCCTGTGGCCAGTGTGGGACATCACTGTTGACAACTATTATGATATAAATTACAACTTGCAACATTGAGAGGTATAGACCCACCCACATTTTAGTGAGCATTCGAACTGATTTTAAGTTTGGAAAAATCTTGATGATGACCAGTCGATACAGTGGTATACCCACCACTGTGACAAGAGCAGTCAAATGTTGTGGATTGTACACAATCAGTAGCAGTACTGGTAGTGAAGGACAGCTGGTCTTCTGGAGCTGTAATTGAGGGGAGTAGCCATCTCCTGCTAGATGGTATCCAAACAGACACAGGAGGAGTGGTAGGATGCGTAGGAATGTCTTGGTGTCCTCCACCTCCTCATTGGTGAATGGTCCTCCATACTTGTTCTTTCCCAGGTCAATACGGCGTGGAATATCCTCCTCCCAGTAGGTGAAGGCACTGCGTCGTTCAGGGACCTTGTGCTTCCAAGAGTACTTGAGCACTTTGTAGATATTCTTGAACGGATTGAGACCAACATTTTGAAGATAGAAAAGTTTCTTCGAGATGCACAGTATTATCAAGACTGTTGTATTGAGAATAATCAGCAGTACCATCTGAGAACCTTGTAAAAATGTATCTATCTGTAAGCTTTTGTTATCATAATACAAATTCGCAAATGTTTCTCCACTCGATTCATGATATAAAACCAGTTCACCGACATTTTGAGCCCAGTAGTACCAGTGGATGAAGGCAATCAGTTTTGGTGTGGGAGCCTCTAGTAACTGATCCAGTCCAAACTGAATGATGTTAGCCTCATAGAGTCCTAACCCTATAATATACATTATAAAAATAGCAGTCATAACTACTCCTAGGTACATGTGATGAAATACGTTGATGTTTCCAAATATACTCGCAGTAATGTCAATACTCTCATATATAATGGCCAATAGACAGACGATAGTCAATATAACCAATGAAGCCTTCAGTACACGATACCTGGTCAGGTAGACATCAGCCAGATGACCCAGCAGTGGGTACACCAGGAGTAGTACTCCTTGTCCTACTAATATTGGGATCCTTGCTGTAACCGTTGCTGTACTCAACAGGTATCTCTTCTTACTGACGTTAGACATTGAAAACCCCAAGCAGCAGATGATCACTATCATATAACCCGGCAGCTTCATCTTGCGGTCACGATTGCTCAATGATTTAAGAACGTTGCTGTTCTAATGCTTCAACTTTCTGGTTCATACAATGATGATACTGTCTTTGCGTACGAGACACAATAAATAAACTCTATTGTAAGCTGTTGACCTTTCGTCAGCAGTTTACGACCATGGGTAATTTGTTAGTGAAAGTTGTGGTTTGATAATGTCCGTGTTTTTGAAGATATGAAGAACTACTGTTGCAATGCTGCATAAACAGCAGATCATAGCTGCATACAGACTGACCCATGTGTGGTATTAGTTTGTTATTAGTGTCATTGCATCATTACTGATATTCTCAGTAAATAATCGATTCTGGTTAACTTTTACATTCAGTTACGAACCAATAATTGTTATGTTATACCTGCTACATATGATCTTTGTTGACTAACCTATAGTACTGAGTTCATGCAGAAGTATAATGTTTAAAAAAAAGTTGTCTTATTTTTGTACATGGTCTGGTACTATGACTCAGCAATTGAGTTAAAACAGTGTTTCTATAATTATGTTGGTAATTATTTGTGTTCTTGTTGTGCCAGATATTCCTCGTGCTGAGCTAGTCTTCGTTCATATATTGCTTCAATCATTCCCTGCACATTGACTATCTCGTCTCGCTGTCGGTAGCGGTAGTGTCTGGACACACATGAGAACAGCACCAGAGACACCAGGATCAGAAAGCCCTTGACTCCCTCACAGATCAGCCAGGAGCTCCTCTCAATGATGAGATTGTCTAGAATGCCTACTACTAGGTACCTGATGCTGAAGGTGGCATACCACAGACCAATGAGCAGTCCCTGGGTAGTGCGAGGAGCCTGGGCACAGATGAACTCAAACACTGTCATGGAGATGAAATAGCATGAAGGCACTGAGGGACTATGAACCACAGATACGTATTAACCACTTGATGGTGTGGACTTGATTCTAGTAGATGTTTGAGGCAGTCACGACCAGGGAGGTATTGCTTATCATAGTCATATTGTTGCAAGTGTGTCGTGTTGTAGTTGGCTACTAGTATAATATAGAAGATGGCTTGCAGTAGTGAGAGATATAGACCAATCCACATTTTTGTGAGCATTAGAATAGTTTTAACTTTTGGAATAATCTTGATGATGACCAGTCGATACAGTGGTATACCCACCACTGTGACAAGAGCAGTCAAATGTTGTGGATTGCCAACAATCAGTAGCAGTACTGGTAGTGAAGGACAGCTGGTCCTCTGGAGCTGTATTGGAGCAGAGTAGCCATCTCCTGCTAGATGGTATCCAAACAGACACAGGAGGAGTGGTAGGATGCGTAGGAATGTCTTGGTGTCCTCCACCTCCTCATTGGTGAATGGTCCTCCATACTTGTTCTTTCCCAGGTCAATACGGCGTGGAATATCCTCCTCCCAGTAGGTGAAGGCACTGCGACGCTCAGGGACCTTGTGCTTCCAAGAGTATTTGAGCACTTTGTAGATATTCTTGAATGGATTGATTATACCAGCTGTTTCATTGTAGAAGTGTTTCTTTGATATGCAAAATATTATCAGGATTGTGGTATTGACCAATAGTAGTAGAGTGAATATGCCGCTAAGAAGGGATGCTTCGATTATCGTGCTTGTGCTGCTGTTATCGTGGTGTTCTGCGCTAGACAAAGAGAAAACCGTTGCTAGGCTACTTTCATACACATAGAACAGTGCCAGTCCACCAACACTTTGAGCCCAGTAGTACCAGTGGATGAAGGCAATCAGTTTTGGTGTGGGAGCCTCTAGTAGTTGATCCAGTCCAAACTGAACGGCGTTAGCATGGAATAACCCTTGGCTGATTTCATAAGTTGCAAAACCAATAGCTAGGAGCACTCCGGTTTGCATGTGGTGCAATACTTGAATGTTCTTAGTTAAAGATACTGCTAGGTCGATTACCAGATAAACCAAACCAACAAAGCTAAAGATTGTCAGTATAATCAATGAAGCCTTCAGTGCACGATACCTGGTCAGGTAGACATCAGCCAGATGACCCAGCAGTGGGTACACCAGGAGTAGTACTCCCTGTCCTGCTAAAGTCACAAACCTTGCAGTAGTTGTTATAGTACCAAGCAGGTATCTCTTCTTACTGATGTCCGTAAATGCTAATCCCAAGCAGCAAACAATCACTATCAGGTATCCACTCAGCTTCATTGCTGGTAGTTTTATCGTAGAGTATGCTAGTTAACTTGTTGAGTGTGTCGTTTATACTTCTCAGCAGTGTTTACTGTCAGTGTATAGTGGTTCGTGTGTATTGTCACTTTATCTTACATAGTTTTATCTCTATAAATTTATGACATGTTGTGATAGCTGTCTGCTTTGATGATATTCGAAAGTGAAAGCTTTTCAGTAAAAGTGTATTTTGTCTAGCTAGTTTGAACAGTAATAGTTTGGTACATTTTCAGTTGCAAACGCAAACATTGCAATCCCGAAGCATAAACAAGTCACGTCCATGCAATTTAGCCAAGTTATTATTGGTAATACTTTGCCTTAGTATCAGTTACACTAGGATTGTAGAAATCAAATCAAATGCATTTTATGTGGTTATAATCATTCGAGAGATCGCTTTTTAAAAAAGTGTTTGCTTGAGGAGCGCAAGGCGATTTGAATTGGGTTCTCTAATTTTCCTTGAACGAATGTCCCAGAATTCTCTTGGTTGGTGTGAAGTTTCCCTTCAGCAAATGTAACCCTACATAATAATTATGTTTTCTAAGCTACGATGTTTATAGCACACTGACCAAAGTAATATTGTTACTTTCTGGGCGACAGCAAAGTCTCTCCCTGTTCAATTTTTGTGTCATCACTTTATTTTGAACTTTGCAGTTCAATGACTGATTATCTGAAACAAAATGATAGAACAATACTTATAACAATACTAAATACTTATACTCAACACCACAACTATTCAACACTATTCACCACTACACTATTCAATGTAAGGTAACTAATTATTTGTGGTCATATTTCAAATCCCATTTTGATTCTCACAACACTTGTACCTTTCATCTTATTTGTCCTTGTAACTCTTGTCATGCGTCTGGTCTTTATATTTAATTATTTTATTGTTGTGTTTGTTTATATCAGGCTCTACATGTCTGTATGTAGTACAGTGCTTCCAGTCTAGACATTCCAAAATTGCACATTTCACTAACATGAAATGTTTTTACTCATAAAAACTAAACGATAGAATTTATAGCAGTCAAACTTGGTGAGAAGGCTGATACATCCTTCTAGAGTAAGTGTGCTTAGTCTAAACTGCAAGCCTTACTTGATCTCAAAGATACTAATGGCGAAGTGGCAGTTGTCGGAAACACCCAATTAGCTTTTATTTTTAGACCATAAAATCTGTAAGAAGCTTAGTTAAGGAAAAATCTTCGGTTTGCAGGCGAACAACTAGTTCATCTACCAAATACTCTAGAGCCAATGCTTAACTATCACACAAACTAAAGTTCGGTCCAAAACAAACTCAAAAATCAACAAAAAATCAACGTCAGAAAGTTTTTAGACTCAAAAATCTGCAACTTTGCGAGTTAAGAAAAAGCGCTCCGCAGGCAAGTAGCCTTATGCCTTAGCTAATCACAGCTCTTCGCTCATGGCTGTAACTTACACCGTCGGCGAATACGAGGTGCTGGTAGCAGCCGGGTCAGTGTACATTTGGATCAGTCAATATTCTATTAATTAAAAGAATAAAAAAGGACTAAAATCTGTATTTTCCATTTTTCAAATATGCAATTCTAAGTGTCAAAAACCAATTTTCAATTTTCTATTGCTGCAAGATCGAATTGACATAATCGACGTACTCGCCGTAACGTAACGGACCAGGACTCGGTCCAAAGCGAACACACCCTTTGTGACACCCACAAATAAAATGGCGACTAGCAGTGCAGTATGAATCTGTAGTGTAAGAGGAAAAACAGCTGAGCTGTCGTCCATGCTGACGGCCGGTGTGCTAGTGACTGCATGGATCATAGCACTAGGCTCTGAGTTGTGTCTCATCAACCAGGTACGCGTGACCCTCGAGGTAGAACCGTAGTGAGACGTACTTCGGTGAGAGAGAGAGAGAGTGTGTGTATTCCTCCTTTATTTGTGTGTGTGTGTGTGTGTATATGCACGTGTGTGTTTGCTTTGCCTTTGCTTTGTTTTGTTTTGTGCGTGCATATGTGTATGTAATGCAGCAAAAGAATCGAAGCTATTCCTTAGTTTGAGGGTAGGATGTTACCAATGTAGGCGTGGTCGATAGCCATGTGATTAGAACAATCTATTGAAGCAAATTAGCTTGAACTGAAGTGTTTTATTGCTAATAACTACTCTCATAACACACTATGTGTCTGTCTCTTTTGCAATATTGATGTGTTTTGTAAAGAGTTGACAATAATTATTTTTTCTCAGTCGATATCAACTGATTTTGGAGCCTTTGCATCCACTGTTGTGTTATTAGTATTGGTAGGTAAATGAATTGATTTACTCTCTCCACAACACAGGTGCTGTATGTCATCAGATGGGTGTGTATTATGCCATGTAAAGCTGACAAGAGATCATAAAGACAACCGTTGTACTGCGACATTATTATTGATGATTTATGTTAATTCTAAACAAGGCATTATTGCCATTAATAAAATAAACTGGCCAAAATGGATATCTACTGATGAATTCAGCATGTCTCCTGTGAAATAATTATAGATCAAGGCTATCAGCCAGACTTCAAACAAAGATACTGCTTCTTTGAGGGTCGGAACAGAAGTCCTTAGTTTAGCAACAGCAATTGCGGATGACAGTTAGGAACTCCTTCCTGTAAAAAGCACATAAATCACTTGATGCATTAGGTCAAGCTGCTCATAATAAGAAGGAAAATCTAAGGTCAACCCCTCAAATGTACCAAAATCAGTAGTGAATAATTATTATTACAGTATGTACGTGTACAATCATCTAGATGTTATTACCGGTGTGGTGTCCTTCGGATTCATGAGGGTCAATGCCTGTTTCTCAAAATGCCTGTTTTCTCAGTTCCTTGGCATTTTCAGGCAGTGTGGTTATAAGGAGTGCTGAATTGAGGAGTGCTAAAGGAGTTCCAAATACTTATCAACAATAATATAACTTGTATGTATTTCAACCCTAGCTGATGCATATTATTATACTTATAATAGATGCATGATAGATGCAAGGAAGACGGCTGATCATGAGCTCGATCGGCGATCGTCCGAGGCTCACACCAGCTCGCGGGCGCCTATCTATGCGCATTACACGACTTACACTCATGATACAAGCTTACGATAGACTATTGGTCTTGTAGTTTGTTGAGATGGTCACTGGACCGAAGTGCTCAAACATCTTGCTTGTTCAATAAGGCCAAGTGTCTGAGTCCCGCTGAGTCCTCATGGTAACGGACTAACAAGAATCAATCACGTGCCGTATGTGGGCGTGTCGATCAATATCTAGCCGGGGCCGACCCATGGCCCAGAAGTCCTGTACAGCAGCGTTGAGACAGCACACTGGTATGCGATCTACTGTACCTATTTTACGTACACACGTGTGCCTTTTAAAGGACATGTACACTATAGCTTACGTGTTAAATCATGTCATTTCAGTGATCATGTTTTATTATTATATACATGTATACAAAAAATTACTGATAACATGGTATAAGACGAGGTATAATAATAGCAATAAAGTGACATTGAATATACAAAATAACAGCAAGTGGGGTTTATACCGGTGAATTAAGCAGTTCAGCCTTATCAAGTTTGATTACATGTACTGAGATTGATTACTATGTTCACGCAAAGTCGTCATCTGTGACTGATTGATTACTGAGATCACACAAAGTCGTCATCACTGTCCGTTCCCGCAAGATCATAGGGATGTGGGAAGGAGCGGCTGCTGTCCATGTGGGCATATTCAGAGGAGTTGGAAAGCGAGGCTAAGTCCTTCAGTAGGTCATCTAACCCTAATATGACGGTAGTTTTGTACTTTTCCACCCTGCACAAAGGACACCGATCCTGACCGTAAGCATCGATGCATTCTTTACACCCAACGATTCTTAAGCAGCAGTGAGTGTACATTACAGGTGGTTTTACGATGCTGAGACAAATGGTGCACTTCAATGCATCAGCTATTCGTGAGTTGACGGTTGAATAGCGGATCTCACTCCTCAGTTTGGCAATCTCTTTTATGACTTCATGTGACTTCTTTGATTCGCTATCGTCATCACTATCAGTCCTCTTCCGTTTTCTCTTGTTATGGCAAACTTCGTCGATTGGAACAGCATATACCTTTCTACTGCCCACACGCCAGAATTGCAACCCTGTAAATAAGTGAAGAGACAATCTTAATGTATAATCATGCATTGTCAAGGATGGCAACCTTCATCTATTATTGTCTGCATCTGTCGCAGGCCTGTAGTAAGTGGTGGTTGGGACAACTTTTTACCAGGATCAGCGACCAGGATATTGCTTTGTTTATGACAAGGACACAGGCATAGTATTTGCCATGAACTGCTTGTGAATATTATTGTCCATAATACAGCCTATACTCGTTTGATTTTTTACAACTTCATCAATAATCATGAGTTAAAATTTTCGCACACACCAGACTAGCCTCGTCCCCAGGCCCCGCCTCCCAAAGCTGAGGAGAGGGCCTGGTATATACTGTGTGCGCATGTGCTGTAATTATCGGAATTCCAATAAAACTGCATATTTTCCGTACAATAAAGGATGTAGCATGCTCAGCCTTCTTTTGGACACGCCTATATCTAGACTATCAAGTTCTCGACCATGTTACTTAGCTTGCTGTTGAGACTATGATGAACGATCGAGTTCATAGCTTGCAAGGTAAAGAATAAAGGGCTGCACGTCTGTCAGACAAGTAAAATAACCGTTCTTCGCTTGTTATTGCATGCATGAGCCCTACCGTGTAAGATCCGTGACACCATGCACGAAGAACATGCTTAAATAGAGTCTCCCACCTGTAACAAGCATGGCTGGAAGACTAGATAATATTTCACAGCAGAGAAAACGAGAAGAAACTGTTTCCAGACTAGTGTGTACGTCAGAAGGCGTTCACGCTGCTTTGATTGCACGTCATTGTCAATGAATATTTTACGCATGCGTTGACAGTATATACCAGGCCCTCTCCTCAGCTTTGGGAGGCGGGGCCTGGGGACGAGGCTAACACCGGACTTGCTTCAAAAGTGGCTATTGGCTAGAGCTGACAATAGTACTACTATCATTGTCATGACTGATGTTCTTTGGTTGCAGGAAAACCGAAGTATTTCCACACCTCACTATACTAGGGTCACGCTGACTTGTCCACTTTAGCCCCACGAATAACTCTGTTACTGTAAAAGCTATAAACGGCGGTTTTTCACCATTAAAATAAGCGCTCTAGACCGCTTATTTTGATGTATGACACGCGCACCTTGTCGTAAAAAGAAGACCTGGAAGAATTCAAAGGGCGAAGCACTTTAATACGAAGTACTTGCCGCCATTTTAACGATATTCATTATTTTGCAAGCAGCTATATATTTCTAGCCGTGTGTATTCGTGCAGCCACAGCTAGAGTATGCAAGTTGTTTGCCCGTCGATAGACATTGATCATAGCAAGTTGTAGCCATGGAGCGTTGGACACCACGAAACGATGAGCTCGCCCCGTGTAGACTAAGCACGATCGATTGCAAACGGTTTTCTCTTCGGTTTATGAAACACAGGGAGCTAAAACTGCTCACGCAAGCTTGTCTACTATCTGTGCAGAAGCCTTCATATTTATTTTGCCGAGCAAAGCCCGTACGCGAGATTACAGCTACGAAGAACGAGTGCTGTCTGGCACCACGTAGCCATTTGTAAGCATCTATCAGGTAACATTCTTCATAATTCAGTATTGCAAGAACAACAGCTGTTTTACTTAAATTCTGTACCAGACTGTTAAAGGCTCACATCCTTTGGATGTTAAAACACAAGAACTTGACAATATGCAATAACAGTAGTACCTTGGGTACCACTTGAATCCTCGATGGGCAATCCATTACCAGTGACGATGATGTACTTCTTTCCCCAAACTTTCTGGACCTCACAATTTATGAAGTCAACATTTGCTGTAGTCTCATCCAGCAGGATAAAGGTTTGCCCAGTTGTGCTGTTTTCCAGAGATATTTTACCAGTTGACATCCTAGACACTTCAGCTCTCATCACTTTCAGCGAATACGTGCCTGACGGTCCGGCTTTTTTTGAAGTTCGTACAAAGGGATAGTCAAACGAGCGAGATGGTTTCTCTTGATGAATGATTGGTCTCTTGATGAATGATGGGAGTCCGTGTACTGTTAATGATATGATGGTGTCACCCACGTTGCTAGTAAAGGAAAATGTATTGCTTCCTTGGTGGGGGATGAACACCTTGGGACTAAACTCTGCTTTGAGATAAACAGTCTTGATGTCAATCTGGAAAATTAAGGCGTTACTTACCACGTGTAATGTTTATATGTATACACACTTACAGAAAACAGTGAGCACACCGCTTCCGGAGTAACCTGTTGTACTTGGACCTCAATGGGGTCACAACCTTCTCGTATTAGTTGGACTGACATTGATCTTGACCGACACGTGGAATTTATCTTGACCGACACGAATTGATCTAGTCAGACACGTGGATTATACTGTAAACTTAATACTAGGAAAAATTTAATGGGCGTTTACGGCCACTAGAGCTCCGCCTATAACTGCGTGCGATCGTGACTAGACTTTGGTGGTGGAGGCCGGTATATACTAGGCTCCTTCAGGCTTGTGCGACTACACGTGATTTCTCATGGCTACACTTGCCAGTATAGCAGGTATTGAAACTTTCATTCGTGAGGCCGTCCAGATCCGACGCATGTCACACGAGCAAGTTGGTATAAATCTGAGAGCAAGTTATCCCCATCTTCGAGGATTGAGTACCGCTAGCGTAAAGCGCTATTGCCTGGATAACGACATACACAAGACGTCCAGAATTGATCAGTCTACTGTCAACAGACTCGTTTCCTTGAATGTCATGCGAGTAAGACAACAGTATTTACCGTTTATGATTATTTTGTACTTGTATGATAATATAGGTTGGACCTCAATATGGAAGAAAGACTATGACTGGCCTTTTAAGTTCACAAGGATTTCGTGTTGCGCAAAGTCGCGTTGGGCTTGCTTTACAAACCGCTCATCCAGGCTACCATAGAGGAAGACAGTCCCTTACAGAGAGGCAAACAAATCCTTGTCCGTATATCGCAAACTATTACGGCGAAAAAATCCACATAGATCAGAATGAGAAACTAGTAGCATTTGGTGTCACTCATGTCTGTGCTATCGACGGATTCACTGGACGGATAATGGCACTGTGTTCCATGCCCATCAAAAATAATGTTATTATTTATGAGGATGTATTTTTGTTAGTTTTAACTATTATACTCAAAATTAATGTTAAGTTTGTCTGTTTGTTCTCTATAGAAAAATTACTAAAGATATTGGCTTGTGGAACCAGATCAGAGTGGACCATGGCAGAGAATGGTTTTTGATGTTATATGCTCAGGATCACTTGTCACATCTTCGTAATGATCTATCTAAGGCACCATTTCTTCAAACATCCTCAAAAAGGGTAAAAATTGAAAACTGAATTAACTCAATGTGTGATTAATAATTGTACCTGCTAGAATCATGTGGTAGAACGGATCTGGGTCGAAGTTAACACCCGTGTTAACTATCCTATCAAGAGGATTTTAATTGTAATGGCAGATTCTGAGGAGATAGATATGGACAATCCACTTCACAAATTTTGTACTTCATGGTAAACCAGTACCTTATTATTAGTGAACACTTATAGCATTTATGAATTATCAATGTGTCATTTCTGACCCCCAATAAGGGGTAACGTGGGAATTATTACGCATGAGTGATCCTGAGGTAGAGCTTTTGATTGACAGCTGACTTGCCAAGTGTGCCTTTGGAAACCATTCAAATTTTGTCCCACAGTGACATAACTTGTAGAAGGAATATCATTAACTAATTAGCTACTGAATTGTTTTACTGAAAAATTGACTTGCTCTACTGTTCTTTCTCAGCAAACAATGAGTGTGGTTCTTGTTCTTTAGGTTTACACTGCGTGTTGCTCAGGTTGGATTAACGTTGTTGGTTTCTTCTTGGAACGAACATCCAATTCCTGGTATGTCAATTCATTATTATACAGCCTGGTTTAGCTGAATTATTTGTGCATGTTATGCTAGTGGCAGCAGATTAATGCTAGTGTGATAGTCAGTCTATGGCTCTTAGTGTTGTAGTGGTATTCAGATAAACAGGGTTCTTCTAATATCATCGTTGTAAATAACACAGGGTGAGCCTAAGCTGGTTTCTGTGCCAGGCCTGTAGACAGGGAGGTTCGGTAGGTTCGGACGAACTACACAGTCACCTGAAGGTCCACTATTCTTGACTGTTTAGAGTACAAAGTCAAGCAGCTAGCTTCCAAAACAATAACTATAGCACCTCCGGAGCAGTTCTGTATGCGTGTTGAAGTCTCGCATTGGTGATTTTGCACTAAAAATCGATCAACTGCCCATTATGAATAATTAATTAGGCCAAAATTTTGGACGCCGCCATAAAAGAAACCCTTCTTAATTTTATTAGCTGTGTAAAATGTCATAACTATTGAAAACACATTGAATCAGTGTAATAGTTATGACTCATCACATGCTAATAACCAACATGTGACATCACAAAATCTATTAATTTAGCAGGATGGCGGCCAGAAACCAGGTCTCTCATGGGAAGCAGTCGCATTTGTCGTTGTGCGTATTTTTACAGATGCTGCACAAGTCCTAGTGTAAAGAATAATGTATTAGCATTGCAGTCTCCTAGTTTTGGAACGTGACTCCGATTTCCCGAGCAAAAATTTTTCCCACTTGCAAAGGCCATGTTTTGGCTCCCTGTCGCTGAACTATAGCAAGACACTGCCCACAGGTAAGCATCCTAGGTGAAAGTTGTGGTGCAGCATTAAGAAATCTTAACTACCAGTATTTCCAAAGATCATGGCTAAAGGTAATCTTTCCAGAGAGTCTGATATCTCGCCATGTTGTGCCACGCCCATATCACGTGATGCGAAGCCATATGAACCAGGGTGGGTAGAGTGTCATTTTGATACCTACTACATGATAGTAGAATAGTTTGTTCCTGTGATATGAAGCAAAATGTATGAAAGCACATTTTCTACTCTCTTCGTGTGGAACACTAGTTTTGCGCTTGTTAGAAACCCATGAAGGGAGGGAGGGAGCAGCCTACAATTTTTCATACAGCTAACAAAAGTTAGCCACTCCTTCAGGCTCTTTGTGGGCTCCTGGGTATAGCTACTGTGGCTATCTATGACTTAGTTTTTTCTTTTATTTAAAAGGTCGAAGACATGGACTTCCTCAGGGTATACCTAATCAGAGAAGATTCATTGATGACCGTGTGAAGCGGATTGACCAGTCGTTGCTGTGGACTCCTGCTGAAGCGGTGCAAAGATACAGGAGATGTGGCGGAAGAATCACAGACCCAGCTGGGTTTGGTATTGACCCACTACTTGGTGATACTTCTAAGTCAGAGATCCGTAGACAAGCTTTTGCTGATAGAATTCCCTCTTTTGATGTCATTTTTTCTTCAGCAGTTAATGGAGATGGCAGACCATTTAGAGAGGGACTCCTTTTCTTATGTGATATAACATACCGACTGTCCTGTTCATGATTATTTTTGATATTAATTCTTATTGTATATTGAATATCGAATGGGAAAGTAGAACTCCCCTATACAGTCGTAGCTGCACCATGAGTGACTGCTATTGTAGCCTGGTACCACTGCAGAGGGACAGTCGTAGCTGCACCATGAGTGACTGCTATTGTAGCCTGGTACCACTGCAGAGGGACAGTCGTAGCTGCACCATGAGTGACTGCTATTGTAGCCTGGTACCACTGCAGAGGGAACTTTCAGTAAAACAAGGGTCTAGCCTGCCTGTGCATTCTACAGTCGTAGCTGCACCGTGAGTAAGGATTAATAGGGTCTGAGGATTAATAAGTTGTTTGAATGGCAAGCTCCAAACCATGCTGAAATTTTCCTCTGCAGAGGCACCAGGCTTGCAATAGCTGTGAAATCTTTATTCTAACACAGTGTATCTAATGCAACGGGTCTGTACCTAGCTAGTTTAGTGAACACCCCTCTTAGCTGTGAAATCAGGATGGCAATATAGCGGTTACACACACTAGTGCTGTGTAACTGATGCAGTGCTGTTATACATCATGCTGTGTGACTGATGCAGTGCTGTTATACATCATGCTGTGTGACTGATGCAGTGCTGTTACACATCATGCTGTGTAACTGATGCAGTGCTGTTATACATCATGCTGTTTGACTGTCGATGCAATCCCCTGCAATCACTTTGCAGTGGTCTGAGTAGCATTGTCGCACTGACTAGCAAACCAATTATAATACCATGCCTACAGTTTGTTTTCATTTTCAGACTGAATAATTATTATTTCTGTGAAAATACTACTATTGATTGGTAGTCAATAATCAATGAATGATTAAAAATTTTTCAACAGTCAAACAAATTAATAATTATCACAGTACAATTGTAACATAGTGACGAGGTTGTCTTTACGATCAGACTTGTCAGCTTTACATGCCATAATGCACACCCATCTGATGACGGCTCCTGTGTTGTGAAGAGAGAAAAATCAATTTATTTACCATAACAATATAATGTCAACTATTAACACAACAGTGAATGAAAAGGCTCCAAAATCAGTACAAGGCACATCAACATTGCAAAAGAGACCAACACATACTGAGTTATGAGAGTAGTTACCCTGTGTGTAGACATGTAAGGGTTAAGCAGGAACCCATAAAGAGAAGGGAGCATGCAATTCCGAACACTCTAACGTATACGGCGAAATCCAAACATGGCGGCTGAATTCTAACATTAGTATACCCTTATATGGACAAAGTTTCTATAAGACACAGAGAACCCAACAAATCAGCGAAATGAAGGTAAGGACGATGGTGAAGAGCTTGTAAGACGCCTGAAGAAGTCAAGAAGCTCTTCGTTATATCCAGAAGTGTACACGAAGGCGTGACTGGGCAGTCTGGCACTACGTTGTTGAGCCAACGCGCACGCGATTTACTGCTGTCGATATTGTTAGCCCAGCACTAGTAACACTGCCTAGTCACTGCTGCTTGCTGTTCAGAACGCGTAGACGACGAGCACGACAAGAACAGCCGAATAGGTCCATATTTGGTGTTACTAAAAATATAATTTGGCAGCCCTGTTTGGATTTCGCCGTATACAGAGTTGCATGTATACAGAGTTCTCTTTATGGGCTCCTGGTTAACCCTCTTACCGCGATTAATTGTAAACGTTACTCCACCCACGTCACGCGATGGCTGTTTTTGAATTGTGACAGCTATCTCGGTACTGCGCTTTGTCTCTGCTCTGGACGCTTCAGCGCGGAAGCTAGAGGTACGACAATGTTTTCTCAACCTGTACTATGTCCTGGGCTACTGTTATTTGTCCATCAAAGCTTGAGTTGGACCGTCAAAGCTATCTGCTACCATCATACACTTACGCGAGCAACTATTCTTCGCTTCTTCCCTACACCACGCAGCGCAAGCTGTACCAGGAACCTTCTGTGTTGTTCTAAACTGGACCTTGGCCATTGTGGAAGACTGTTTGAGCGTGATAACGACATCATCAACGGCTTTCAACTTGTACCGGGCGTGTCTAACTCCACCTACCTCACCGCCATTTTTCCAATCATGTTGCTGTAACTTGGAGAGCAGTTTGTGCCGCTTCTACTCGCCTCTGCGTGTTTGCTACAGCTAAGTGAGTGTTGTCTATCATACTAGTGTACTCCAGAGCTTTGCTAGTAAACTTTTAAGCTTTGTATGACCCGTCAAAGCTACTCGTCAGCAAGTGATGGCGGACGAGTGAGTTGTCACGCTTCTCCTTCGTGTTGCTCTGTGTACACGGCAACTACAGCCTCTTAGGATGTTTAGAACTTGACCATGGTCATTGTGGGAGCCTTTTTGTGTGTGTTACTAAGCACAACTGCTGTTGACAGCATTGTTGGAGCTCATTTTCTGCCTCAACTAGAACAGAAATAATTTCCAGGAGAACACAGCTTTGTTGCTGCACACTTTGTATCACTATTTTACACTTCCAACAGCTTAGTAAGTGTTATAAACATCTGGTTTGCCTTGAGCTATCTACCAGCAAGCTATTGAGTTATTTGTGACAACCAGGTGAGTACATTTTTATACCTATTGTGCCAGCAAAGAACACTGCTTTCTCTGTACAGCGTACGTGAGCGACGTGTGTATCGTCATGATGCTCAGGCTTGCTATGGACGATTGTAATCTTTAAAAAGGTGAAAATAGAATGTATTTACCTTGTGTATAATGTTTGTTTTGCTTGTGTGTGTTTGGTGCTAGTGTCTCTTACATTATAACCAGTAAAGCATGCGTGTCGTCTTGGCTGAAAAATGTCGTGATTGTTGTGTGTATTGTAGCTTGATGGCAGTCATTGCGTGTGCATTGTAGCTTGATGGTAGTCATGGCAGTAGTTAGCGTGTCATACACTTCAGTTGTACAGTTATATTATGCTCATGTTATCAGTGTTATTAGCCTCTTCTCATCTATTACAGTGCTGAGAAACTACCATGCTATCTGCTGATACCTTGACGTGTTTTTGCTGTCTGCTCAAGATCAAAATACTTGTTCAAGCTTTCCATTACTTTTATGTTGATTGCTGTGATTGATAATAATATTCAAACACACACCACCCTCTTCTGCCTGAGTAGCAAACTGTCTGTGAAAGCAAGTACAGCACTCGTCTCAACAACAAAGCAGTGTAGACACTGTACTATTGCAGCAAGAAGCTGTCAGTTATCACTGCTTGGTGGGCGTTTGTTTACACAGACTAACGAGTGTTAGAAACCACAATAAACAAGTTAGAATACTATAGCAACTATGTTTCAACGTTGCCAAGGAGTTTTGGCTGCAACAAAGTAAGTTGGCTGGCGCTAGCGGTAGCTGTTTCGAGGTAACGAAGACGCGCATATATATATGCGCGTCGCGTATACGGGTGGATTTCATCGCGCATAAATATATGCGCGTCGCGGTAAAAGGGTTAAGTGATCAGGTTGGTTAGTATTATTATTATGTGTGTATCGTCAAAGAGACAGCTATTATTTACTGTCTTACTATTCACAAAGCACCAGAAATATCTTCATAATAATGCTGTCGGGAGTGTCTTGTGTCGAGTGCTATGACTATGCCTTGTAATAGCTTTACCAGTTTACCCAGTAACTGGGTGTAGCCTTCAAGTGAGCCTGAGTGAACTATGAGACTGGGTGAATATGTTCATACTACGGTAGTATAGAACACCTATGTGTTTTACGAACTCTAGTTATCACTCAATAAAAGGTGAATGATACAACTGGGCAAGTTATAATTATAATAATGCACCACATCAATAATCAGTCCATTGTGTGTTGACCATGCCCACATTGGTAACACCCTGCTCACAAATGCACATACCTGAGCAAACAATCCAGTTCTTTTACTCCTGGTCTGAGACACTTTGATGATACTCCTACTCTCCAGAGGTGTTAACAGAAATCAATCCCTAGTAAATGAGACAGTAGTTGAGAAAAAGAGAGATAGAATAGAACACTGTGACTAACATCGTATATTGCATATAATTCTTTTGAAGGCAGATGCCATATGTTGGTGCTATGCTTAAACCTTCTCGAAAAAGTAATTGCTTCACTAAAATTGTCACCATTAGCCAGTGGACTTTTCAATGAGTTTTTCCTCTAGCACATAGGCTGGTTACACAAGGCTGACAATTCCCACGAAAATCTTGTGTGACTAAGCATGTGACAGTTACACCATTGACTCATGAATTTACTTTTAGCTTCAGTCACATCACGATAGCAAGAGGAGTGAGGAACGGACAAAAAAGAGACCACACTATGCCAGGAATATTCAGCCCTACTGTACATGACCACAGTCGGTGAATTTTGCTTCAAGCTAGACTGTTGTACTGATATGGATGAGACAGAGTACCGGATACCACGATTGCCTACTACTGGACACACATACAAACACACACAATCACACATACAAAGCAAAGAGCAAAGTTTTGCTACTCTACCGGGTCACGCGTACATAGCAAGGTATAAAGCCTAGGAACCTGTGCACTAAAAAGGCACTGTGTTCAGTGCACTAGAGCCGAGCAACTGAACTCGCAGGAGGACCAGCTGTGTCTTCCACTACAGGTGTGTGGCACTATTGTACAACGCTGTTGGCGGTTGGACGGTGAGACACAGGACTTTGCTCCCCAGTATAAGACCATGCATGTACCCGCTTTACAGATGGGTGCGCTGGAAGAACGTGATGGACTCACATTTTCTCCTGCCCTAGTTGGATTCGAACCAGTGACCCTTTACTTGTAGCAGAACCACCAGACTGACCAGAGCACCCCACATAAAAAGTAGCAACAAAAATAACATACTAAAGAACACATCCACTATTACATGTAGACAGACTGGTACTCTCAGTCGGATTCCTTGATTCCTCGCTGCTTCGACTAGCAGTACTCGCCCGCGGCCGCGTACTGCTATAGTCGCCATTTTAATTGTAGAATGTAGGTGTGGCGAAGTAGGCGTGTTCGTTCGCTTCGGACTGAGTCCTGGTTTGTTACGTTACGGCGAGTTCGTCGATTATGACCAATTCTGACTTGCAGAAATTGAAAATTGAAATTTGGTTTTTGACACTTTGAATTGCATTGTTGAAAAATAGAAAATACTGATTTTATAGTATTTTTAATCTTGTTTAATATTGAATATTGACTGATCCAAATGTACACTGACCCAGCAGCACTCGCCCGCTCTGTTCGTCTTCGTCTTAGTTTATGACGTATCAATGACGTTTTTCAAGATGATGACCGTACATTCCCCCATATTCTATCGGATATGCAGATAAATTGACGTCATCAATCTGGCAACAGTCATTGGAATGTCATAACTAAGACGAAGACGAACAGAGCGGGCGAGTGCTGCTGCTACCAGCACCTCGTATTCGCCGACGGTGTAAGTTACAGCCACGAGCGAAGAGCTGTGATTAGCTAAGGCATAAGGCTACTTGCCTGCGGAGCGCTTTTTCTTAACTCGCAAAGTTGCAGATTTTTGAGTCTAAAAACTTTCTGACATTGATTTTTTGTTGATTTTTGAGTTTGTTTTGGACCGAACTTTAGTTTGCGTGATAGTTAAGCATTGGCTCTAGAGTATTTGGTAGATGAACTAGTTGTTTGCCTGCAAACCGAAGATTTTTCGTTAACTAAGCTTCTTACAGATTTTATGGTCTAAAAATAAAAGCTAATTGGGTGTTTCCGACAACTGCCACTTCCCCATTTGTATCTTTGAGATCAAGTAAGGCTTGCTGTTTAGACTAAGCACACATACTCTAGAAGGATGTATCAGCCTTCTCACCAAGTTTGACTGCTATAAAACCTATCGTTTTGTTTTTATGAGTAAAAGTACTAAAAACATTTCATGTTAGTGAAATGTGCAATTTTGGAATGTCTAGACTGGAAGCACTGTAGTCCTTCAACAACATACATATTTCTGTCTGTTTTTCTGCTGTATGGCTTTCTCTATTTCTTTGTTGTTGTAAAGCTATGAAATAAATAAATAAGCATTCTCATAAGTCAAAAACAGCTTTTTCCTGTAGCTAGTGTAGTGATATTCATTGGCTGATTTTAGGCATGAAATCAAGGAGAGTAGGTGTCTGTCCGGCTGTTCGTCAGTGGAATGTCTTACCAGTGAGCTGTTGTAAGACTGGGTTGGTGGCGACATCATAACAAACCTCAGGTCACTAACTTCATAGTGATGTCAAGTTAGAAATCTACCTGTAAGGCATGCTTGAGGTTGAACTGAGGTCACATTGAGATGGTAGTCTTTCTGGTGTCCAGCCATACCATGAACACAGTGGATCACAAAATCATTCTTGTGGGCGGAGATACTGTAGTGCTATAGTGGGAGAGCAGTGCACATTAAGCGGTCGTCACATGTAGGTTCTGATTTGTGCTCAACCATTGATCCTTGTTTGGTAGTTTGTAGACTCGATCGAGATAGCAGATATTGGATCGGCTTGATGGCTTGTACTCTTTTCGCTGGTTTTCTTATTGCCGGAAAAAATTATTAGCACCTTACAAAGCATCATCCTTAGCCACCTACATGTATATAAGCTGATTGCTATTCATGTTATCAGTAGTCAGCTGCTTACACTTTAGGCCTTAAATGAGATTCATCACCCAACTGATGACAGTTCATAGAGAATGAAGTTTACATTGTGCTATTGAGCATTTGATACTCTTGGTGGATGGACTCTTGCTAGATACTCTTGGTGGATGGACTCTTGCTAGATACTCTTGGTTGATGGACTCTTGCTAGATACTCTTGGTGGATGGACTCTTGCTAGATACTCTTGGTGGATGGACTCTTGCTAGATACTCTTGGTTGATGGACTCTTGCTAGATACTCTTGGTTGATGGACTCTTGCTAGATACTCTTGGTGGATGGACTCTTGCTAGATACTCTTGGTGGATTGACTTTTATCACTCCACAAGTTTCTTGTACTATGCTTGACCACATGTATAAAGTCAAAATAATACTATTTATTAAGTTTTTATAACACTTCACTTATAGCAGTCTGTGTTTTATGCTTTTTAACCCAGGATGAAATGTTCCATGTAAAACAACTTTTCAAAAGAAATATCAAGCAGTTTATAAACTTAGTTTAGAATGCTTATAATTATTATGACTATAATGCTCAAAATGAGTTCAATTATTTACTTGAATGCTCTGATAAAACGCCCGTCGTTCTTCCATATACTCCTCCTCCTGGTCTAACCACCTCTCGTGAGTGTCCTCAATCATTCCCTGCACATTGACTATCTCGTCTCGCTGTCGGTAGCGGTAGCGTCTGGACACACATGAGAACAGCACCAGAGACACCAGGATCAGAAAGCCCTTGACTCCCTCACAGATCAGCCAGGACCTCCTCTCAATGATGAGATCGTCTAGAATGCCTACTACTAGGTACCTGATGCTGAAGGTGGCATACCACAGACCAATGAACAGCCCCTGAGTAGTGCGAGGAGCCTGAGCACAGATAAACTCAAACACTGTCATGGAGACAAGCAGAGAAGAGAGACCATTGAGGAGCTGAGGGATGATGAACCACAAGTAGATGTTATCAACTAGAAGGGATAGTTGGTGATCACCTATTTGACTGTCAAGACATTTATGACTAGGGAGATATTTTGAATAGTTATAGTTATGGTGTTGTTGCCAGTGGGAGGAGTCATGATTTATAACCACTGTGATATACAGGACAACTTGTACTAACGAGAAGTACAGACCTATCCACATTTTTGTGAGCATACGAATAGAATGAACTTTTGGAATAATCTTGACGATGACCAGTCGATACAGTGGTATACCCACCACTGTGACAAGAGCAGTCAAATGTTGTGGATTGTACACGATCAGTAGCAGTACTGGTAGTGAAGGACAGCTGGTCCTCTGGAGCTGTATTGGAGCAGAGTAGCCATCTCCTGCTAGACAGACACAGGAGAAGTGGTAGGATGCGTAGGAATGTCTTGGTGTCCTCCACCTCCTCATTGGTGAATGGTCCTCCATACTTGTTCTTTCCCAGGTCAATACGGCGTGGAATATCCTCCTCCCAGTAGGTGAAGGCACTGCGACGCTCAGGGACCTTGTGCTTCCAAGAGTACTTGAGCACTTTGTAGATATTCATGAATGGGTTAAAGTCTGTCTTATGAATGTAGAAGTATTTCTTTGAAATGCATCAGCATGATTATGTTGAGCATGACAGCTGATACATTAAAAATAATTTCTGGAATATTGTTGACGAGTATTTCGGCTGTAGTGCCATGATATGACTCTAGCACTGTCATTTGCCCCACTTGGTCACTTTCTTACACATAGAACTGTACCAGTTCGCCAACACTTTGAACCCAGTAGTACCAGTTGATAAAGGATATTAACTTGGTTGTCGGAGCCTCTAGTAGTTGATCCAGTCCAAACTGGACAATTTTAGCTTCATACAATCCTACCCCAATCATGTACATTATTATAATAAAATTATAAGCGAATAGTGGACTTGCTGTTGTGTGATGTAATATCATGCTTTCTGTAAATATGCTAGTTGCAGTATCTATAGCCAGATAAACCAAATTGGTGATGGTAATAGTAGTCAATATAATCAATGAAGCCTTCAGTACACGATACCTGGTCAGGTAGACATCAGCCAGATGACCCAGCACTGGGTACACCAGGAGTAGTACTCCCTGTCCTGCTATAATAATTCTTGTTGTAATTGTTTCTGAACGAAGTAGGAACCTCTTCTTACTAAAATCAGTAAAAGCCAATCCAAAACAGCAGACCATCACTATTATATATCCACTCAGCTTCATCTTTGGACTAGTCTTATTTTTTATTCCTACCATTATCATTATTTTTTTAGACTGAACATTTAAATCATTGAGTGTGTTTTTACTTTCATTTTCATAATGTTTCTCAATCAATCTACTGTGAATATGACACAGGGTTCTATCCACTGGGGGGGGGTGGAGGGGAAAATTCTCCCCCAAACTCTCCAACTTCCCCCCAAAATTTGCCACTGGCATGAAGTATCACTTTAATGTTTGTGACTTAAATCATAGATAATGCTTAAATTACGTCAAAGTGTCTCAAAATGGCCATTTTAAAGGTCTTAATTTCAAAATTTTCCTCGGCCAGACCCCCCTAGCAGACTGTAGCTACGCTACAGTCCCATCTCACACCTCTCACTAAAGCCTTCCCCTCAAAAAATAAAATCCTAGATAGAACCCTGACACTTGTCACTGCAAGGCATTTGAAGCATCAAAGAAAATTAAATTCAACACCTCCATTGGTTATGATTCAGTATAGATTTACTTTCATGTTTTTATATTTTGACCATGATTAGTGACAACACTTGAACGTTGTTTTATTTCTCTATTTCTAGAATCATGTAATTATTCATAATTTTTATAGTTTATAGAGATTGCACAAGAAATCTATTATAGTTACAGAAATTGCCAGGATGCCTGGTACCATTTGTTAATCTAGAAATCTCACTACAATTCAGAATCTAACTTGCTATCTTTCTACCTGCACAGCAAACCATGAAGACTTTAGCTTCTCGTTACACACCCATGAAGTCTACGATATATTCCCTCAAAATGGGTCTAAAACTTGTTCCTTGTTGCCGATTAGATTCTAACTTTCTAAAGCATGTTCGAGCTTCATAAAGCTGTATAAGGCAAGCTGCTGCAGTCACGAAGATGTTCTTTAGACACCTAGATAATAAATCAAACAGCTTGTCTGGGCCTCAACACTGACATACATTCAAGCATATGCATACTGCAAACGTTTCACCACAAGTCAGATAAAACCTATCTAGCAGTTACTTACTATTTTTATAATGTAATATCACGAACTCTGAACTCATGAATAAGCAAAACATATTTTTGATATTGTATTTATTTGTGCTGGTCACCCTGTCTCTACTTGTATTTTCTGTTATCTATTTAAACCCCGATTCCGTTCTGTATCACTGTTCTGTGCTTGTTGTTGTAATAATACTTGAGTTTATGAGAGGTGATTTGGATAATTGTTGAGATTGCGCGTTATAGCGAGTGGGTACACTGCAAGGCAGTTCAGCTGATTGAGATATGATTATAGCAAATAGCACGAGGCATACAGAATCACGTGATACAATAGAAATAATAATAATAATAATAAGTCAGCAACATGCAAGAAGTCAATGAGTGAAGTGAACACAATTATTTCAACACTCCTCCTCACTCATGCTTCAATGTTCAATGGTCCGATGCCAATCTTGTCATGAAGTGTGCAGAAACGTTCCTGTGCAGTCCTTTCGAGAATATGTCGGCCAACATCTCCTGAGTAGGGCAATACTTTAGCTTATACCATACTTCAATGTTTCTGACCAATCAGATTGCTCAAAACGAGGTGATTTATTTCACTTATTACACCTCCAATTTCACTTATTACACCTCCAATTTTAATTATTACACCGCAATCCTTCAACTTTCAAGATGGCCTCTTCCGTTGTGAACAAAACTGTTATACTGTCATAGCTTGAAAAAAGATTTGATTCACGCACTTACATCGCTTCTACACGGCTGGAAGATAGTAAACTGAACTACGGCGTCGTCACATAGGCTAACTTATGAATTCAAACGACGCGCTCTTACACGATCGTCGCTCGATGATGGAAACGGCGACACTACTGGCTTCTCGCAACAGTAGAGGGCTTGTTTCAGTGCTTGGTAGTCTTGGGAAGCTTACCTGAGAGCGCAGTTTGGTATAAATACCTTATACCATGAATCAGTCAGGCAATACGGGATTAAAATCACCTTGGAAACCGAAATAGAAGCCCTCGCGCTTCGCACTCGGGTCGTCTATACCATCGGTTTCCGCGGTGATTTATATCTCGTATTGCCCTCCTTTTCATGGTATAACCTATATATAATCACACCATTCTGGACTTGCTCTCGGATGAAATGATGTCGAATGTCAATGTGTTTCGCTCGCCCGTGAAATTGAGGATTTTTAGACATCGATATAGCTGCTTGGTTGTCTTCTTGAAGTATCGTAGGTCCTGGTTGTGGATTTCCTAGATCGGAATTTAGCTTTTTCATCCACATGACCTCTTGAGTAGCACTAGATAGCGCCAGATACTCCGCCTCAGCGGTTGAGAGTGCCACAGTATCTTGTCTCTTACTGCGCCATGATACTGGGCCGCCAGCAATCTGGAAGACAAATCCTGAGGTTGATCTCCTGTCATTTTTTGCTTCCTGCCCAGTCAGCATCCGAAAAGCACACACAGTTTCTGGACTCCTCTCCATGAAAGGTGATACCATACTTCACCGTCCCTTTCAGGTACCTCAGAACTCGCTTTAGGGCAGTCCAGTGGCTCTTGTTCGGCTTGCTTGAAAACCTAGCTAGTATTCCGACAGCGAAAGTGATACCTGGTCTTGTTGTCGTTGCTAGGTACATCAGACTCCCAACTGCTGAGCTGTATTGATGCTGATTTAGCAACGGCTCCTTCTCGTCTGCTTTTACCAATTGATTACCAGTCTCAGCAGGTGTCTTGGCTGGATTGCAATCAAGCATCTCCATTTTAGCCAGCAGTCGTTCCGTGTAGGCTGGTTGTCCCATCCATACCGTTTTCTTGTCACGGTTAATTCTGAACAATCGAATTACCTAGGAAATAACTCAGTTCTCCTAGGTCCTTGCTAGGTCCTTGATGTCAAACTTGGCAGCTAGCTGTTTCTTCACTCTCTCAATGCTTGTCTTATCACTTCCAGCAATGACAATGTCATCAACATATACTCCCATGTACAGCGAGGTATCATCTGTTAGATGATAGATGCAAGGATCAGAGTCCAACTGAACAAAACCCAACTGCTTAAGGTGTGTGTCGAGAAACATGTTCCATGATCTGGAAGACTGCTTCATTCCATAAGTATTAGTTATTGCCCTCACGCGAGGGCATTAACCAACATTAATGACCGCGGGAGAGTCGGTTGCCCGAGTAACGGTCGAGGGCACAGCCCGAGACTGTACGAGGGCAACCGACTTTCCCAAGGTCATTAATGTCGGTTAATGTCCGAGTTGTGTAGGGCAATAAATGATTTATTACATAGTTCATCTCTGTGAGCGCAATAACATCGCGAATTTTTCAAACTTGCAAAGACGCAACGGTCTGTTGCTATAGAAGACGCTACGCGCGGTCAATAACCTACATTAATGCCCTCGAATAGAGCAATCTGATTGGTGAAAGATGACGTACTATGTAATAAATGCTCTTCTTCAATCGACACACTAGTCGCTCTCCTCCTGGGTTCTCCTCATAGCCATCCGGTTGCTCCATGTACACCTCTTCATTAAGAGCACCGTTAAGGAATGCTGTAGTTACGTCAACATGATGAAGTGTCAGTCCATATAGAGATGAGATCGCAGTGAGGGTTCTCAATGATTCTTGTCTCACAACTGGGCTAAACGTCTCGTCATAGTCAGAGCCGAATTCTTGACTAAAACCTCTTGCGACGAGACGAGTTTTGTAACGTTCAAATGACCCATCTGCATTTGTCTACTGCCAACTCATCGAAGATTTCTATCATCTTAATATACTCACTCATCGATCCACAGTCACCCAGCTTCATTGTGTGATTGTGAACAGCTTCTTTCTCAAAATTAGCTTATTTGCCCACGTCTTCTTCTGGAATTAGCGCTGAGCTTTTTCCACACTGCTGCAGGATCTTCCGTGTCTCCAAGCAAGTATAGGAGCGAGGGATCAACAGCCAGTACAATCGTAGCCAGTGCTTGATCCCTACGTGAGTTGTACTTCGCTAATCTCTCAGCATTACCTCCATCAGGAGCAGCTTCAGTCTCTGAAACGATTCCCCACACGCCTTCTCTGATTAGAGCCATCCGACACTGGATTTTCCAGGTCGCGTAGTTGTTGCCGTTCAGTGCTACAATGGAGACGGTCTTTCCTTCAGACGCCATTCGCTGGGCCCATAACCGGTTAGGTTTTAGCAGAAAATTATTATTGGTTATTTCTGAATCACAAGAGATTATACATGAGGCGATTACATAAGATTACATAACAACATTACGTAATAAACACAACACAATGTCTGAGTGTCAATACAGAGTATTTGTATTTGTCAATAGTTAACAATACACGAGATTAAAAAATAAACAAGTTAATA
This sequence comes from Haliclona indistincta, assembly GCA_964017065.1. Taxonomy (NCBI): domain Eukaryota; kingdom Metazoa; phylum Porifera; class Demospongiae; order Haplosclerida; family Chalinidae; genus Haliclona; species Haliclona indistincta. The sequence continues at coordinate 6,661,034 of OZ024786.1, forward strand.
GATGGCAATAGACTATAGATGGGCAGCCCAACATTTGGGAGATATCTATAAAGTGTTACGATTGTATAAAGTGTTATGTTTAGCCACTGATGTATAGGGGTGCATGGTCTATTACCCAGTCAATCATGTTGCATTACCATTCTGTGTTGCCTCCTTGTTTGTTTACATTGTGGGCCAGTGGCTGATTTCTTCATTTCTAATCTACCATCCCTACGTACTTTTGATTTATATACTTTTTATTTTCTTCCATAATAATAATTAGTTGCTTGTTCATCACTTACCATCACAGGTAACCAGGAAGATGTTGACTTGGCTCTGCAGTCAGCAAGGAAAGCGTATGAAAGCTGGAGCCAGCTACTTGGACATGTACGAGCAAGACACATGTACTCCATTGCTCGTCATGTTCAAAAGCATGCTCGCTTGATTTCTGTGTTAGAGAGCATGGATAACGGGAAACCGATCAGGGAGAGTAGGGATTGCGATATTCCTCTGGTGGCTAGGCACTTCTATCATCATGCAGGTGTGTGTGTGCATGCGCATGTCTGACATAGTATTTGTGGGCTTGGTTAGTTTGCTTTGTGTATTAATGTATTGCTACACAAGATCAGAATGTGGACATAATAAATGCTAATTAGGCTTCCCTTTTCTCTTACTGATATTTTGCAGTTGCTAATTTCTGTCAGAATTCCTCTTCACATTATGTATGTGTGTAAATGACAGTAGTCTTTTCTCTCCCTCTCTTTGTGTAGGTTGGGCCTAGCTAATGGACACTAGCTGAGACACTGAGATGTGTGGGTGGTCATCTATTAGAGTGGTAGTTCCTTGGAACTTTAATTCCTCTTTATGTTGCTTTCCTGGAAGGTAAGGACAATCAGCATTCACTGTCTGGTGACACTAATTTATTTGTAAACATGTCATGTCAAGTGTATCTACTGAATCAGAAATCTGAAGTGTACACCTTGGTGTTTTGTAGTGTATGAGATTGTATAAACAGTTTGTTCAGTCGACCCACCATTGCATATTTCATAGCACATACACAAGTGTTGTGTACATGTATATCCTGTTGGTTTGGTAAACTGTCTTTGCAGTGTTTTGAGTGGTAAATAGCTGATGGCCTACTGCTTTAATCATCTCTGGACCACAATGTGGTATTTTTGTCACACATATTTTTCGAGGCAGTGTAAAGATGTTTTTGCCCAATAATTACTGTTTTACTTGGGCCATGCACCAGCCATTTACCAAAACTATTTAATCCTCCAAAATTCCTGTTATATACTGCTAATGTGTCAATAATATGTGACCGGATTTGCGAAAAGGAACCACATGGCGTAATTTATCGACATTGCATTGCGCATTCAATGCTGATTATAATGTTACTTTTGGTTTAGCTATGCGTTGTCCTGTTGCCAAGATATAAAGCACAACAGAGACGCTATTATCAAAGCATTGTTCAGAGAAAACCCCGTTTCAATGCTGAACATGCAATTCCGTATACTATATGCAACTCCGTGTATGCAATTTTTAATACACGCCCACACACGACAGTGGGCGCTCGTATGAACGCAACTGAACTGAGCTACAACTGAACAGTGAACTGTACCATCGCGGCACACCAACCATATGTGGGCCGCTTCCAGCACGGTTCGGTTGTGTCAGAACTTCATGATCATAAAGTGTGGCATGGTTCGGCCCGGTTCCAACGTGCAGTTTGAACGGGGTATAAGCTTAGTCAAGCTCCTATGCTAAGTTATTTGACTCACGATCAGTTGTGCGTTATAGTGCTAGCAAGCTGTTCGTTGTCGCCATGGCAACGCTATTGTGTCATCGTTGCCACGCCTCCGTTTATTCGGTACGATGGCGGCTCTAGTGGCTGAAAGCAAACGCTCGCCCTGGAGAAACAAAGGTGCGTGTGAGCGTCGCTGTTGCTTTCGTAAGGTACCGGTTAGCAGCACATTTTTTTCGTTTCACAAACATTAAATTGCGCCAAGTGGTTCCTCTTCGCAAACCCAGTCACATATTGTTACATAATGGAACCTAACATGATGTATAACTATTTAGGTGTGTGGCTGATGAGGAGAGGCATCTTGCTCTGGGAGTCATTTCAGTTCTTGTTAGAGTGTTTGGAGGCATTCCTGGAACTATAATTTTAGGATATGTGTATGACACTGCATGCTTGCTCCGTAATCAGCTTGTAGAGAGTTGTGGTTTGCAAGGAAACTGTTTGATCTATGACAATGAAGCATTAGCCATACGATCCATGATCTTGCTGATGGCAGGAATGAGTGTATCATCAGTATTTGCTATCTTGGTTTGGCTGACTTATCCCAAGAGCAAAACAAAAGATACAGCCGGTCACAAAAGAAGATAAAGAAATCAGTTTTACAAACAAGGTTAGACATCATTGCGTAAGGTATACCGTAAGGCTGGTAATTTTGTGAGCAGAAGAAACTTAAAATTGCATAAAATTTAATGAAGAATTCAGTAATTTTTTTACACTTGTTCAAATTGTGAAACTAGGTCCAGTTAACCCTTTAATTACTAAATTATCTTGCTGAAATTTTAACCTCGTAAATGGTGACCACTTCTATCGTGAATATCTCGTGTGTCTTTTGTGCTACTGGTCTCAAATTTGCGTCCTTTTATGCCAGTGAGTAGCCGCAATTGACCACTCTCAAGTCGGTCAATATGCCCCTCCCACTTCGAAAGTGAAGCCGATAAAGTGCAGCGACCTCGTCAAATTTTGCTCAAAGTTAGTACTTTGGGGCTGGCTACTGAAAAGTACATGTAAATAGCAGTGGTTTTGGTCAATGTAAAATGTAGCCCAGATCATAGAGAATGCGCAAAAATGTGTTTTCCGAGTACTCGAAGCCATAAAATGTCCAAATTTTCTTGGCAGCCATTTTGTTTTTCTAAAATGTTGTGAAATTTGCACTGAAGCCGTAGAAAGGCCGACGCCAATACATTTAGCGCAGGGGGCGCGCTGAAAACCGGTCAATTTTTTGCGGTTATTTGTATTCTTCAATTTGGCTTAATTTTGTGATATTTTAGCACTTTTTCATAAAGTTATGCTGTCTGAAGTATGTATGACGCCAAATGGCGTCATTAGGGCTTAAAGGGTTAACATTTAATTTTGTACCACAGAAAATACCGGCTCTACAGTATTCCAAGTTCTTTTATTTTTCACGAATCGTAATAAATTATTGTACCATTCTTTTGACCTACAGGAGATTTTGAAACAGTGAAGTGACCAGCATCAACCATAATTATAATGTTTTAGACTTTAATTTTTATGTAGATAGTGTAACTGGACTTATGGTCCACATTGTGTGTAGAGCAATGTGTGTTGTATGTCTCTGTGTTATGCACGGCCTCATGTGTCTGTAGTTGTACTATAAATATGTGATTATGTTGTGTGTTGAAGAGAGTGTTTGAAACATAACTGAGTAACAACAGTGTTTTAATTGTAATTCTTTTGTTGCACAACAGCGAGAACACAACGTAACATTCAGTAATTATTAATAATAATTGACAATACAGTTGGTCGTGTTAGCAGACAACACACGAGAGACACTTGCTGGATCAGAACCTCCTTCACTCACCCAGTTTCATCTCATGAGCACTGCAGGTATTTCTTGCTTGTTACTGCAACCGAGGAATATGCGGATATCGTATATTATTGATTCATAAATAATTTTTTAGAACATTGCGGAGACAGGAAAAATAATTGAAGTGAAACCGTGTATAATGCCAATATCAATATCACGTGCGCTTCACCGCTAACAAAGAATGGCTATTGCGTTGTGAGGGAGTTGTAGAGCATCGTGTGTCTTGCATTTTCTCATGCTCAAGGTACTGCAATCTGCATTAATGAGCTATGTAGAAAATTGTGTAGACTAACTTCATACACAACTCTGGGAATAAAAAGTTGCTCCTCTAGACTGTGCACTGACTTAATATACACCAGAGTAGTATCAATAACTATTGCTCTATGCTCTTCAGACTCCAAAACATCGATTGCAAGAATGATATACAAGGTTTTAATTTGCGCTGTAGGATTTTTCGTATAAAAACATTGTTTTGGCACTTGCATGCCTGTTTATGGTACATTGTGTAAACTGTATCAAAACCACAAGCTAAACCCTGTATGCTTGCTTCTTACAATATACCTGCAAAGCACTGTATGCAACTTGATAACATAAACTCTGGTTTTGCCATCTTTACTCCTCTTCCTACAAAATGGGTGTTACCAATCAGCTGTTGGCAGGCACGTTGCTTCACTACAAGCCCCGAGCTGATTTGCAGATTTTGATATGAAGTCAAAGATCTTTTCTACAATACAACATTTATTTGAAGTGAATAAATAAAAATAATGAAGTAATGATAACACACAAACAGTGGTCATTCTGGAGTTGGTGGGCAAGGAACACACACATCTTTAGCTAGATTCTTAGCTACAATATACTCTTCACACATTATGACAGCATCAACCAGTGTCTCCCATCTGCCGCTCTCATCCACATTAGCTGTCCAGTGGTTCACCAAAGCTATCAATCTGCTGAGGTCGCAACTGTTGTCTGACTTAATCCCAGGAACACAGCCAGCCAGCATCAGTCCAATCGCAAGATCCACCCACTTGTGTTTTGGGAATTTGTGTTTCGGGAGCTTGTGTAAAACCTTGTCAGAATCAGCTGCTAGAGACAGTGGAGAGATAAACATCACATAATTCACATTGCTTTATCAGTAAGGTGATATTCATTTATTTAGATTAAATCTGGGTTGAAAACATTAAATAAGTTCAAACAAAGCACCTAGTCTCGTGAATGCAGTTGGTTTAATGCTATAGAATGCTACTATAAATTCCACTCATGCATGCTTACAGAATGTGGACCCTTTGATACTCACTGAACTAGGGTGGAGTGCTACACGCTACTAGCCAATGAAAGCCCATGAAGACCTACAGTGGAACCCCTCTTAGAGGACACCCCCTCATCCCTATAATGGACACATACTGAATCCCAAATATAACCCACATAATGCATAATAAACCCCTGACCAGAGGACACCCTCTCTATAATGGACAATTTTTTTGGTCCCAATGGTGTCTGCCTAAGAGTGGTTCCACAGTAGTTCTGAATTAGCAGGTTATATACAGAGTACATACACATACCTGGCACTGAGTGACTATCTGTTGCTAGATGTTGAGATTTAGTGTCATGAGGAGTAGATGAGCTATATGTAGCAGGAGAAAATAGTATAACACAAAGGTCTCCTTGTATCATTAATTTTGCTGTATCAGTTATAAAGTATACAACGAACTAGTGAGTGCTAAGCACATACCTAGCCAGAGCATGTGCCTGGGATCCAGTTTACAGCTCTAGAGTAGAGTAGTGGTCAGATACTGGAAAGTCGCTCACCTCAAAAACTTCTGTGCGGCACAAAAATACATCCACGGTGTGCATTGCTGGTTTGAAAAAATCCCAGAAGAGAAAATGGCTGTTTTACAAAAAGTACGTATTAGATTATGGTCATGTAGTAATGGACTGTATCAAAGAAATGCTCTTACAGCACAACAGACAAGAACATGAACACGATTCAGTGTCACTAGAGCAGTATAATTTCATTCCATATCAAATTTTGTTTTGTCTTTCTGCGACCAATAATAACAGGAGCTTCATCGCAATACATCAATTATCCTCAACTAATAATTTATTTTTTTATTGTCATAAGCACATTTTATTATAATCTGAAAGGAAATTTCATTGTGTAACAAAAATATTGTTTTCTTTGTATAAAAATCAAAAACAGAGTAACAGTTAGTCAATTATAATTTGCAAGATTGTGTTATAATTTCCTGATGTTTCCTAGAAATTAAAATGGCTGTTAACCATGAAGTGTTATTGTGAATACCTCATTTATGTCTCTTTTTACTAGAGGGCGATTCATCATAATCAGCTACAAAAGTATAGCACATGTGTGAATGTGAATTAACAGGTTCAGAATACCTTGTTCATGCTTTCTCCTCCGAGATCCCTCTCCGTGATCAGCTATAAAACCATGACAATAACAGGTGTAATTTATTATTGTATGAGAGAATTACCTCCTTTGTGTTTCTTCTGCTTTACATTCTCGTAAGTACATGTATCTACAAAATTATGCTAATATTAATGGGGCGAGGCTTATTAGCTTACCTTGGTAATTTTTGCGCAGCAAAGACGCGAACGCTTCATCTCCGGATCTCTTCTCTATTATGTCAACCAGTGCACTAAACAGATGAGGCATCGAGTTGATCTTTCTCATAGCTTCAGATGTGAGCAAGGATATCTTGTTGTACGGACTGGTGCCCATAGCTACAAGGGCATTGTCGTGACCAGCCTGACCAATAAGACCAGTTTGAAGGAGATCGTCAGCATATGATGATATGTCTGATACCGGTATACGATTGTTGATGTCTGCGATATGCGTCTGGATAACAGAACAGTCTGGTTTTGGCAATGCAAGCCCACAAAGACCTATATGTAGTTCTGAATTAGTATGCACACAGGTTATATACAGAGCACATGCACATACCTGGCACTGAGTGACTATCTGCTGCTAGGAGATGTTGAGATTTAGTGTCATGAGGAGTAGATGAGCTATCTGTAGCAGGAGAAAATAGTATAACACAAAAGTCTCCTTGCATCATTAATTTTGCTACATCAGTTATAAAGAATACAATGAGATAGTGAGTGCTAAGCACATACCTAGCCAGAGCATGAGCCTGGGATCCAGTTTACAGCTCTCTCCTGTCTCATCTGCCTCGCATTCCAGAATCCCTGAGAGAGGGTTGTAGGCACAGGTGTGGTGAGCACTGCCCTTGCCACAGGAGCATAGAAAGGAGTTCACCTTGGTGATGGCACCTTCTCCTTCTTGAATGATGTGGAGCTTTTCTTCAGTCAAACGAATCGATTCCAGAAAAAAATCTCGAATGGTCGTGCAATCTTGTGGAAGTTGCTCGAAACAAGAAAAATAGATTTCCAGTTGAAGATGTCGCTCGATCAAGAACACATATCCCCCACGTTTGTATCGCAACTTGATCATGTTTCGATATTGTCGATGACACCGATCCGTTGAAAAGTGTGATGAGAATTCCGTGAGAAGGAAGACTATAATGGCTGGTAGATAACCCACAGGGATTGGAAGGTCAGCATCTTCATTTTTTCGTCTCAGTCTGATCACCCACGGAGGAGATGATTCAGACACACTTGCTTCAGGAGCATAGGAAAGAGCACAAGGCATGAAATATTCTTTGTCGATTGCAACAGCTATCTTGACGTGCTCCAAGATATCTAGAAAGAATGGCAGTGTGATATGCTCATTGAACGTAACACACTTCTTCAATGTGTCTACACTGAAGCGTCCATGATATTGCAACAGTTCCTTGGCTCCTAAAGGTAGCTCAATGTCGTAGTGATCAGCAAGGAACTCTTCATCTAGAAATGAAACACAGATCAATCGAGAGAGCTTGTTGAGCACTGGTTTGGTGTCAATGATGACATAGTCTCTGAGCTTTGGAGTATCAAAATGCATGATCAGGCTAATATCGTGAAAGAACTGGATTGCTTGCTTGGTCTCTGATTTATCCATACCCAAAGTATCTCCAAGTTTATAACACTGATCTAGTGTAAGTACAGTCCTCTGTTCCTTCTCAGCTATCATCAGTATGTTGAGAAGAAGCCCAAACCACCGTAGCTTCATTTCGACTTTCAAGCTGACATCTGACTTTTTAAAGAGTCTTCTAAGCTTCTTAGCTAACTTTGCTCTCTTCTTCATGGCCACAGCATCTACGACCTCGGTGTCATCAGCTTTTTTGCCCAAAGCAGCATTGACAGGCAGAATGACCTTCTTACCCAGCTGTACTCGAAATGGCTCATATGGTTTAAGGACTTGCTTGAGAATCGATTCTTTTTCTTCAACAGTTTCACTGCATTCATGAGCCTTGTCTTCAAATGTGCCCACTATAGTGAATTTAGCTCCCTTTGGACACTTTGTTGCTGACGGTGTGTGTGGCGGCTGAATAGAAGCTACTGACTTGGCCAGTGTCTCAATTATCTGCTTGTGTGTCAAAGGGACACAGTCTTCATCAAAAGAAGCACACTCATCTTTTAAAAAATAAGTAAAATCTGGTGTTTTCTTCAAAGGCTCATTCAATTTGACAGGAAAAATTTGAAGGCAACTGTTGCGAAGAAAGAGAGCAGCTGCATCTAGAAATGGTGGTTGGCCACCACAATCAGTGACCATCATCCAGTGGGAGTTGAAGATTACTCCTGACTTTTCTGTGTTAGAAAGCTTCTTGAGCAGGTCAGGAAGCACAGTAGAGGCAGGTTCATCAAGTGGCGCTGTACCAGAGTTGTTTGCTTGAGGAGGCAGTTGATCATCTTCTGTGTCACTGATAGATTGGTTGGTTGTTACTACTGTTGGGGCTATTGGATTTTCTTCGATAGTCTTCTTCATTGCTTTGCACATCAGTTCAGACATCTTGTCTGTAGTGACAAGCTCCCACTCTACTCCTTCTGTTGCACTGTCAGTCATCAAGTAGCGAGAGGGTGGATCAATACAGTCTGTACTGTTCCTTTGAGGGGCTGGATCTTTCCCCATAGCGAGATCAAGAACAGATGTCTTGCCAACACCAGGATAGCCCTGAGTACCAACATTGGTGATTTCCATTCCAACTTTAACTCCCATCGAGGCCTTGGCAACATCTGGGTCTATGTCTACAAAGTGATGAGACAAAACTAAACTTGTACACACCATGCATCATACTTGACATGCCCCTGGGTATATGTATACTAGATCAGGTAGAATTATACTATCACAATCAAGGCAAAGATCAATATATTGGCAGTGCAGTCTCCTAGTTTTGGAGCTTATGGTGACGGGGTACTGTTTGCCTAATTAATTATTCATAAAATAAATATTAACACTGTGTCAAAATAAAAAGTGAGAGAATGCCATGAAGGCGATCCAAAGACACACCAAAGACTGTTCTTTTGAGGAGCGTGAGAGCTGTGAAAATACAGAGTTGTAGTCAGGCGGCAGGAGGCAAAACCTTAAGATGTAGGAATTTAGATTTTCGACGTCAAATTTTACAGAAACTGTGACAGAATAACAGCGAAGTTTACTACTAACCAACACTTCTGGAGTCGTTCTAGTGAGTATGTTTGTTTGGTATTCCGGTAAGCGATTTCAGAGTGAAACACCGATGAGTCTTGACAGCACCGTTCGTTTGGGAAAAACTAGCGTCATAACTCATCGCAATTCACGCATTTTCGACGTCCAGACAAAGTTTTTACTCTCAGGCCCTGCCCAAAGGTCTTCACAAATGGAACAGCCGAGGTATACGGTCAGCAAGTAAGCTCTCTTCGCAAATTTTGACACCAAAAATGTAGCTCATCGATCGCAACCATGTTACATTGCTGGTAATACATGCTAATTATATAAGGGCGGGGGTATAACTGTACCCCGTCACCTTAAAGGCGCATTCACATGGACTATGCAAAGTGGATCGAATAATCCGGTTCATCAGTGTTCACATGAATCCGCTTGAAATCGATGTGAATCGAATGGGCATTGCGTTCGATCCACCTCCGGAGGTAGATTGAAAGTGGATTGGAAGCAAATTGAGACTCAAGCGCGCCATCACGAGTACAAAAGGCACTTGGCAGACTAGTAAACCTTCATAATGGACATTTGAAGCATCATAAATGTTCAATGATGTGTTAGCAGATGTGTTAACCCTCGGCGCATGTGTGAGGGTTATGGTACAAGTTTGCTTTATTTACTCATTCGTTCGTTATGTTCATGAGCTACAGAGATCAGTGATCACTTCTAAACGTACTCGGGCAGCCCCGTCCCTTTGCATTTCAGTGGAAGCAAATAGTTGTACCAGTTGGAGGGATTCTACGATCCAAATAGATAGCAGAAATGCATGGCGGAATCAATTAATCATGAATATTCATAAGCCATGAACGTTCGCCTAGAATTCAAGCTGTACTTGCTGCAGTAGACACGCTGAATACCTGTTTTTCACCAACCAATTGTCTGGAAGGAGCTACTGAACATACTAGCTATGAGTAAGAATGCTAGAGCTGGCTTGTACGCTTGTCTTTTGTAATTAGAACACCAAACACGGTGCAAAATGTGTCTCTACTTTGCCTGCTTTCCATTGGTGCTTCATAGTTTAATATCTAAGCTGAACGTAGGTTGCTTCTTCCACCAATTCTGTGAGCTAGATCGATAGAGCAAACAGCACACTGGCTGCCGCCATTTGTTACTGATTGTCACGCGAAAATTTGACGTGCTTTAAATTCCACCTAGAGTCTGTCTAGGCCTAGGTGCTACTCCTGGGATACCAACTATCTAGCACAATTGAGTGTCAAGCGTAACCGATGACGGTGTTTATCTGTGGAGAAGCCTACACGTGCTGAATACCAGGTTTGTTGTTGCTCATAGCTAACCGTGCTTGCCCACCAGTCATATTATAATTCTGACAATAGGGTCCAGTTGTCCATGTTTTTTTTCTTCTACCTAGCAAGTTGTCTGTGTTTGCTTCTTCTAACTAGCTGTCATCAAGCATAGTAAAGGGTGATTGTTTACTATTCAGTGTGATTAGTGTGTTGATGTTTCACACTCACACAGTTGGGGAACCAGAAACACAACTCAGAACTTCTACTCCTACATCATTCCTATGCTGGATTGGATAAAGTTGATGATAATGTTACACAGATTCAGAGGACTATAGCAACTGAAGATAGTTTATTGTGATTTCAAGTTCAATTCAAAAAACATTGTTGATAGAATGCTATAGGTTGTAGCCGGGTTGTAGCAAGTAACTAGGTTGTCACAAGCTTGTATACAACATAATCTCAGATTGAAACAAGGGTTTCAAATCCATGGTGCTTGTCATAACCTACCTGGTCAACAAACTTGTTACAACCTAAATACAAGCTTGTTAACAAGGTTGTCACAACCAAAAACAATCTTGACTTTTGCATGAGAAAGCATGTGTTGATGAAAAATTGGAGGAGGTCAGGCAGTTACAGACACTAAAAACTATTCTGGTATTGTATGACTCAAGAGAAGGCAAGCATAGTTCAAGGGGGAAACCCTGACTATAGCAAAATGCAATGAACAAGCTGTTGTATAAAAGGTACATGCTGTTGTACTGAAGCTAAGCAAAATAAAGCACCAAAGGTGCTTTTAGCACCACAGCAAGTGTGCATGCATGGAAGCATCAAAGCAGTACAATGGAAGCATGCAGGCTACAGTAGCCTAAGTGGCAAAGTACCATACTAAGTGGTAGGGCACCAGACTGATTGGCTAGTAACAATTTTTTTGACTGGTAATAATATTGATTGTTTGCATAACAATTTTTTACTTCTATTACTGTAATAGAAAAAGCAGATTTTGACGAATGCTTGATGATTTGCCAAATTCACCTAATTTTAGTCCATCAAAATTTCCCGCTGTACGGTATTATTCAATGGTTTACTTTTTGAGGCTGGACTCACCTCAATATAAATCCCTTCGGAAACTTTTGCGTCTACGGTAATGACTAACAGCATACATGTATATGGTACATTGTATGAGGATATGAGGATGAATGTTACTCACCAATGCTGCGACTTGTAACATCATCACCTTCATCTTCATCACTGCTACTATCACTATCACGTCTTGGTGCACCTGTATAGAGTAGTAAACTTAAATGTCTAGTATAAACGTGGTAGTAGTGTACAATCAATGAATTTTGCATATCTATACTGTCTGGTGTAATGGACAGTATGGACTCAGTGTTGCTGACCAGACATTTGTGCCCGTCCATTGTATATACTCATACCATATTCCCTCTATTAAATGCCAGAATGGGAATTATTTTTCAAAGTGCTTTCGCAGAAAAATTCTCACTAAAAATGTGTTGCTTACTTATTTTGTACCAAGTGTTTATTAGAGATCTGGCTCAGTACTATTAGACCAGAAATCTAGTGTTTGATTGCTCTATTGCAGGGTGTCTAAATCTCATACTGTCCACGCGAAATCTCACAAAGTTCATAGTAAACTTTTAATTAACTACGACTTAATAACCACAAAATCATAGTGTCCTCGAAAAACAGATGAAGTATTACACTGCCGTCGTTTAACAATGCACTTTTCTTCAACACTGGTGACTTCTCTGGCTCTCTACTATCTTGAGCGCTTGGACTAAGCTGTGGTCTAAACAGGTTAGATGATGAATCATCGGTAACTACAATATTTAGAATGCCTCGGAAATAGAATAGACACCCTCGCGTTTCGTGCATAGGGACGTCTTATACTGCAGCAACAGTAGTTGACTAACGGAATTTGTGCTGCTGATACACGGTCTACAAATGATCTGGCAGCTCATTAGCTCGAGCCACAGGGTTGAAAACTAAGCGCTGGAGAGATATGGTGTAACTGGATTTACGTGCCCAACGGTGTAGCTAACTCAGTAAACAACACGTGTCCGTTTGGTACTATAGTAGTTGCACTTATAATTAGATGATTTAACTCTTTAGGGACTGAATTATTTTGACGAAATTCGACTTGCTCTAAACTGACAGTTTGTCTTGCATTTTCTACAACATGCAGTACGTTAGCTGTTCCAAACTAGCACTGCTGTTTCCTGGTATGTCAAAGTTTACAACCATGTACTAAACTCTGAGTTGGCCACTCCCACTTCGGAACTGAAGCCGCTTAAATGCTGCGACCTCGTCATTTTTCAGCCAATTTTGGTCTTCGTTTAGCCCTTGTGACTGATACAAAAATCTGGTGGTGTCCAGGTGAGCAAACAGCATAGTTTAGACCATATTCCATGCCCAAGTATGCATTTCCGGGCATCCTGAAGCCTTAAAAATGCCAAAAGTGGCGAGGGGCTCTGCCCCTTCGAACCCCGGGTTAACGGGGGGACACCCCCTTTAAAATTCCCCCCGTGCTGTACGTTTTAGTGGGGAGGGCGCGCTGAAAAACAGGTGGTTTTTTCAGGTAAAGTCATCTTTTGCAAATCAACTTGATTTGACCTTTCTAGAGCACTTTTTATGACGTCTAGAGTAGGTGGAGTCAATTATGGCGGCTAAAGCCACTATAGGCCTTAAAGGGTTAATGATCTTAGGCTCGAAAACATAATCCCTCAAATCCAGTGTCTATGGTAGCTTGAATATTCATAACAACAAATTGTTGTCAACAAATTTTGTTACACTGTATCGATTTTATTCAAGAAGCTAAATCTTTCCTGGTAAGTATACCTATATAATGCAGAGACTATAATCTTTAAGTACATGTACATCAGTGTACTGTAAATCCTTTAAAAGCTGTTGGCGTCTAGAACATAAGCAAGGTTTTATGAGGGTGTATATATTTAAGTCCATTTATAGGCATCTATACTTTTACTAGAGTACAGTAATACTCCAGGAGTGGAGGCGTCTATTCAAGGAGGGCTTCTATTTAAGGATTTACGGTACTTGTATTGCGACAATGAGATTAGCTCTATTGATTCACACTAACAGATACTACTGTATGCTTGGCTCCACCTACTGAGGGATAATAACATTTTCAAACAACAACAACTAAAGTGTTTCAGTTTCTAATCACATGTACATCAATTATTCAAAAATACTGTAATGAATGAACAGCCAGCTTCACGAAACCCTCGGCGTGTTGCACATTGCAGATTTAGATCTTTAGTTAGCTTTGCAGCTAAAGCCAACCTGCTTGCTATTGAAACTGCACTGCTAACCAGAAGACAGCGAAGTGCTGACCACAACCGAGACAAGGTGTGACAAGTGGGCGTGACCGTGAACACTAAGTAGGTAGCCATTGCTCCTGGCTTTGATAGGCTTTTTCTTGAGATGTATACGCACCCCCAGAGCTGTCCTGAAGTTTAAATGGAATATGCAAGTACCTAAGTAGTCAACTATGGGCGCTTTTGTCGTCAGAGAGGTCCAAGATGGCCGTCAAGGTGAGCCAGCCATACATAACTCGAGAACGAAAGCACTTTAGCAAAATCCACGAGTCACATTGCAAGCCATTGTCGAGCTAAGCCTGTTCATACCTTTACCGAGTTTCAAGTGAGCGATGGTCTCAGCAGCTCGACGGACAGAACGAACGACAAACTGAGTACCGTAACCCTCGCGCATGCGCCGAGGGTTAACTACACACTGTACATGTACTAGTAACTTACCAATAGACTCCAGGTACTGTATAGTATCTGATTTGTTAAAAGTTACTGCTATGTCCAATGGAGTCATACCATGCTAATGTAAGAGAGTTACAATAATGTGATAGTCAGTGATACATGTACTAAACACCATCTGTAGCTACATTATACATGTTTGGTTATCATGTGAACTAGCTTGTATCTGTTGATAGTAACATCATGACAATGATTATGAACACATTCACTGATAGTACATAACACATGATAATAACAATACATCCTAATAACCATTTATAATAGTTCCTAAACAATGGTTGTCCTAAAAAATTCATCAAATTAATATCTCATGTTGCAAGGAATTTATCTATCAGGCTCATTATGGTTTTAATTTTCCCAACAACACGTCACGTCAACCATGTAGAGCATGTGCTCAATAGAAGGTGACACCTCACCCATTGCATGCTGTAATGAACCACAATAACTTTCTAGCTTCTCTAGTTAAGCAACATACCAACAATTAATATAGTAAGCATTGTCTGTCGTCAATAGTTGTGTATGATTACGCTAGTTATACCATGCCTCACCATGCATGATGGTGCCAGATCTTTAGATTCATGTGACATCACTAATCATCATTATGAACGGACACGAGAGTATACAGATAAGTTCAATAGTATACTGACAAAAATTTTTGGGTTTATGTTTAGTTTAGCTAGCTAGCTTGACGACACATGTGAGCTGAGAGAGGGCACGAGGCACAGCGTGTAAAGTCATCATTGTAGCTTTCATGTATTACTGCAGGTGTGTCAATATGAAAAACATAGTGGTTGTCATGTTGATATTTATCTTACATGCAGTTAGGCTCCTTAGCTTCTACATGGGTTGTGATCACCAGAGAAAGCACTTGCTGACCATGCACACATACATGTAGATTAGTGTCAGCAATCACGATACATCACCAGAAATACTGGACATCACACGGAATTACGTTTATGCACAGAACACGATTAACTTGTAATGTAACACGATGAATATAATGGGTTACTAATGACAACCACTTCGTTCCGTGAAGGTCACCACGGATCTTAGTTTACTGTACTTCTTCTTGAACATTTTCTACTAGTCCCAGTAGCGTCTGTGGTACTGAAAAGACTGCTACTGGTGAGTCTTGAGTGTCTGCTTCCTTCGCTCTGAACTATAAAGCGTTGTCGTCGTTCGCTAGCATGGTACAGGTAGGCAACTTCACTGCTCTACAAACGCTTGCAGTAGACCTCCACTGTTCCAACACGGTTGTCTATAGCTATGCTAAGAAGCTCAAGCTTATGTATTACCTGTAACAATGTTCTTTTCAGAACAGAAAGTAAGAAGCGTGACAATATCAGTGCTCATAGAGAATGGCGGTCACGAGTGACTTCTGGGCTCCCTCCTGAGCCTTCACTACACTAGAATTGCTAGTACTAGTTTCTAGACAGTCTAGGGATAGTCTGAGATACTAGCGCTGCAGTTTAAACAGAATAAACCAGGCTCGAACTGTGTAAATGCAATTGCTGTACTTAATTTCTTTCCAGGCAAAGCTTGCTTCTTACCCAACTTCACCTCAAAAGTGGAACCTATACTTTTTTCTTTGGATTTCAATTTTGAACACACCATTCAAATTGTCAGACCCTGTTCTATTAGACCTGCATGGGGTCAATAAACTCAAAATCGAGTTTCCTTTCTTAGTTACAGTCGCTCAAAAATCGATAAAATCTACTGCAACATAATTATAAGCTAAAACGATAGCTAATAGGCTGAAGTTTGCATCCCTGGGTCGACCAAAATAATGAAAATCTAGTTTGTGGCAGCCAGGACGCCGAGTAGAAGTTCATATTCCAATGAACACAATACATTAACTAAAGTGAACAGACGGACCTAAGTTTAGATAGTATACGGAAATTGAAACAGGATGTCGTTATTAGCTGGCAATGATCAAAGTACAGTAAGTAACATTTGAGTTATCACTGAAAGGCAAGTATGGCGCTCTACTAGCTAGAGGCTAGACTCTAGTAACCATGCAGTAAGCTGCTCCCATTACTGAAGCCAACAAGGGACTGTAGTCGTCTGCACAAAGCTGACTGTGACGACTAGAACAGTAAATCCATGACATCAGCATGTATTGTATTAAATGGTAATATTACAGCACGACGTGCTCACATTCATGCACTGTCATAGGAAATTTAAACCTCAAAATACAATGTACTATACATGTAGTCCATTATGATCATGTTTCTACTCTGCTAACAGACAAAGATACATCTACAGTACAACTATTTCAATAATATGCTCAGCAACATGTGTAAGGAGAGCTCACTCTACCATCCATAGACCTGACTACAGAGCTCACATGCATGCGATCAATATCTACTGTAATTTTGAACCTTGTACAATTTTTAAGAACAAAAAAGTTAAAAAACACTGTAGAAATACTACTTAGCATTAATATTATGCTCATAAACTATATCAAGACAGCTAGTTCATATCACATGATTGATCCAATATAGAGTATGTGTAGACACATCATTCTATTTATAGTGTGATATGAACAGTGTAATAAACTATACTAGCAACACTCACATTATCCTTCACACTCATTAACCCTCCATGCTTCACTAGTAGTTTCAGTGCCTCAATACATCATCATTGTTAGCAGCATCATGAGCGGGTGTCCATTGATCCTGTGATAACAATAGTGTTGACATGTAGTAAATAGTTGACTTCAACCAACCTTGAACTACATGTACTGTATTATAGTGTGATACATGACAATCAGGGAATCAGTTTATACTCATAACATAATAATTATGTATAGTCTATAATATCTATATTCATAATAAACTTCAAAGTTGTTGGCAGCCATTTTTAGATACATGTACGTCAATAAAAACATAACATGCGTTATTTGAAATTTAAAGCATAATAGATTACGTATCTCATGGTCAGGATGGTACAAGAAGTCATTGATAGTTTGAGCTGTCTATTATGGGCGGTTTAAATTATTTGAAGACTATAATTTTAATAATGGTTAGACGAGGTGTCTACGGAAATAATAGCGGAAATAATAGCGTGATAAAATGCCTGTACAGCCAAGTAGGTCATTGGTTAAATTTCCACCAGCAATAGTGGGATCCAAAAGGAGATATTTTAATGGTTTAAAACCTATAGCTGGTTAGAATACTCGGTAGAAAGAGATGCTGCATTTTGCTTCCCATGTCGCCACTTCAGTTCTGGAGGAGGAAAAGCTGAATTAACCTTCATAAGGGAGGGCTCCAGAGACTGGAAGCATGCAACAAAGGTATTCTTCCAAACCATGCAACCTGTTATTCTCATATCTAGGCAATGAATTCAAGCGTAATCTAGAGTGTAGTACTTCGATTGCGAATTGTCGTGACTCTGCAAGAAACGAGCAAATAGGCATTACCTTCGGAGTGTAACTGAAGTTATACTTACATGTAGTCGCCTTGAAATTGCCTTGCGAGGCCGTAATGAATCTAATGATTTGCTTAACAAAGGCAATTTTCGTGAAGAATGCTACATACCTGTCTTCAGAAATCCAGAACATACTCCTGCACACCGTGGGAAACATGCTCAGACAATTAGTCTGTGACGGTGTACAACAAGCAACCTTTTTCTCATTGCTTGCTGATGAATCAAAGGATGCAAGCAAAAAGAACAGTTGGAGATTGTAGTAAGGTATGTTGACGAAAATGCTACAATTCACGAACGATTTCTCACTTTTGTCGAGGCAGCAACTCTAACAGCTCATAGTTTGGCAACTTACCTAATCACTACTCTTAGTGAGCATGGGTTGGATCCAGCTTTCATAGTTTCCCAAGGATATAATGGAGCTTCCGTTATGAGTGGATGCTGTTCTGGAGTGCAGCAGCGCATTAAACAGGTGTCTCCATCAGCTGTTTATATCCATTGTTATGCTCACAGGCTTAACTTGGCTCTTGTCGACTGTGTGAAGGGTAATAAGTTTGCTGGTGATTTTTTCTGTCTGTCTGATTGAGGCTCTTTATGTATACATTTTGACATCAAAAGCACACAGTGTGTTTATAGCAAAGCAAAAGGAGCTACACCCTGAGAAGCAGATCCATCAACTATGCAGGCTTTCGGATACACGTTGGGCATGCCGACAGAGTGCAGTTAACACCATATGCTGTACATATGAGGCATTAATTGCTACCTTAGAAGATGCTTCAGAGGGAACAGATCGAGCCAAAGCTGTTGAAGCAAATGGTCTTCTCCTTCAAATCAAAAGTTTTAAGTTTCTTCTCTCGCTTATCATGTTTGATAAAATACTGACCTGCTCAAAGAGCCTTTCTGACTACCTGCAGCATTCTCAAGTTGATTTGGCTAAAGCAACACAGATTTGATATCTGCAACAGTGTCAACTTTTTAAGTTTTTCGGACAAATGGGACAAGTTGTTTTCTTATGCAAAGAATGTAGCTGAGATTAACCAAATACCAATCACTACTCTACTCAACTCTAGATTCTAAGCTACTCAGCATGGTTAGCAATGCCTTATTGTAAGCTACTCTCGACCACAAAGACATAAACTACTCCCTCAACGTTTGCAAGATGGGATTGTTCTTGCTCCTATAGGAACAAGAGACAATCTTTCGACTAGTGAGCAGTATAAGGTAAACTTCTACTTTCCTGTGCTAGATAAGAATTAAATCGTCGGCTTAATCAGGAAAATGTTGACCTTATGAAGGCTATTCAATCCTTCCACCCAGCGTCAGAGCACTTTTTGAACCACAATGACATGGAACCTCTTGCTCTAAACTACAGTCTTGGTTTTCAATTGTTGTCCATGGAATCGATTCTAGCAAAGCGTACACTTGAAAACATCGACAAACAAATGGAATCTGTTGGAGATGTGTTCCGTGAATTGGTGCGATTAAAGGATGCGTTTCCAACTTTGCTGAAAGCTATTCACATAGCCTTAACTATTGCTGTTAGCACAGCAGAATGTGAAAGGTCCTTCTCAGCTCTAAAACGTATTAAAACATATCTGCGATCAATAATGACTGAGCAGTGATTAACAGATTTAGCTATTCTCTCTATTGAAAAGGAACTCGCTAATGATATATCTTTAGATGATGTAGTAGACTTATTTCCAGCTAGAGACAAGAACAGTAGGATTGTACTAAAGTGATTTTGTAAAAAATGTTTTATTAATAACTATTATCATTTATATTAATGAGTGCCCAGGCAACTGTTCAATCCTGGCTACGCCACTGTCTACATTGCTTGAGATCGAGAATAGAAAATGCACTATTCTCACAAGGACATGTACGAACTAACATGTTATCTGGACCGAACAACAACTAAAAACTCTTAACAGGTACATGTACATAACCACTTTTCAGCAGAGTAAACAAGTTGCTTGTTAGCGTTTACAACGCTTGTCCTGCAACCAACAACCGCTTTGCTGGTTAGCGATCAAAACTAAACAGTACTATCGCAATTACTATCAAAGTGTAGGCAGAACATTCTAATAGTCAATCACCAGAGATCGACAACGTGCCGTGACAGTGACTCTTCTTAGTAAAGTCGCCAAGAGCTAGCTTAGCAACAAACTCGTTGCAAGGCAACATTTATTGTTTAACCCGTAACGAGGATGTAAAATCAGCTCGAAATACAAATGTATTGGAATGCGCACCCATTGCTAATCCCTGTTGGTATACTGTATCTATGATAGCTCATAGATTTATAGGTTACTGGAGATGTACTATCTCACAGAGATTGGCGGACAACCGCAACATTAAAGGAATCTATCAGGTGTGTGTTGGCAAACAATTGTTTAACAAAAATACAGCACCTAGCGAATGACAAAAGCACGCAGCTTACAATAAGGCATTGCTAACCATGCCGAGTAGCTTAGAATCTATTGACATTGTAAATATTACTGTAGAAAGGAAAATCAGCTGCTAGAGTCGCCTACAGGGTTCTGTAGAGGTCAGAGTTGCTTGCTGAAGTTGCTGGCAACTTGTTGCTTCCTTTCGTAAAGACGTGGTTCAAATCTATAGAACATCATACAGCGTAATCCTGTCACATGCTGGACTGCTGGTCACATTACTTTCCCACGAGTCTTCGTGAAGGGCATATTGGAGCACGATACTCTCTATGAACTCCTAAGTGGTTACTGCATTTTTCCTTGAAATGCACAGCCCACTGCCCTATCTCATAGCTACGCCACTGGCTATGAGGTAAGCTCAGGTAACAGTGGATTTTGTGATAAAGCAAAGTCAAAAATTAACGTATTATTGACTTCACTTTGTGACTCTGATATGAAGAACATGTATCTGTCACAAATGACATTGTGTCACTTCACAACAGCAACATGTAGTACAGTGAGTGAGACAAACACTAGCATTGTAAGAAAATATTAAAGCCCTGAAATGAGGACAGCTCAATCAGTTGTACACAGCTCACAAAAATTTACACCTCAACAATCAGGATAATCAATCCACTGTCTCAAGTGTGTCTGGATTAGTGTGTGTGTAGCAAATACAAACTCACCACATCAAGTGCATTAGGGTTAACTCCTCGGTCTAACAGAATCTTCGCTATGTCAATATGACCTCTTAGTGTTGCCGCATGTAGTGGTGTCTTCTTGACCTGCATAAGATAACAACAGCACAGTGTAACTATAGCAATGCAGTTCAAACATCACATGATGATCATATCAGAATGACAAGATAAAGCATGACATTTACTGTATGACAATTTACAACAATCTCGACTATAGTTCTAATGAACACATATCCCTTGAGCTGTCTGTTATTATTGATTATAGCTGCGTGAAGATTCCAATGAACAAATGAACACATTCTCTGTGAGTTGTTATTGAGTAGCTGTCTATGAAACATACATGATCAGGCTCATTAATGCTCACTCACTAATCACAAAGATACTGTACGTCAGTGGTTAGACCAACACATCATTTCCACAATAATGTGACTATGTGTATGCATGAATCTTGTTGTTCCATCTTGGAGGCTAGCTGGGTATGAAGCTAATGAGTGTATGTACATGAGCATAGATTTACGAGACTACGTAACCGGGATAGAAAACGATGGTGTGGTATCTATAGCAACGCGTAAAAATCTCGTGAAGCACTTCGTGTCCGATTTTAAGCACTGATTTTGGACTTTGTGACACATTTTCTGGGCGCTTCAATAAAATCCCGCCAGCTTTTCAGAGTTGATGCGCTCTCTTCTCAGTGATAGCAAAAGCTTAAAACCGAGATTGCTTTGAAAGAGTCTTTTGCATGCAGTTTTTCATCTCCAAACAAACAGCACGTTTGCAAGGATCCCTCCTGTGAGTTACTGTAGTTTGCTTGGTCGTCTGTACGTGTCAACCAATGCCTGCTGTATAAAGTAGTGTAGTATTTGGCTGCATTAGCAATAATAATTTGTGCATGAACAAAATTGTCGCCAGAGTAGCAAATTTAGCTGTTTAGTCAATTCACGGGAATCACTTTTGGGACAATACCAAGCAACTAGGAGCAAGGAAACCTTGCAGTTTAAAAGATTAGTAATTGTCCCATATAATGGAATGGGTAGTACCATCGATGCATTTGTTTGTAGTGTTCAATGTGCCTGTGAAATACTAGCCTCGTTCCCAGGCTCTTTTTCAGAAAAGGGCCTGATACAGACTGTCTGTGCATGTTCAATTTGCCCCACTTTTCTGGGGTAATTCGATATTCTCGTTACACATCCGTGACAAGCTATAGTCCTTACTTTTGCGTTGTCATAATGTTCAGCAAGCATTGCATCGCTTGCTAGCGCTTCTTCACACTCACAAATGTCCGGCAAGGAATGCGTGCAAGAGCTTTCTAAGGAGTAATTTGCAAGAACAAAATTTCGTGACGTTATGTCTCCCGCCCCTTAATCATGATATCTCGCCCACGTTATCACGTTTTTATTGCCACTTAAAATTGTTAATATGCGTGCGTGCGTAGACAGTCTGTACCAGGCCCTTTTTAAAGGGACTGGGTACGAGGCTAGTGAAATACCAGCTTTATCAACTGGATTCCGTGAATATTTTCTTCACGGAGACTCTCGGGAAAAGTAACATGACCAGCATGCAAGCAAAAATAACATTTACACAATCAAAAATTCATAATGTGATGTTTCCTACGCTCATGGCTAGCTCGTAGACTGTACTATCTCACAGAGACTGGCAGACAACCGCGACAATAAATGAGTCAATCAGGTGTGTGTTGGTAGACAATTTGGGAAAATCTTTACAAAAACGAAGCACCTAGTGATCACACAGCTAACAATAAGCCATTGCTAACCATGCTGAGTAGATTAGATCTAACGACATTGTAAATATTAAAGTAGAAAGGAAAATAAGCCGCTAGAGTCACCTACATGGTTCTGTAGAGGTCAGAGGTGCTTGCTGAAGTTGCTGGCAACTTGTTGCTTCCTTTCGTAAAGGCATGGTTCAAATCTATAGAACATTATACAGCTTAATCCTGTCACGTGCTGGACTGCTGGTCACATTACTTTCCCACGAGTCTTCGTGAAGAGCATATTGGAGCACGGTACTCTTTGTGTATTATGAAATCTTGCTAGCGTTAAGTGCTGTTGCTGCGTTTTTCCTTGAAAAGCGGGGGCGAAACAGCCCACTGCCCTATCTCATAGCTACGCCACTGGCTATGAGGTAAGCTCAGGTAACAGTGGATTTTGTGATAAAGCAAAGTCAAAAATAACGTGTTATTGACTTCACTTTATGACTCTGATATGAAGAACATGTATCTGTCACAAATGACATTGTGTCACTTCACAACAGCAACATGTAGTACAGTGAGTGAGACAAACACTAGCATTGTAAGAAAATATTTATTAAACCCCTGAAATGAGGACAGCTCAATCAGTCGTACACATCTCACAAAAATTACACCTCAACAATCAGGATAATCAATCCACTGTCTCAAGTGTGTCTGGATTAGTGTGTGTGTAGCAAATACAAACTCACCACATCAAGTGCATTAGGGTTAGCACCTCGGTCTAACAATACCCGCATCACGTCAGTATGACCTCTTTCTGCTGCCTCATGTAGTGGTGTCCTCTTGTACTGCATAAGATAACAACAGCACAGTGTAACTATAGCAATACAGTTCAAACATCACATGATGATCATATCAGAATGACAAGATAAAGCATGACATTTACTGTATGACAATTAGACATTTACATCGACTATATAGTTCTAATGAACACATATCCCATGAGCTGTCTGTTATTATTGATTATAGCTGCGTGAAGATTCCAATGAACAAATGAACACATTCTCTGTGAGTTGTTATTGAGTAGCTGTCTATGAAACATACATGATCAGGCTCATTAATGCTCACTCACTAATCACAAAGATACTGTACGTCAGTGGTTAGACCAACACATCATTTCCAAAATAATGTGACTATGTGTATGCATGGATCTTGTTGTTCCATCTTGGAGGCTAGCTGGGTATGAGGCTAATGAGTATGTGTACATGTGTACCAGTTCTATACTTCTTTTATACAATTTCATGTGTACTCTTACTACCTAGTTAGTGATGATGGCGAATAATAGTAAAGACAATTTAACAGAACAGACACAAGAGTTGTGTGAAGTATAGACTGTACAGCTGTGATTAACCGTGGCATAGCTCACAGGAACATTATCATGAGTACACAAGATTACTTACTCTCTGCTAGCACAACAAACAGTGTAAATCAATGATTAGACAAAACAAGTCAGTATAATAATAATTATGCTGCACAATGAGTGGAAAGTGTCACTATCTCTTATACAGTGCCGCTGGATACATAGTCTAGCTGGTATCCCTCTTTTCACTAAAATTAATGAGTGGGATCACGGTGAAGGTGAAAAGAGGGTCTGGCAAAGAACGCAAGAAAATCAAGTTTCTTTGATCTTCCATTGACAGGAGGAGCGCAACTGCAACCTCGAGTGAGGTCACTGTTTAGCCAAGAAAATGAAAACTAGAGTTTATACTGTTTGTCGATTGTCTGTCTACAGCGGCTGAGTATGCCGCTATAGGCTTGATATAAAGCTGAACCTGTGTGTTTCTGTTGCCATCGACACAAGTGTGCCGTTGGGTAAGCTTGACCGGCTAGTTTACCTCTGAAATCCTTAAAGCAATGAATATAGTTGCCCAGGATTTGGGGCAACTATATTCATGAGCAATCTGATTGGTCATGAAACTCATTCACTTGTGAGTTGACACCGCCCATTAATTCTTAGCAAAGAGAATGCTAGCTGCTAGACTATACTGGATACAGTGGTGATGAGCAGGTTAGCTGAAGACCATACACAGTTCATATGGGGACCATGCAGAACATCAACAAAGGCTTTTCTTCATAATAAAAGTACATGTACGTATTCACGTAAGTTGACACCATATTCTACACTCACTGCCTATACATTATTAGCTATGACATAGTTTGTGATCTGACAGATATAAAGCTATACATGTACACTAATGTATTATGA
Source organism: Haliclona indistincta (assembly GCA_964017065.1). NCBI lineage: Eukaryota > Metazoa > Porifera > Demospongiae > Haplosclerida > Chalinidae > Haliclona > Haliclona indistincta. Next base: position 6,685,794 of record OZ024786.1, read on the forward strand.
ATTGAATGAATGACTCACTAGGAAAGGATTACTCCAATTCACACCTGCTCCTTTAGCAATCATTGCCTGCACCAAATCAGCGTCTCCATCATGACTAGCGCAATACAATGCTAATTCCTGGGACTAAAGAGAACAACACAACACATGATTTAAGATCACAATAGTGTGTATACATTGTAGTACTATGGTTACCATGGATACAGCTATCACAGAGTGTCATCTCAATACTGGTATCACAGTATACGTAACTAGTTTCATGAGCAGAAGCTGAGTGATGGCAGAGCAATGAACAAGCTAGCTCAGAGGCCCAGCCATGATGGAGTTACAAATAACCATGCAATCAATCAATCAATCAATCAATCAATCAATCAATCAATCAATCAATCAATCAACAAATACTACATTATTGTAACCAGTTAGTGATGAAAATACTCTCAAGACAACTAGTTCTGTTACGCATATAGAGTTACTGTAACAAACATACTGAGAAATACAAACACACAAGATGACTCGATCTAGCCTCAGTATCAAACCTCCTCATCTATGTGACTGGGGCTCTAGCTGTTTCAAATATAGTTCCCCACTTTACAAACACACAATGATCAACCACGCGTACACTAAAACACTCACTGATAGCTCCCGGATAGCCTCATCCTCTGACACTGCCTTCAGATTATCGACATAACTAGCTAGATACCCTGCATCGAAGCCTCCCACTCCTGCTGCCTTTAGGTTATTCTCTGTCAGGTTGGTGATAGCATTATACGATGCGTAGCCATGGTTTAGAAAGTTGGGCTCGTACTTAGAGTAGCCGATCACCTTTAGCCAGTTTCTGACACTAAACAGCGCCATAACAAAACAAAAACAGTCTATTATTAAATTGAGTGACGTCATTATTCATAGTCAAAAATAGTAACACATACAGTAGTGGTGACATCATAATACATCCAGATACCTGTCCTGAGGGTATAACCATACACTAAGACACACTAATAGTTCTACACTGTTCAATAGTGTATGATTCAAGTCACTTATAAATCCAACTGCATAACTAGTTTTCTCTTTTACTGAAATGTAATCTTTGTTGTTCACGAGTGCTTCCAAATTGTTCAAAGATTGATCGGCTTGTTTTAGTGGTACTGCTACAGTCACAAACCCAGACTGGTTTTGGAACGGGTCTTTGACGTGTCCTGTAACGTGTCCTGGTGAGCCTGGAGCTACTCTGACTATAGAGGATTGAGTGGAATTATCTAATGGAGTCTGACAGTATATATGAGTGGAGAGAGCATGAGATATCAGCCTGAACCTGTGGAGGGAGAGAGAGAGAGAGAGAGAGAGAGAGAGAGAGAGAGAGAGAGAGAGAGAGAGAGAGAGAGAGAGAGAGAGAGAGAGGGAGAGGGAGAGGGAGAGGGAGAGGGGAGAGGGAGAGGGAGAGGGAGGGGAGGGGGGAGGGGGAGGGGGAGGGGGAGGGGAGGGAGAGGGAGAGGGAGAGGGAGAGGGAGAGGGAGAGGGAGAGGGAGAGGGAGAGGGAGAGGGAGAGGGAGAGGGAGAGGGAGAGGGAGAGGGAGAGGAGAGAGAGAGGGAGAGAGAGAGAGAGAGAGAGAGAGAGAGAGAGAGAGAGAGAGAGAGAGAGAGAGAGAGAGAGAGAGAGAGAGAGAGAGAGAGAGAGACAGACAGAGAGACAGACAGAGAGACAGACAGAGAGACAGACAGAGAGACAGACAGAGAGACAGACAGAGAGACAGACAGAGAGACAGACAGAGAGACAGACAGAGAGACAGACAGAGAGACAGACAGAGAGACAGACAGAGAGACAGACAGACAGAGAGACAGACAGAGAGACAGACAGAGAGACAGACAGAGAGACAGACAGAGAGACAGACAGAGAGACAGACAGAGAGACAGACAGAGAGACAGACAGAGAGACAGACAGAGAGACAGACAGACAGAGAGACAGAGAGACAGAGAGACAGAGAGACAGAGAGACAGAGAGACAGAGAGACAGAGAGACAGAGAGACAGAGAGACAGAGAGACAGAGAGACAGAGAGACAGAGAGACAGAGAGACAGAGAGACAGAGAGACAGAGAGACAGAGAGACAGAGAGAGAGAGAGAGAGAGAGAGAGAGAGAGAGAGAGAGAGAGAGAGAGAGAGAGAGAGAGAGAGAGAGAGAGAGAGAGAGAGAGAGAGAGAGAGAGAGAGAGAGAGAGAGAGAGAGAGAGAGAGAGAGAGAGAGAGAGAGAGAGAGAGAGAGAGAGAGAGAGAGAGAGAGAGAGGATGATCCTACTGTAACATGTACCACTAGTTTCTTACTGTATAGAGTAAAGTGACTTCTTGCCCAGTGCAATCACACCCAGTAGACCATCTGAAGCTTTGTCTTCACCAAATCGTTGCAGTAAGCTCGCCAGGTTGGAGAGCTGTGTGGGTATGCTGCCAACACTACCACTGAACTTGACCTGGCGCACTAGTAGACTGAGTGCCTTCTCCCAGATCAGGAATATTCTAGACTCCTCTTGAGGACTGCAATAAGAAAAACAATCTCAAAGACCACACTCATTTAACCCTCCCGTACGAATGGTCCTTCCTCTCTTTTATATCCTCACTTTACCTCCTTCTCACACCATCTCTCTTCCCTCTCCCATGCACCCACCCATCCTCCCTCCCCTTCTCTCTCTCCCTCACTCGCTCTCCCTCCCTCCTTCTCTATAACTCACATTGGTTTCATCAAGGTGCACCACTCCACTACCTTACAGGCAATACTATACTCCTGCTCTATACTAGTACATTGGGTCAGTAACTGCAACAGGTGAGCGTGCAGTGACAGAGGAGCACATCTATTGAGACACCATTGAACAAACTCGTCCACTTTAGTTCCAGGTATTGATAGTGAGTTAGTAACATCACTCCACCCATACACAGTCTCACTGTATGGTAGAGGAATGGAGCTGGTGTCTGGAGCATGTAGAGTAGTGAAGTAGACTGCAATGGTGTGCTCCACAACACTGACCATGGTGGGTATGGCTACTAGTACATGAGAACCTGTGTAGTGAGGTTAGAAACGATAACAATAGCCATCATAACAGCTCATCTCAGCAACAGTCTGTGCCAGTTTTCTCAAGTTTGGTCTGCCTGTATCTTTTCAATGGCAACAGAGCTTCAAATTAACTTTTTCACTACTAGCCAGTAGGGCTAGTAAGTCAAATTATGCCACGCGGTAGACGTGGCATATTTATTGTAACTAGCTACAGCGGTTTCACTACTTCTTGCAATCTAAAAGCGTCAACCGTAGAGCGTAAACCGTGGTCATGCAACGTAATAAACCTTCCAAATAAGGCACGGATCACGCTTTGCGCTTTTGTGGCTGTTGCAAGGAGTAATAAAACCGCTGTAGCCCAGAACATTATCTACCAGCCCAATTGCTGTGTAAACTTAGCCAACCACTAATTTGTACAACACATACTGTGGGTTTGTATTGCACATGCACTACTTAAAAAAGCATGGTAAGTCTAGTTTCACTGGCCAGCTGGGCACCAACTTTACTAGCCCAAGCTGTTTTACTCACTCCAGGCGTGTGGGCGAGTGCTAATTTGAACCCCTGGATGGCAACCTTAATAAGCTAATAACCAATCCAAGAAGAAATATACAATAGCCCTTGATATGGACACGCAGCGCTATAGTCAATGCCAGCACACCTGTGCAGTACGATGTGTCAGTGCTATGCAACTGCTGGAGCCTGGGAAGGGAGCTCTCAGGAGCCACAGCCAGTATAAGACAGGGTAAAAGTTGGTGGGCTGGCAGATTGGGATTATTATGGCATCTTTCTGTTGGCAAATATTCTTAATAAGGGATTGGAACTCTGGCACACTCTCTTGCTGGGCGTACAGTTGAACCACAAAGGCACCCACATACACACATACAAGCACACACACACACATAAACACACACACGTGCACACCCACCCACATACATACACACACACACACACATAAACACAGACACACGTGCACACCCACCCACATACACACACACTCATACGCATAAACACAGACACACGTGCACACCCACCCACATACACACACTCATACACATAAACACAGACACACGTGCACACCCACCCACATACACACACACACGTACCTGCTGATATTATTGGTAATGTCAACAAGTGAGCATTTGGCATCTGTTGCAAAGAATTAAACAAGTGAGATTGTAATTTCTCTTGAAATCTTGGTGATGGATGACTGGTATTGTAGAGATTGAGAAACTCTTGTACCAGTTGAAGAAATTGAGGACTAACATCAGACTTTGGTTCTGAGAAAGAGAACAATTGACAAGCATTTAAAGGAATGACCACAAACCCAGGATCGAACTAGGATAAATCCCATCCGCACTTTGGCAAATCCCGGGTTCAGCCAACCCACATATGTATGTGGGTTGGACGTTGAAACTGGGTTTGTTTTGGCGCCACCATGTGTACATGTACTGGAGATGATCTTTGAGTGTTCTAGCGCTAGAGAAAGACGTACACTGCCAAGAAGCGCTCGTGCCATCGGTATAAACACGGCCTTGGACTGTTGGCAAGGACCTGACTCACATCGATCCAGGTCAGGTGCGGACATGCACTAACTGAGATCAGCAACATGGGTAAGTCCGGATTAAATTCTCCCCAGATTCGACCTGGGTTACCAGTGTAAACACACCTTAAAATTGTAAACACACTCACACACTTTCACTCACTCACTCACTCACTCACTCACTCACTCACTCACTCACTCACTCACTCACCCACCCACTCACCCACTCACTCACTCACTCACTCACTCACTCACCCACCCACTCACCCGCTCACTCACTCACTCACTCACTCACTCACTCACTCACCAAACACAACAACGTCCACAATGACTTGCAGTATATAGTTGATAGCATCATTGTATGACATGGAGTGAGTGTGTCGTGATTGACTAGCTCTTGAGATCATATCAATCACAAACTGCATGTAAGCTAATCTCTTCTCCCATCCATCCTACACAAAATCAATAAGCAACTCAGTTATGGCGCTATCTAACTTATAGCATTAATATCAATGGTGGTCATGTCATGGTATGATCTAGTCACCTTGTGTGTAGTATCATTGTAAGATGATGGGAAACTAGACACAGCTCTCAATAATCTAATGATAGATACAAGAAACGATTGATGACACACTAACATAGGTACGATGTTCTATAGCTACAGTTAGTAGTGAGAACGACATGTTTGTTTGGGATCGACCAACACAGTGCACATATGTAGCCACACCCACTAGCTCCACCCACCTACCTCAGTACAGCCGATAGTGAGGAGCCGCTCTGCAGCACTGCTGTGGGATCACTGTTGGCTTGTAACCAGTCTAGAAAATTTCTGAGCATTCTGCACAAACCAACACCATTGCCCATCTATTGAAAACACTCAAACTACTCACTTGACATCGATACAGTTCCAATTGTAACTACTAGCATCTGCTAATAGATTAGGAATGAGACAATCCTACAGTAATGATGATACAGACATCTCAACCATATTAGTATGTGTGAGAGATAATGTGTGAGATTAGTATTCACATGTGTGAGACATGTAGTGAGCCCTCAGAAGTTTCTGTGGATAATCATGCAGCACTAATTACTATCTGACTTCCTGTGTTTACATTAGTGGTCTAATTAGGTGACATCATATGATGTTAGCAAATCCACATTGCAACAGTTTGCTGTTCAAATGGTGGATTTATGCAATACGTCACCAATAATATTATCTAGCTGATTTAGCTGCTGTGGACAGCTACACTGTACTCGTTTTTTTATACAACAAAACGCCCTGATAGCTGAATGTGTGACACTCACGTAGAATGCGTGAGAGCTGAGGTGTATGAAATATTGTTCCTGTGATAATGTATACCTGTTGAGCCATGATGTCATCAGTACATGCTAACATTAGTAACAACTGAAGTAGAACATTGTGGAATTGAACACAGACTGATGGATCAGGATTAGAACTAAGAGAGAGAGGGGGAGGGAGGGAGGGAGAGAGAGGGAGGGAGGAGGGAGAGAAGGAGGGAGGGAGAGAAGGAGGGAGGGAGAGAAGGAGGGAGGTAGATATTTAAAATGTGCGTGTCTTACCAGTTGATGTTGGTTCAGTGCATTGATTGGATAATTGTGACCTAATTTGCGAAAAGGGGTATTTGTGCTCCTGAAAATTTTGAGCGCTTGCCTGTAATCAAATAGCTGCTACTCAGTCAAACATAATTGAAAGTTAATGAAATTTTGTATTTATTATACTTGACTATTCTGCTTACTATATAAAAACTTTCAAAGTCACAGTTCTTCATTTCTCCGAGAAACAGCCATTTGATTACAGGCATGCGTTCAAAATTTTCAGGAGCACAAATACCCCTTTTCGCAAATTAGGTCACAATTTACTAAAATAGGAAAGAAAGACCATGAATGAGTGAATTGTTAGTGCAAGACGTGCGGTTAAAATGAGTGAGTGCATGGGAAATTGTAGTGCGTGCTTGTGGGTGAGTGAGTGAGTGAGTGGGTGGGTGAGTGGGTGGGTAAGTGGGTGGGTGAGTAAGTGAGTGAGTGAGTGGGTGGGTGAGTGAGTGAGTGAGTGAGTGAGTGAGTGAGTGAGTGAGTGAGTGAGTGAGTGAAGCATGCCTACTCACCCGATTACATGTTCAGTTCTAGCCACAGCTTTACAGTAGTCTCCTGGTATAGGAGCTGACAGTGCTGCTGTGATGTCAGTGTGTTTAGCTCTGTTCTGTCTCAATCTCTCCTCCCACACAGAATGAGGAGTGCGCTCATTGAACTACACGAGAATAAAAAGTCTACTCTTCATACATGCAAAGTGTCTTACTCTGAATACGATAGTAGCTGGTCCACTGCAGACATGACTACGTGAGAACTTACTACGACAAGGAACATTGACATGGAACTGCAAATATTAAAGTATAATACTAAGACAGCTCAGATTGTGTTGCTCTAACCTGTCTGGATTGGTTGCTATAGAGATCAGGAGTGAACTCTGAGTCTAGTGCGGCTAACATGTTGACCCACTCAGAAAACACTCTGTGAAATAGAGAAACATAATTATACACAATCCAAATAATGGGCAGGGCCATTTACATATGAAATGGCCCTCTCCTATTGGTATCATCACCAATAGGAGAGGGCCCTTTTAGGTCTAGCATGGGAACCAGTATTAGGAGAGGGCAGGTTTCAGGCCTAGCATGAGAACTTCATAGCCGGGTGGCACTGATTTTAATCCACCCAGCAGATGGCCAGATGGCCAGGTGGCTAATGGGTGGCCCACAATCGTGCCCATTTTACAGATGGGTGGGCTCGTGGGCTGGAAAATTCCTCATGCACTGGGATTAGAACCAGTGTCCTCCTGGGTTGTGTACGACCAAGACTAACGATTAAACTATCAGGGCACACACACTCCCACCCACTCACTCACCCACTCACTCCCTCCCTCACTCACTCACTCACTCACTCACCCACCCACTCACTCCCTCACCTTGCTTGTTGTGTGATAAAGTTGATGTCACTCAGTACAATATTCACTACTTGGTCTCGATCCAACAACATATCTTTAGTGACCATTTGAAATGGCGGAGCTGGCAGATGGAAACTAGGCGGAGCTACAGAGTTTGACTTCCACTTTAGACGTTTCTCAATGCGAGAAGTAGCTAAACAAAACACACATTAAACACTAACACAATAGAATTGTATTCTGCATAATTATTGTACCTATGTTAGGAGAGTTTTCAAGTGATTCGGAAGTGGATGGTAGTTGCTTCTGATATGAGACCACTTGTAGCCATTGGTTCATCACCATCTTCACTCTCTCAGTCACTTCCCACACCTTCACTAATTCCAACCACTCATTTTTCACCTAAAAACAAGCCATAAAACATTCAGTCATGCATATATAAATGAACGTGTCTCTTTCCTTCCTGTCTTCCTTCTTCTCCCCCTCCATCCTTCTCCTCTCTCTCTCCCCTCTCTCCTGTCTCTCCCCTCTCGATCCCTCTCCTCTCTCTCTCTCTCCATCTCTCCCTCCTTCCCTCTCACTCACTCCATAATGTGAGAACACTATCTTGAGTCTCTCTGGATCATATTGTGGTGGTAGTGCTGGTAGATGCAGTGTCTCATCGTGTAGTCTAGGGTCCTCCAGCCATGACTTGAGTGTCTTGTAGAACCTGTATAATGATACCTAATCTAAAAGTACATCTGCATTTTGTATTTTGATCATTAATATTAATGTTACACACTTCAGGCAACTCTGTATGGAGGTCAGCTTCTCCTGATTCTCTGCCCTAGCTCTCTCTTTCAGTGTCTGTCTCTCCAGCTGCAGGGCGGAGTAGCTGATCCACGTCGCTCTGGAGGTTCTTGGTGATTAGTATAAGAGTGGACTTCAGGGTACGTCGCTGAGAGAGAGTGGCTGAGGTAGAGAAGAACCGCAGACCAAGACTGCCTCGCTCTGGTGCACTATGATAGAGAAAGAGAATAAAGTTACTAAACCTGTATAAAATTTGAAAACTCTACAATCAAAATGTATTGCAGTATTGCAAATACTGCAATACATTATACCGTAACAATTATAATGCACGAAAAAATTGTGGGTGGTCTGAAAATTTTGAAAATTTCCATATAATCGCCATAATTATATTAATTTTATATCAAAATTAATTATCACCCACAAAAAAGTTTTACTTGGTCATCAGGACAAAACAAGAAAATTTAAGATGGAAATTCTTTTACTTGCAAAAGAAAATTTGACATGAAAATTTCTACTCATACAGTATGTGCATAGTACTTGGCTTACGTTGATTCTAGTAATGGTCGCTGTAAATAAAGAGAGAAGAATTTCTGCCATGCCAATGGCATCAAAACAAAGGAGTGGTCAACAGTGCAGCAAAAGTCAGCCCATCGATAGATACACAAGTGAAAGGAGTTGAACGCACTACCACTGTGCTGGAGATTAGTCAGGCACTTCTATAGTGAGGGAGGGAGGGAGTGAGTGAGTGAGTGAGTGAGTGAGGGAGTGAGTGAGTGTGTAGCACTTTGATTATGATATGCCAACTACTCCTCAACTATACACTGACAGTGACTGACCTTCAGTGCAGCATCCACATTTGTCTTGGTGTCCTTCTTCAAGGCAATCAGCAAGCACACAAGAACATCTTGTACACATACCTTTGTGAGGGTGGAAACAGTAGAGAGGGAGGAGGAAGGGGCGGAGTAGTCACTGCCCCCTGGCTGGTTGGGGAGGTGTTGTGCATGAGCATCTACCAGGGTCATAGCCACATACCGATGCATGGACTCCTCCAGCACAAGGTTACAGGAACCAGTCTAAAAGAGAGAAAACAGCCATACTATAACATCTCGTGATAATTTTCGCTACATGTACAAAGCACAATGTATTTCACACGACTCATTCAAATTACTAGCTCTACACAGTTCTGGTTTGATACACATAGAGAACACTCACTTTATTAGGCTCCACCCCCCAGTTGAGTCCATTAATAATCACCATGGCAACCATGCTGTGATGGCAGTATAGTGTAGTGGTGACCAACCAGTGACGTCTCTATATCAGATGGTGAGGGATACCAGAGATACAATGGTATCAGGGTGTCCTCTGGTCAGGGGTTTATTATACATTATGTAGGTTATATTTGGGATTCAGTAAGTGTCCATTATAGAGGGATGAGGGGTGTCCTACTACCAGCTCACCTCTCCAATGGTGTCTAGTACATCTACTGCTCGCTCTAGTAAGGTAGACAATGTGATCAACTGTTGCTATGGCTCCGATGAGGTCCTGCCCCATTTTCGAGTATGGTTCCCTAGCGTACTCATCCACCTGTGTAAACTGGAGAAGAAAAGGGGAAGAATCTTCATCACAAAGCTTTTAGATGAATGTGGTACAGGATGTATTGAGCAATGTATCAAAAATACAACTGCAACGATTTCTTTTAATTTCACAAAAGAGGCAGAGTAATTTTTGCATCAGGGGCAAGGAGATCTGTCTTAGAGGTACCAACATGCTGAAAGATAGAGTACTCACTGATAGAGGTGTTCTTTTTACCACATGTTTATTTTCGTGATCCACATTTTTGTGAATTCCCGATTTTATAATCACAAAATGTTAAGACCCAAAAAGTGAAGCTGTGTGTTGTACAAGCAACAGACTTGTGTGTGTGTACCTTCTAGTGATGCTTTATGGACCCATTCAGTCAATAGGCAAGAACATCCGGAGCATGTGCAGCAGCTGATATCTCACCTTATGTGCACTGGGGAAAGGTATGTACATACAGCAGTACCATCTAGACGAAAGGAGAGGGTTAATTTATTACTGCTGGTTTAGCCGTCATACGGACATCTAACCAACCGTGGATACTCGTAGCTACAGGATTGTATGCCCTAGTTTGCTGCCAACTACGTCTTGTCGTTCTTTAGTATTCGAATTTCTTTGTCAGCAAAACTGAAGCACAGGTCAGTGCACATGTCACAAACGTGAACGGAAGATATCCGGTATTCCTGGAATGTCGGGAAAATTTCGCGCATGCATAAACAGGTATATGCACGCCGAGGAATATGTACTAGGCTACTGCTGGTTTAGTCTCAAGTCACGACACAGCACGAAAAGTTATATTTGCTATCTGATCACATATGACTAAATCAAGACTTCCGATTGTATGTGATGCATTGCACACATGGATCAAATATGAATTTCAGCTGAAATTAGATGTGATTTTTGATCACATATGAAATAAATATTATATGAGACTTGGTTTTCACATGTATCAAATTTTCACTTTGACGCCTGATATCTAGATCATATATGTTATGAAACACACCTGAAACTCACTGAGACACACTATCAAATTTAAGTTTTCATCCTGTGCGACTTGTTATCATAGTAAGGGTTCTGTAGTACATGATAGGTACCACCTTTATAGTGAAACATTACCACATATAAACAAGGTATCTGTAATGTTGATTTCATACAATATAGATATAGGCTTAAATATAATTATTATAACTAATGATTATTTTAATCGACACAGATATAGTGTTACTCGTGATGCTGGGCATGGTCATCTAATTCTAGGCAAATTGTCTAGGATCAAACAGAAGAACCAAATGCAGACTTGAAAGGAGGAGCATTGTTATACAAAAGACTGCTTCTCAATGGAATTGTTTATTCTACATCTTCTACATAATTATAACTCTTACCTTTTCCTTCATTCTTTCATTGGAGAAGCTATATCATATGTTAGACCATACCACGTGACTTTCGACCAATCAGATCGCTCAAAAAGTGTGCATTAAATAGCTTAATGAACACTTTTATTAATGCACCTTGCGGATTAAGTTCTTAATGCACACTTTTATTAACGCGCACTTGAACAAAATAGCAAGCACTCGGTCGGAAAGTCACCTGGTATGGTCTAAAACGTTTAGACCACACTAGGCGGTGCATTACGCGATATAAAGCACTCGGGCATGCTCAATAACGGTCTCGAACGCGTGATAATGCACTCGCCGAACGCGTTCTCGACCGTTATTGACCCCACCCTCGTGCATTATATCACGTAATGCACCACCTAGTGTGGTCTAAATATTACTTAGCTAGTGCAATAGGAGCTGATGTGAATCATACTGCAGCCATGTTGCTGTAGTCCGGCAACTACATACCAAAAAACACATTAATTTTATGTAATTCAGAGCCAAAGGAGGTAGTACATGTATGTAATTATACATTATCAATGACAATCATTTTCTTCTACTTGTAGTGAGATAGAGGCTTACCGTACAAGAGAGATCCAGTCAAAGGGAGTAGTTGTTGCCGGTAGTCGCTACATAGCAGAACTCCCAAACCTCTTAGAGAGAACCTCTTGGAGCTAAAATATAATAGATATATAGAGATAATTGATATACAACATTAAATATTAGCTTCTTATAATAATATTGTCTTGTACATATTAAATAAGTTATATAACTGTGTGTACAAATATTAAGCTATCTAGCCCACGATCTTACGTACCTGCATCATAGTCACTAGCATCAGGGCTGCAATATTTCTTTTCTAATTAACCAGTTGCAATTATATATGGTACATGTACAAGCTAGCTTGTGTAAGTCATACATGTTATATGCATGCAGGTAACTCGATCAAGCCTGCAACAAAAATTGTAATGTTACATGCAAGTGAGGACCATATTTTTTAAACAATGCAAGCACCTTGAGTGTTACATGGATGCAGCAAACAAAGCATTTGATTACCATGAATGCAACATGCATGTTGATGCATGCACGTAAGAAAAAATGAATGTATCATGATTATAACATGCACATCAGATGATACATGCATGTAAGAAAACCATGCATGTAACCAGCATTCTACATACTGGTTATAGCACAACATTTCACTGACAGGAAAAATACTGCAACATGCATGTTACATGCCCTATATTTTCAGTAGTGAACAGATTTATAAAGTACAATGCAAGCTATTGGCAAAAAAACAGAAGCCAATAGTATGCTACCACAGTGTAATAATTAGCTGGGTGTGCAAAAGGCAAGCACACAGCCATGCTTTGCTTCTAGCAGCTTTTTGGTTTTTGCTGAATTTTATCCAGACCCTCCACGTCAAACCTACAATCTGTTAGTCAGTTAACCATGGACACATTCGACTTCAGAGAAGTCCAGATCACCAGTAACGGTAAACAAAATAAGCAAATCACGCCATAACTCACGAACAAAGCTTTAATTCAAAAATCTAAGACCATCAAGTTCGAGCTATTAACGTTTTAAGTCAATTTTACACTTACAACCAGCTGATTCCTGCCGTCTTTCAGAACTAGAGCAGACAGACATACAGACAAAAAGACACGCACGATTACTGTATGCCTCGTGGCTCCGCCCACCGAGGCATAACAAGGCAACCCAATTCACTGTGCAAAACATAAAAATAAAACTTACATGTTGGCAACGCAAAATGAACACCTCTGTATGTGTAAAACCATGGTAACACGCTTGGTAACACAACACATAATGCACCAGCCACACTCCCAATAGAGCCAACCTTCAGACGAAGTGAGTATCATTGCTATGAGGAAGTGATGGAGCTGGCAGCCCTAGCTATATATAGCTGGAGTAGATTCTGATGAACTATGAATTCACTAGCTCAAGCCCCACTAGCTTCACGCTCAGGAAGTAGAGCTTATTGATTTTTAGTAGTTGTTTTATAATTTTCAGAGTAAGTGGAGCATTGGTATAACTGACTCATATAACACCAATGAACAAAACCCAACACATAGGTACATGACGACATTTATTGATGCATAAACAGAGCTATGTGCAGCTGTAATCACAATCACACTGACCTTTAACACCAGTCACTCCATATGAAATGTCTCTGCTCGCTCCTGCTCCTTGCTCGATCAATGCCTACAGACAAGACGAGCTACAGTGAACAAGCATAAAGGGGCGGAGCTTTATATTATCCACTGCTTACCGCGGTATTCTTTGAGCAGTATAGATGTAAAATCATTGTTGTATTATGGCGACCAGTGTACTGAACAGGTGAGGCGACGTGTTGATCATCTTAGTCCCAATGCTTCGGACGTACGTGAGTGAGGCTATCTTGTCTTGAATACCTTGGACGGTGACAGCAACGGCGTTATCGTGTCCAGCATGACAAACAAGATGAGATTAAAGGCACATGATGATGATAAGTCAGAGGTCCGTGTACGACTGTTGTTGTCTCTGATCTGATCACAGCGCGCGTACTCGGCCATTTTCCCGCGCAAACTCCTCCTACAAAATGGGTGTGACCAATCAGCTGTTTGCAGTGGCGGATACTATACTTCACTGACTAGTCCATTTGAGAGCATCTATTTCAAGACTACACATAATTATAAAACTAGTACATTTATAAAATACTGGGGGCGAGCCTGAGCTGATTTATGTCGTGCACAATTCAAGAACAATCCATTTTTCTACATATGCATAACAGTAAGCCCTCTGCTCTTGTATTCCAGTTGTCGCTCCAGTCGTAGCCAGTTGACTCTGCTGCTCGTTGTCGCTTCCTGGCAGTACTCTTACCTTGACAGTTGTAGAAGTCGATCCAGACGTCTTCAATGCGCAGTCTTGTTTTGTATCGCGCCACGTGAGGATTATATCATGGGGCGCGGTCAATGTTTACGCGCACGTGACTTCTCGGGAACATAGGGAGGACAAACGCACCACACGGCCAGATACATACAAACATTCCCCGCGGCGAGGGACGCACATCACCATCAATGTGGGGCTCGCTCAGGCTCGCCCCAATAATTATGCTTGTTACAATATTATGTCTGATAGCTTTAGTGAGGTCTCCTGATGATAGACCAGCTTCAGTGATGCACTCAGTAAGAGCTGACCCGAAGGGCATGCATATGAATGTAGTCATCATCATCTCGAATTAACCAGTCTCTCAGGATCATTTGAACAAACTCATTCCTTTCTTTGTACTAGTGTCTCTACTACAGTGCTAGTGGTACTAGTGTCTCTACTACAGTGCTACTGGTACTAGTGTCTCTACTACAATGCTGCTGGTACTAGTGTCTCTACTACAGTGCTACTGGTACTAGTGTCTCTACTACAGTGCTACTGGTACTAGTGTCTCTACTACAGTGCTGCTGGTACTAGTGTCTCACTACAGTGCTGCTGGTACTAGTGTCTCTACTACAGTGCTCCTGGTAGTAGTGTCTCTACTACAGTGCTGCTGGTACTAGTGTCTCTACTACAGTGCTACTGGTACTAGTGTCTCTACCACAGTGCTGCTGGTACTAGTGTCTCTACTACAGTGCTAGCCTACTGGTACTAGTGTCTCTACTACAGTCAATGTTTACGCGCACGTGACTTCTCGGGAACATAGGGAGGACAAACGCACCACACGGCCAGATACATACAAACATTCCCCGCGGCGAGGGACGCACATCACCATCAATGTGGGGCTCGCTCAGGCTCGCCCCAATAATTATGCTTGTTACAATATTATGTCTGATAGCTTTAGTGAGGTCTCCTGATGATAGACCAGCTTCAGTGATGCACTCAGTAAGAGCTGACCCGAAGGGCATGCATATGAATGTAGTCATCATCATCTCGAATTAACCAGTCTCTCAGGATCATTTGAACAAACTCATTCCTTTCTTTGTACTAGTGTCTCTACTACAGTGCTAGTGGTACTAGTGTCTCTACTACAGTGCTACTGGTACTAGTGTCTCTACTACAATGCTGCTGGTACTAGTGTCTCTACTACAGTGCTACTGGTACTAGTGTCTCTACTACAGTGCTACTGGTACTAGTGTCTCTACTACAGTGCTGCTGGTACTAGTGTCTCACTACAGTGCTGCTGGTACTAGTGTCTCTACTACAGTGCTCCTGGTAGTAGTGTCTCTACTACAGTGCTGCTGGTACTAGTGTCTCTACTACAGTGCTACTGGTACTAGTGTCTCTACCACAGTGCTGCTGGTACTAGTGTCTCTACTACAGTGCTAGCCTACTGGTACTAGTGTCTCTACTACAGTCAATGTTTACGCGCACGTGACTTCTCGGGAACATAGGGAGGACAAACGCACCACACGGCCAGATACATACAAACATTCCCCGCGGCGAGGGACGCACATCACCATCAATGTGGGGCTCGCTCAGGCTCGCCCCAATAATTATGCTTGTTACAATATTATGTCTGATAGCTTTAGTGAGGTCTCCTGATGATAGACCAGCTTCAGTGATGCACTCAGTAAGAGCTGACCCGAAGGGCATGCATATGAATGTAGTCATCATCATCTCGAATTAACCAGTCTCTCAGGATCATTTGAACAAACTCATTCCTTTCTTTGTACTAGTGTCTCTACTACAGTGCTAGTGGTACTAGTGTCTCTACTACAGTGCTACTGGTACTAGTGTCTCTACTACAATGCTGCTGGTACTAGTGTCTCTACTACAGTGCTACTGGTACTAGTGTCTCTACTACAGTGCTACTGGTACTAGTGTCTCTACTACAGTGCTGCTGGTACTAGTGTCTCACTACAGTGCTGCTGGTACTAGTGTCTCTACTACAGTGCTCCTGGTAGTAGTGTCTCTACTACAGTGCTGCTGGTACTAGTGTCTCTACTACAGTGCTACTGGTACTAGTGTCTCTACCACAGTGCTGCTGGTACTAGTGTCTCTACTACAGTGCTAGCCTACTGGTACTAGTGTCTCTACTACAGTCCTGCTAGTACTAGCTATAGAGTCTCTACTACAGTCCTGCTGGTACTATTGTCTCTACTACAGTGCTGCTCAGTGGTACTAGTGTCTCTACTACAGTGCTGCTGGTACTAGTGTCTCTACTACAGTGCTGCTGGTACTAGTGTCTCTACTACAGTGCTGCTGGTACTAGTGTCTCTACTGCAGTGCTACTGGTACTAGTGTTACTACTACAGTGCTGCTGGTACTAGTGTCTCTACTACAGTGCTGCTGGTACTAGTATCTCTGCTACAGTGCTGCTGGTACTAGTGTCTCTACTACAGTGCTGCTGGTATACTAGTGTCTCTACAGTGCTGCTGGTACTAGTGTCTCTACTGCAGTGCTGCTGGTACAAGTGTCTCTACTACAGTGCTGCTGGTACTAGTGTCACTGCTATACAGTGCTGCTGGTACTAGTGTTACTACTACAGTGCTGCTGGTATACTAGTGTCTCTACAGTGCTGCTGGTACTAGTGTCTCTACTGCAGTGCTGCTGGTATACTAGTGTCTCTACAGTGCTGCTGGTACTAGTGTCTCTACTGCAGTGCTGCTGGTACTAGTGTCTCTACTACGGTGCTACTGGTACTAGTGTCTCTACTACAGTGCTGCTGGTACTAGTGTCTCTACTACAGTGCTACTGGTACTAGTGTCTCTACTACAGTGCTGCTGGTACTAGTGTCTCTACTGCAGTGATGCTGGTACTAGTGTCTCTACTACAGTGCTACTGGTACTAGTGTCACTGCTATACAGTGCTACTGGTACTAGTGTCTCTACTACAGTGCTGCTGGTACTAGTGTCTCTACTACGGTGCAACAACACTAAAAAAACATGTAGATATTTGGACAAAATATATTTACAATTGTAATATCGATTAATCTTTTACTTCTCTTGTTACAAACCATTCTATGATATCGATGTCATTACTCTATGTTCTATAACTGCCTTGAGAGCATTGGTTATGGTTCTCCATGTGTATGGCACTTTCTGTTCCCTCTCCCACTGCTCAAATACATGGATACAAAGCTCACATCCAAGTGTGGGAGGAGCTGGCTTTTCCAACATAGCTGGAAAACCACTCACAAGTAAGCTCCAAGCTCTCCTGGCAAACTATAGTAAGCTATTTTGTAAGCTCTGCCAGTTATAAAATGTATTTTTATTTCATTTCACAAAAATAATAATTCATCTGTATACTATGATGATTGTTCAAGTCTCGGGAGTGTTAAAAAACAGTTTCTGAACATTCAAAGGGTTCCTACACGGAATGAAACAAGCAGTTGCACATTAAGATTATGAAAATGAGCTCTCAATGAGACAAACCTGAAGGAAAGGTGTCTCTGATGGCTTTAGCAAGAGCTCCAGGCAGACCAGCATCAGTGACACACTCAGCAAGAGCTGACCAAGTGCGTGGAACAGCTGGATCATCATCATCTCGAGACAACCAGTATTTTAGGATCTTTCGGACAAACTCGTCCGTCTCTTTGCTCTCCTTCTCAATTTTATTCACTTGGACATCATCGTTCAAAAGCATGTTAGCGAAGTCTGAGCATTGCCATTGTTCCAATGATGAGATCCAGTTAATTACTTTAAGAGTAGACCCATCAGCCTTCTTCAGATTAAGTAGCTGATTATACGTTGGTCTGTCCATAGCTGTACATGATAAAAACACATGTTAGTTTTCAGGGAATATTTTTAACCACAAAGTGTACAGTACCTGAGCTACTAGCTGATGGTAGATTAGAGCCATGACTCACTGGACCAGCTGGTCTACTAGCAGCAGCTGGTAGTACAGTATAAGATGATGGAGTAGGTTGGATACTGGTTGGTTCAGGCACTGTCATACAGAAAAGATTATAGTTGTTATTAAGTGCATAACAGTGGTACATTCACATACTAGTCTAGCAAGCAATGCTAACATTGCTAAGTATGACGCATTACAGCATGAGTGTATGTACGAGAGAGAGAGTGAGTGTGTGAGCAAGCGTGAATGTGAGTTAGCTTGAGTGTTAGTGAGTCAGTGTATCAGTGTATATGCATACATGTGTGTGAATGTGTGCGTGAGTGTGTGCAAGTGTGTGTGATAGTATCTAAAACGAAGAAACAGTGTGTGTCAGAGAGTGGATGTTGTACTACAATGCAAAGTTAAAAAGATTTCACTCAGAGGTAAAAAAGTGGTTTTGATAAAAAACATAAGAACACACCCATTCGTGGGCACAGTGCAAGGGAAGTAAACAAAATTATAGAAAATCCGTTCTGCTGGTACTTCTATTTATTTCCATGCAATATATGTCCATAAACTTAATAGGTGTGTACTGCTGTTGTTTGAGAAATCTTCACAATTTTATGTATGCTAAAACAATGTGTAGAGTGCAGTAATACACTGACCTGTAACACCAGTCACTCCATAAGAGCTGTCTTTACATGCTCCTTGCTTCATGTCTATAGACAAGATGACAACCATGCTAATATTAAATGGGTAAGGCTTATTAGCTGCTTATTAGCTCCACTGTCTCAGCTGCTAGAATAAAGCTAGTATAGAATAAGCTATAGTATCGGAGCTTGTATAAAATTATGTCAGAATCAGCTGCTAGAGACAGTAGAGAGATAAACATCACATAATTCACATTGCATTATCAGTAAGGTGATACTCAAATATATTTTGATCAAATCTGGGTTGAAAACATTATTTATCAAAACAAAGTTCAAACAGTGAATGTAGTTGGTTCAATGCTATAGAATGCTACTATAAATTCCACTCATGCATGCTTTTACAGAATGTGAACCCATTGACATTCACCAAACTAGGGCAGAGTGCTATACGCTACTAGCCAATGCAAGCCCACAAAGACCTATATTGTTCTGAATTAGTGTGCGCATAGCTTATATACAGAGTACATGCACATACCTGGCACTGAGTGACTATCTGCTGCTAGGAGATGTTGAGATTTAGTGTCATGAGGAGTAGATGAGCTATCTGTAGCAGGAGAAAATAGTATAACACAAAGTCTCCTTGCATCATTCATTTTGCTGTACCAGTTATAAAGTGAACTAGTGAGTGCAAAGCACATACCTAGCCAGCGCCTGTGCCTGGGATCCAGTTTACAGCTCTCTCCTGTCTCCTCTGCCTCGCATTCCAGAACCTCTGTGTGAGGGTTGTAGGCACAGGTGTGGTGAGCACTGCCCTTGTCACAGGAGCATAGAAAGGAGTCCACCTTGGTGATGGCACCTTCTCCTTCTTGAATGATGTGGAGCTTTTCTTCAGTCAAACGTATCGACTCCAGAACAAGATGCCGGATAGTCGTGCATTCTTTTGGAAGATCCTCGAAACAAGAAAAATAGATTTCCAGTTGAAGATGTTGCTCGATCAAGTACACATATCCTCCACGTTTGTATCGCAACTTGATTATGTTTCGATATTGTCGGTGACGCCGATCCGTTGAAAAGTGTGATGAGAATTCCGTGAGAAGGAAGACTATAATGGCTGGTAGATAACCCACTGGGATTGGAAGGTCAGCATCTTCATTTTTTCGTCTCAGTCTGATTACCCACGGAGGAGATGATTCAGACACACTTGGTTCAGGAGCATAGGAAAGAGCACAAGGCATGAAATATTCTTTGTCGATTGCAACAGCTATCTTGACGTGCTCCAAGATATCTAGAAAGAATGGCAGTGTGATATGCTCGTTGAACGTAACACACTTCTTCAATGTGTCTAAACTGAAGCGTCCATGATATTGCAACAGTTCCTTGGCTCCTAAAGGTAGCTCAATGTCGTAGTGATCAGCAAGGAACTCTTCATCTAGAAACGAAACACAGATCAATCGAGAGAGCTTGTTGAGCACTGGTTTGGTGTCAATGATGACATAGTCTCTGAGCTTTGGAGTATCAAAATGCATGATCAGGCTAATATCGTGAAAGAACTGGATTGCTTGCTTGGTCTCTGATTTATCCATACCCAAAGTGTTTCCAAGTTCATAGCACTGATCTAGTGTAAGTACAGTCCTCTGTTCCTTCTCAGCTATCGTCAGTATGTTGAGAAGAAGCCCAAACCACCGTAGCTTCATTTCGACTTTCAAGCTGACATCTGACTTTTTAAAGAGCCTTCTAAGCTTCTTAGCTAACTCTGCTCTTTTCTTCATGGCCACAGCATCTACGACCTCGGTGTAATCAGATTTTTTGCCCAAAGCAGCATTGACAGGCAGAATGACCTTCTTACCCAGCTGTACTCGAAATGGCTCATATGGTTTAAGGACTTGCTTGAGAATTGATTCTTTTTCTTCAACAGTTTCACTGCATTCATGAGCCTTGTCTTCAAATGTGCCCACTATAGTGAATTTAGCTCCCTTTGGACACTTTGTTGCTGACGGTGTGTGTGGCGGCTGAATAGAAGCTACTGACTTGGCCAGTGTCTCAATTATCTGCTTGTGTGTCAAAGGGACACAGTCTTCGTCCAAAGAAGCACACTCATCTTTTAAAAAATAAGTAAAATCTGGTGTTTTCTTCAAAGGCTCATTCAATTTGACAGGAAAAATTTGAAGGCAACTGTTGCGAAGAAAGAGAGCAGCTGCATCTAGAAATGGTGGTTGGCCACCACAATCAGTGACCATCATCCAGTGGGAGTTGAAGATTACTCCTGACTTTTCTGTGTTAGAAAGCTTCTTGAGCAGGTCAGGAAGCACAGTAGAGGCAGGTTGGTCAAGTGGCGCTGTACTAGAGTTGTTTGCATGAGGAGGCAGTTGATCATCTTCTGTGTCACTGGTACATTGGTTGGTTGTTACTACTGTTGGGGCTATTGGATTTTCTTCGATAGTCTTCTTCATTGCTTTGCACATCAGTTCAGACATCTTGTCTGTAGTGACAAGCTCCCACTCTACTCCTTCTGTTGCACTGTCAGTCATCAAGTAGCGAGAGGGTGGATCAATACAGTCTGTACTGTTCCTTTGAGGGGCTGGATCTTTCCCCATAGCGAGATCAAGAACAGATGTCTTTCCAACACCAGGATAGCCCTGAGTACCAACATTGGTGATTTCCATCCCAACTCTAACTCCCATCGAGGCCTTGGCAACATCTGGGTCTATGTCTACAAAGTGATGAGACAAAACTAAAATTGTACACACCATGCATCATACTTGACATGCCCCTGGGCATATGTACTAGATCAGATAGAAGTATACTATCACAATCAAGGTAAAGATCAATCTATTGGCAGTGCAGTCTCCTAGTTTTGGACCTTAAAGGCACGTTCACATGGACTATGCAAAGTGAATAGAAAGTGCATTCACTCCGGTTCGTCAGTGTTTATATGAATCCGCTTGAAATCAATGTGAATCGAATGCGCATTGTGTTCGATCCACCTCCGGAGGTAGATTGAAAGTGAATTGAGACTTAAGCGCATCGTCACAAGTAAAAAAAGGCGCTTGGCAGACTAGTAAACCTTCGTAATGGACATTTGAAGCATCATAGAAGGCTAGGAAGAGCGCAGTGTAGCATTTTGAGCTACACAATTCACATAAAATTCGCTACATGTTCACTATCCACGTTGAATTTGCTTCTAATTTGGTTTCAGGGGCTCAATGTGCATCAATAATGGATTCCATATGAACGCGCCTTTACTCTCATGGAATCGGATTTCCCCTGCTAAAGGTCTTGGCTACAAGCAAAAGCCATATTTTGCTCCTTGTTGCTGAACTATTGCTAGTTAAAGCTAGAGGCTCCGCCCACAGGTAAGCGCCCTAGGTGACAGTTCTAGTGCAGCATTAAGAGATCTTAGCTACCAGTACTAGTCAAGATCTTAGCCTAAAGTTGTCTTTCTGTAGGTCATGATACTTTGCCATATTGTGTGTCACATGACACAAAGCCATATGAAGCATGGTGTATATGCATAATGATACCTGCAACATGACAGTAGGATAGTTTGTTACTGAAATATGAACCAAAATGTGTAAAAACTGATTTTTTACTCTACTCATGTGGAACACTGTATTAATAACTCGTAGTGCAAGTACTCAGCTCAACAGGTACCACCCACTACTGCATGTGAGAGCGTAAACGAGCGTGAAGCAGTCAAACGATATCTCTGGAGCTTGATCTGTAGGTTAGGAGCTTGAGCAACTCTTGATACATGAGTTAAAGCCGACTTCTTGCGTGACTGACTTCGACAGAGACGTTTCAGCTGCTTGGCTACACTGAGACACTGAGGCAGCTACTTGTCCGCATGAGAAGATTTCCTTCTGTGCTGTATATAGAACTAGATGGCTCTCAGTAAATAAGAAGCTTGCTGTTGCATATGTATGTTGTCAGTGTGCATTGCAAGTTGCTTGCTGCTGGCACTGGTGTTCATAAATCAAAGTCAAGCATAAATCAAAGTGTGTTGGCAGATGTCTCAACCCTTGGTGCATGTGCGAGGGTTATGGTACTTGCTTTATTCACTCATCCGTTCGTTATGTTCATGAGCTACAGAGATCAGTGATCACTTCTATGCGTACCCTGGCAGCCCCGTCCCTTTGCATTTCAGTGGAAGCAAATAGTTGTACCAGTTGGAGGGATTCTGCGATCCAAATAGATAGCAGAAATGCATGGCGGAATCAATTAATCATGAATATTCATAAGCCTTGAACGTTCGCCTAGAATTCACGCTGTACTTGCTGCAGTAGACACGCTGAATACCTGTCTTTCACCAACCAATTGTCTGAAAGGAGCTACTGAACATACTATAGCTGTGAGTAAGAATGCTAGAGCTGGCTTGTACGCTTGTCTTTGTAATTAGAACACCAAACACGGTGCAAAATGTGTCTCTACTTTGCCTGCTTTCCATTGGTGCTTCATAGTTTAATATCTAAGCTGAACGTAGGTTGCTTCTTCCACCAATTCTGTGAGCTAGATCGATAGAGCAAACAGCACACTGGCTGCCGCCATTTGTTACTGATTGTCACGCGAAAATTTGATATCCTTTAAATTCCACCTAGCATCTGTCTAGGCCTAGGTGCTACTCCTGGGATACCAACTATCTAGCACAATTGAGTGTCAAGCGCAACTGGTGACGGTGTTTATCTGTGGAGAAGCCTACACGTGCTGAATACCAGGTTTGTTGTTGCTCATAGCTAACCATGCTTACCCGCCAGTCATAATATAATTTCTGACAATAGGGTCCAGTTGTCCATGTTTCTTCTACCTAGCAAGTTGTCTGTGTTTGCTTCTTCTAACTAGCTGTCATCAAGAATAGTAAAGGGTGATTGTTTACTATTCAGTGAGATTAGTGTGTTGATGTTTCACACTCACACAGTTGGGGAACCAGAAACACAACTCAGAACTTCTATTCCTACAATCATTCCTATGCTGGATTGGATAAAGTCGATGGCAATGTTACACAGATTCAGAGGACTATAGCAACTGAAGATATTTTATTTTGTTTTATGTGATTTCAAGTTCAATTCACAAAACATTGTTGATAGAATGCTATAGGTTGTAGCTGGTTGTAGCTAGTAACTAGGCTGTCACAAGCTTGTATACAACATAATCTAAGATTGTAACAAGGGTTTCAAATCCATGGTTTAGACAGGCTTATCATAACCTGGTCAACAAGTTTGTTACAACCTCAATACAAGCTTGTTAACAAGGTTGTCACAACCAAAAAACAACCTTGACTTTTGCATGGGAAAGCATGTGTTGATGAAAATTGGAGGAGGTCAGGCAGTTACAGATGCTAAAAACTATTCTGGTATTGTATGACTCAAGAGAAGGCAAGCATTTTTCAAGGGGGAAATCCTGACTATAGCAAAATGCAATGAACAAGCTGTTGTATAAAAGGTACATGCTGTTGTACTGAAGCTAAGCAAAATAAAACACCAAAGGTGCTGATGCCTCGGTGGAGTAGCATGTATGCTAGCATGCAATCAGCAGATGGATGAGACAGCAAGTGTGCATGCAGTAGATCCATGGAAGCATCAAAGCAGTACAATGGAAGCATGCAGGCTGCAGTAGCCTAAGTTGCAGGGCACCAGACTAAGTGGTCAGTGACTATTTTATTGACTTGGCAATATTAGACACTAATTATTTTTATTATTATGATTAATGTCAGATGTTATTGATTATTGCTACATGTTGTACTTGCATTTGTGGAGCCTGCCACAGGAATACAAACGAAACTGACTGAAACACCAAATTAAAAGTATTTAGTGTAGGTTCTGAAAGCATAAGTAGTAAGCATCAAATTGACCGGTACACAGAATACTAATTACATAGCAGATGCACTATTACATACAGTAAAAGCACTTAGTGCTCCATGTGAAGAAGGGCCGACGATCAGCTTGCTGGCTTCAACTAAAGAGACTGTGCTTTGAAATACAGTGAACGGTACATTCTCTAATTAACATAGTGTGACCTCATGTGCTTACTGTCATGCATGACCACGATTGTCGTGATTTGCCGCCATCGCTATCATAGTGTGACCTGGGCTTAACCAAAACGAGTCTGTTTCAATTTTTTTCAGGACTTATAATTCGATGATTTAATTTTCGAGGCAGAACTCAACCTCAATATAAATCCCGTCGGAAATTTTTGCTTCTACGGTAATGATTAACAGTATAATTATGGTACATTGTACACAGGTATTGTATGAGGATGAATGTTACTCACCAAATGATGGATCAGATGTTGTGCTGCCACTGGTAACATCACGGCGTCTTGGTGCACCTGTATAGAGTAGTAAACTTAAATGTCTAGTATAAACGTGGTAGTAGTGTACAATCAATGAATTTTGCATATCTATACTGTCTGGTGTAATGGACAGTATGGACTCAGTGTTGCTGACCAGACACTTGTGCCCGTCCATTGTATATACTCATACCATATTTCCTCTATTAAATGCCTGCATGGACATTTATTTTTCAAATTGCTTTTCGCAGAAAAATTCTCACTAAAAATGTGTTGCTTACTTATTTTGTACCAAGTGTTTATTAGAGATCTGGCTCAGTACTATTAGAGTATAGTACAGTGATATTGACCAATCAGATTGACTAGCTACTAGTGTCTATTTCACGTAGAACCTTAAGTGTTCTTCATAGACACAAGGCGTTTCATTGGCTGATTTGAGCGGGAGAGTGTATTTTACTTACATACTTAGCATTGTGTGTAATACAAGCAATGGAAACAACAAGTGATGAATACTAGTGATAGTCTACGAGTTGACACAGTCTAGCTATATAGACTATCACTATCTGAAGTGACTATCATAGACGGTCTTGGAGTGTCTTCCTTGGAATTCCAGTCTGACTCTGTCTTGCTCGACTTGCAGGTCCGCAGCACGACGGATCGCCAAACGGGAGCGTTTCCCAGGGCGTTGCCGATAGAGGTTGGGTCGAGGGCGGAGTACTCCGAGTTAGCTAGGAGCTGTTTCTTCTCGTGGTGGTACAGCAGCAGCGGAGTCTACTGAAGGCGTAAGAGTAGCGGTGTATAGTAAAGTTGCAGAATTACTCTCGTACTCATTAATGGTTGCAGTAACAGTTCGTCGATGTCGCTGTCATACGCCCAGTCGAGGAGCGCTGGTCGCTTATACCACGAACGACTCGGAGAACTTGAGAGTGCGTTTCTTTTGCTTACAGCTTAGATACCAGCTACTCATGGCTATACTCTAAATAAGTTAGACGCCTCGGCCAATGGGATCTACGCGGTATAGAAACCCTCGAGTTGCCATAGAACCCTCGCGCTACGCGCTCGGGTTCTATATGGCTTCCTCTCGGGTTTCTATACCGCGTAGATCCCATGGCCTCGGCGTCTAACTTATATTTAGACCAGAAATCTAGAGTTTGATTGCTCTATTGCAGGGTGTCTAAATCTCATACTGTCCACGCGAAATCTCACAAAGTTCATAGTAAACTTTTAATTAACTACGACTTAATAACCACAAAATCATGGCGTCCTCGAAAAACAGATGAAGTATTACACTGCCGTCGCTTAACAACGCACTTTCCCTCAACACTGGTGACTTCTCTGGCTCTCTACTATCTTGAGCGCTTGGACTAAGCTGTGGTCTAAACAGGTTAGACGATGAATCATCGGTAACTACAATATTTAGAATGCCTTGGAAATAGAATAGACACCCTCGCGTTTCGTGCGTAGGGACGTCTTATACTGCAGCAACAGTAGTTG